>SJYV01041103.1:682796-724932 GCA_006410875.1 Neotragus pygmaeus | reverse complement strand
GAAATGGCGCCACCTTCAGGCACCCGGGCGCGCTGCGGCGTCGGCTCCTCACACCCGGGGGCCGGGCTCCCGCCCGGTCCACAGCATCACCTCGCCCACAGCATCACCCCGCCTGCTGGATAGAGCAGTGCAGCTCGGTGGAACCAACACACGCTGATGAGAAGCTTGGAAAACGCCCTCTGGAGATGCTCCGTGGACATTTGCCCTGAAGTCCGACTTCAGTTAACCCTTCCCGGGACAGGAATGCTGAGGCCATGGGAAAGTCATTCTTGCTAGGCCTCAGTTTCCTCATCTGCAGCATGGGGTTGAGGGTTAGAAGAGATTATTTCAAAGGCTTGGTGGAATTCTCAAACTTTTCATGAAAAGAGAATCGTTTGGAGGCATGTTTAAAATGAAAAATCCAGAACTCCAAGAAATTCTGATCCATACATGTTCAGTCAGAATCAGATTCTGATGCAGATGTTCTGCCTACCCCAGCGTGGGAAACACTGGCGAAGGAATGAGCCTCCAGGAAGCTGGAAAAGCCGGCGGCGGCCTGCCAGAGCACACCTTGGATGTGGACGCTGTGACTGTACAGAAAGAAGCCAGTGGAAGCCGTGTGTGTGTGCTCCCTTGCTTCAGTGGCGTCCGACTCTTTGTGACCCCATGGACTTAATGTGGCCAGCCAGGCTCTTCTGTCCATGGAATTTTCTGGGCAAGAATACTGGAGTGGGTTGCCATTTCCCTCTAGAGGGGAAGAGCATCTTCCCAACCCAGGGATCAAACCCATGTCTTCTGCATCTCCTGTCTCACAGGCAAATTCTTTACCGCTGAGTCACCTGGGAAGCCAAATGGAAGCCTGGGAGCTACTATAAGCCATGGGAGCTTGCTATATTCCCTGCAGCAAGCCATGGAAGAGTGACAGTTTTTTAGAATGATCTCACTGGCTCTGGCTACTATGAAGAGAGGGTGGGTAAGGGTCCATCATGGTCGTGGCAATGACCTCAGAGAGGTAACTGCTGAGGTTGCCCAGATGAGATTCAGTGGTGTCCTGGACCAAGCGGAGGGGAGGAAAGGGGGACAGATTTCAGAGGTAAATCTTTTGCCTCCTTTCGAACACAAGAAGAATAGATTAGAATTGCTGATTAAATTCTTATCCCAGCGTTTTAAAACTTCAAGGGGTTGTGTGTGTATTATGAACACAATATACCACTCTGTGTGAGTGTGTATATATAGATATACAGATGGTAGAGATACAGATTCAGATATAGATGTGGCATGGATTCAAAAAATTTCTCTGGATGGTGTATCAGAGACCGGATGAGTTAATTCAATACCTGGCACATACTAAGCATCCTGTGTCAGCTCTCATGGCAGATTGTGCCTCCCAAATATGGCCCAAATGATATTGCCTGTCCCCCATGCTCTTTTTTCTTTTCTTTTAAAAAATTTTTATTGGAGTACAGTTGATTTGCAGTGTTGTGTTAGTTTCAGGTGTATGGCCACTCTTTTTTTAGAGTCTTTTCCCATATAGGTCATTAGGAAGTATTGAGTAGAGTTCCCTGTACTATACAGTATAGGTCCTGATTTGTTATCTACTTTATATAGTAATGTGCATATATCTACTTTATGTCTATGAGTGAGTGTTAGTCGCTCAGTCATATCCAACTCTTTGAGACCCCATGGACTGTAACCCGCCAAGCTCCTCTGTCCATAGGATTTTCCAAGCAAGATTACTGGAGTGGATTGCCATGTCCTCCTCCAGGGGATATTCCTGACCCAGGGATCAAACCTGTGTCTCCTGTGTCTCCTGCCTTGCAGGTGGATTCCTTACCTGCTTAGCCAATGGTGAAGTCCACTCTGTGTCTATGCTGCTGCTGCTAAGTCGCTTCAGCGACCCCATAGACCACAGCCCACCAGGCTCTGCCGTCCCTGGGATCCTCCAGGCAAGAGTACTGGAGTGGGTTGCCATTTCCTTCTCCAATGCATGAAAGTGTCTATAGTAGTGTGTGTATGTCAGTCCCAATCTCCCAATTTATCCTTCCCCACATCCGGTGCTCTATTAGAACTAATCCTGCCCTCATCAGGAGGTGGAGTCCAATTCCCCTCCCCTTGAGCCTGGATGAATCTGCAACTCATATAACCAGTAAAACACAGCAGTGTGACCTCACATGACTTCCAAGGCTAGGTCATAAAGGTGATAGATACACCGTCAACAATACTGGCTGGGACCATCAATTTTAGAGCCCTGACCTTGGACAACACCAAGGCCTGCATGCTGTGAGGAGGCTCGAGCCACATGGAGAAGCCATGTGTTCCTGCTGAGCCCCCAGGGGAGGTCCCAGCCCACAACCCGCACCCATAGCCACACATACCACGCAACTGAAGAGGTCTCCGTATGTTCCAACTGCTGACGTCACCAGCCTTCCGGGACTTGGCAGGGGAGGCCCTAATTACTATGGAACAGAGATAAGTCATACCCTCTGGGTCCTTTCTGAGTTTCTGAACACAGAATCTGTGAGCATAAGGAAATAGTTGCATTTCCCAACTAAGTTTCAGGTGGTTTATGTGAAGCAATAGGTAAGCAGAACTGCCATAGTGTATACCATAGCGTCTTCGTCCACGCTTTCTGTGAGGGAACCAAGTACCCCCCATGTAGCTGCCCAAGCAGAGGAGGGAGAGAAGGAAACTGAGGTAGTAGCCGTGAGATGGTTTGGGGGAAAAAGGTCGGGTCTTTGGGTGGGAAGGGGAAACCAGCCCCAAAGGAGTCCCATCTTCAAAGCTCCTGTGGGAACCTACTTTGTAGCTCAAGGAACTCTACTCTGTGATGACCTATGTGGGAAGGAAATCCACTCAAAAAAGAAGGGATATGTGTATTTGTACAGCTGATTCACTTTGCTGGACAGTAGAAACTAATACAACATTGTAAAGCAACTATACTCCAATAAAAATTAATTTTAAAAAAGCCCATTGGGGAAGGAGTGAGGAGCCCAACTCCACTGTATGACTCTGACCCACAGCTCCATTCCAGGTTAGCTGGATGATTCCAGATCCTGTTGCCTGTGGCCTTTCTACTCTCAGCAGGATTTTCAAGAAAGTTGGCCTCCTCTTTGGGCCTCAGCACTTGATCACATTCAGAGTTGGCACCTTCTAAGGGAGACAGGAGTCTGTGAACCTAGCCCTCCCTCACCACCACAGCAGGGAAGGGCTTGGGGCTGGATTCTCGTGGCTCTGCTGCTCACCAGCTCAGTGACCTGGGCCCCCAGTCACTTTATCCCTCTGAACCTGTTTTCTCAGCTGTAAAATAGGGCAGTGAGTGGTCCACCCCTGAAGCAGTTCTTGTGTGGATTAAAGAAGATGAGATGAAGTCAGATGAAGCGCCTGGTCTTGGTAAATGCTCCCTTAACGTTTGCCATTCTTTTGAGACCTCTTGTTGAAAACCAAAAAGTCCAGGCAAGTAACATCACTGTGAGCAAGAGTACACACGGCTGCTTTCTCCTGCTGTGGCCTACATTGCTCTGTGGGAATTTGGGCCCAGGTTAGCCAGAGCCTCACAGAAATCTAGCCTGGGCTTGGTGCAGAGCCTGGGCTGGGTGCAGAGCCTGGGCTGCAGGACCCAGAGGTTTATGCATCTCTCCCAGCTCCACCTGCTTCCTCTGTTTACTGGGTAAGGTCAGAATGCAGCTTAGCAGGAAGGAGGGAAGCTCTTTCTGCAAGGTGGGTACCCAGGGCAGACAGGAAGAGATCTGGCTGGGGAGACAGGGACTCAAGCTCGGCCTGTACTTATTATGGGACTTGACGTACCTTGGCACCTCAGTTTCCTTATCTATCATTCATTGAATAAATACTTATCAAAGGTCTATTGATTCTGTGTCATTGTCCAGCTCAGACCCACAAGCAAGCCCAAGATGGCCTTCAGGCCTTTGCATGTGCTGTTGAAAATCATCCTCCTAGTTCCAAGTCTTTCACAACTTTTCCCTTGCTGCGTCCTTAGCACCCCTCAATCTTGGTTGAGAGAGCACTTCTTCCCACAAGCCCTCCTCGGTCGGATGCCTCTTTTTTAAAAAATTCTGACCACATCCCGGGGCACATGGGACCTTAGTTTCCTGACTAGGGATTGAACCCATGCCCCCTGCATTGGAAGGTGGTGTCTTAACCACTGGACTGCCAAAGTCCTGTCTCCTTCTTAACTGGTTTCACTGTATTGATTACCCAGCCTGTGGTGGCAATAATGATGAGGAGGATGGCAATGGCCTAATTTCCTCACCAAGAGCCTTGTGAGAGTTGGCACAAAGCTGCCCAAAACACAGATGTTGGATAAATGGCCTTCATAGGACAAGAAATTCATTAGCTGCTTCTGTCGCTTATTAGCATGGAACTGGAAGCTTCTCTAAGCCATAGTTTCACCTCTAGCAAATGGGGCTCATAATAACCTGTTCTTCCTACCTCTACCCGGCTCACAGAGCTGCCAAAGCCCTGATGGGTGCTTTGCAGGCCTTGACCTCACAGCTGTGTGAGGCACCATCGTGCACTGAAGTGTCCCCCAAACTAATGTCCACCTGGAACAACTCTACAATGTCACTTTGCTTGGAAATGGGGGTCGTTGCAGATGTAATTAAGGATCAAGATGAGATCATACTGAATTAGGGACCCTAACACATAATGAGAGGTGTCTTTATAAGTGACCGAAAAGGACACACAGACAGGGAAGAAGGTCATGTGAAGATGGAGGTAGAGACTGAAGTGATGGGGCTACAAACCAAGGAATGCTAGGAGCTCCCTGAGGATAGAGAGGCAAGGAAGGCTCCTCCCTACTAGGCCTCTGAGTGTGGCCCTGCTGATACCTCGATTTTGTACTTATGACCTCTTGAACCGTAAGAGAATAAATTTCTATAGTTTTAAGGTTATCTGTGCACTCAATAAATATTTGTTGAGTAAGTTTTGAATGGTTAAGTCAATGTCTTTACTGTTTGTACCAGCTGAAATCTTCTGTAGCTTATAGCCAAGGAATCCTGACACGGTCACTTCTCTCTCCATCCTGAGAACCTTCAGAAAGCAGGAAGGGGACTGGGCATTACTGAACACAGCGTCCCACAGGCCTGGCACAAAGCCCACATCAAGTAGGAATAAGCAGCTCTTTCTCACAGGGGCCCCAGACACTGCCCAGGAATTAGCTTCGGGCCTGCCAGAGCTGGATGCTTGGGTATGCCAGCTCCTCTCCAAATCCCAGGGTGAGATGCCCCTGAAGCAGCTGATGAGAAAAGTGTAATGTCCACTGTGCATTCCTCACACCAGATGATGCCTGCTGAATACCAGCTGCAGGCTGAGAAGGGGGCATCTGGCAGCAAACGCTGCCATTAGATTCTTCTTAAGGTGGAAAGAACTTCTGAGAACACCACAGGCAACATCCACTCGAGTCATAAATCTTCAAGCCATCATGGTGAAGTCCCAATTCTAACTGTGGCAGCTTGGGTGGAAGAGCAGGGCAGGAATAGCTTTGCAGACGGGACATCTGAAATGATCTGGTCCAGCCTGGCTGTTTCACAGGCGGGAAAATGACATTCAGGGCAGGTGGGCAGCTTGCCACAGGGTATCCAGTGAGCAATGGCATGTTTAACTGTGAACTCAGGTTGGGGTTTTTTTAATGACTTTTTAAATTAATTTTTTAATTGAAGTATAGTTGATTTACAATGTTGTTTAAATTTCTCCTGTGCAGTAAAGTGATTCATTCACACATATATATACATTTCTTCATATTCTTTTCCATTATAGTTTACCCCAAGATACTGTGCTACCCAGTATATCCTATACATATATATACTGCATGTGCTATAGAGTATATGCTATGCAAATATCCCTGTGCTATACGTAGGACCTTGTTTATCAGGTTGGTTTTAATCTCAAAAGGTGTAGGGAAGGGCACTGGAAGGGGATCCTCTTGATTCTGCCAATTTGCATGCAGAATAAAGGATTAATATGCATAAGTCAACTTTTTTGGAGAGGGTCCAGTGTTTACCAGATTCTTTTTCGATTGATTGATTTTTGGCCGGGCTGGGTCTTCATTGCTGCATGGGCTTTTCTCTAGTTGGGGCGAGCGGGGGGCTACTCTCTAGCTGCCGTGTGCAGACTTCTCACTGTGGTGGCTTCCCTCGTTGCGGAGCATGGGCTCTAGAGCACAGACTTGATAGTTGTGGTGCACGAGCTTAGCTGCTCTGCAGCATGTGGGATTTTCCCAGACCAAGGATCGAACCCGTGTTTCCCGCGTTGGCAGGTGGATTCTTTACCACTGAGCCATCAGGGAAGCCCTTCATCAGACTCTTAAGACAATGTAAGACTACAGAAAACCAGAAACAGTGGAAGAGGCCAGGTCAAAATCACAAGGCAGGTCATAGCAGACCCGAGACGAGCATCTGTGCCCTCAATTCTTGGTCACTTAAAACCAGAAACAGTGGAAGAGGCTGGGTCAAAATCACAGGGCAGGTCACAGTGGACTCGAGACGAGCATCTGTACCCTCAATTCTCGGTCACTGCCCTACACCTTCCGCCCTACAGGAAAGGCTATTTCCTTCAATACACAGATGGGCTTCGTCAGTGGGCACACCAATGCTTCCAACCGGTGGAGGGTCTGTGGTTCTGCGGGCACTGCCTATGGACGCTGACAGAGAAGAACTAGAGAAGATCCTGGAGCCCCACAAGCACCAACTACTCCTGAACTGTGTCCGGGGGTTCTCCAAACAAGGTGAGGGCTCCTGGAACCTAAACATGTTTCCAGTAAGACACACTCTGCTCTCGGTTGATTGTTGATACACATCATGCTTGGGTCTTCCACGTTTCCAGACTCCCCTGGATACCACAATGGTCTGGAAAAGGTCACCTCCCAAAGCCAATGATAGACTGATTAAACACAAAGGCAAAGGATGAAAATTAATCGAGATATTTAATAGACAGTGCAAACCATAATTTCATCTGAATATAAATGTATGCACATGTTTCCAATGGGTTATCTATCAGTTATCACAAACAGCAACAAGGACCTTAGAGCTATGTTAGAAAAATGTAAAGCTGGAATTTAACTCAAACAATCTCACACACTCTCAAGAGAACACCATCCATTTCAAATCAGTGTCACAAACTCCAGAAAGACCAGGGGAGTGGGAGTGAGGAGTGGGCCAGAGTGGGGAACACAGGGGCCAGTACACAGGTGATGGACAGATATACAGCTCTCGAGGAAACCAAAACAGATGCATTATTACAGCTAAGGACAAGGAAAAGCCTATGGCTTTTAAAAAACGACTCTTCTGCCAGTACCATACACTTCTTACAAAGAGATGTGCAACAAGTCAACTGACTTAAAAGGACAGAGGCTACATTTTCAGGTCATTTTGACTGCAAACGGTCGACCTTTGCCATTGAGGTTCAGCAGTGGAGTTAGCGTAGTCCAGAAGCTCAATGTTGGATTTGCAAATACAGTTTATTTTACAGAAATTCAACATTATAAACAGCAGGCACCTCCCACCCACCCCTCNGAGCTGTCCTGGATGTAAACTCTCACCTTGTTTGGTGACAACAGGGACAGCAATTCTAGAATAGTGGTTCTCAACTGGATGAGATTTCTCCCCTCCCCCACCCCCACAGCCCCCAGACATCTTGCAAAATCCGGTGACATGTCTGGTTGTCTAAACCTGGGAAGGCGGATGCCACTGGCATCTAGAGGGCGAGGCCATGGGTGCTGCTCACCATCCACAGGGCACAGCACAGGCCCCCTCCCAGTCCCCACTAAAAGAACAGTTTAGCTGTGCAACAGCGCCAAGGTTAGGGGACGAGGAAAGAGCGGGTGGCACCGTCTTCAGGGCAGTCACAACAGATGCTACCTGGCTCTCAGCTCTGGACCCACGCTGAAGCCAACCGACCACAGGATCACCTACCCCATGGGTTGTGGCCGTGTCGTGACCGTGGATAAGATGTACTCACCGGGTTTTGATGGTAGGGATATAGAGGGAACATTCGGTAGAGGGACTGTTTCCGGTCCACTGATTTCCAGCAAATTCTTGTCTAGTTCCTCCTGTTCTAGTTCTTCTAATTCTGCCATGAGTTCATCCTGGGAAAAGCAAACACAAAAATGAGAGAGACACCCCGAGGAACCCCAGCCCCTCCTGTGGTGCCTCCTACCTGACGGCTCAGGGGACACACATCCCTTCTGAGGTCAAGGCAGATGGTCTCCAAGTGCACACTCTGTGACTCATCCTAAACACACTTCTACTGGTGAACGGAGCACACTATCGAGCAATTACTGACGTCTACGTGGGGCCCCTGCACCAGACAGGGAGCATCTTGAGAAAAGGGATCGTATAGTTTCATTTCTTTCTCTCAGAACTGGGTGCACTGAGTGAATGTTCAGGAATGTCTGCTGAATTGAAATGAACTTGACTAGTCCATTGAACTCTAGTCTGAAAACATGGAAACCCTGGCACTGGGAGCCAAGGGTAAGAGCTACAGGCTGCTTTCTCAGCTATACGGCAGCAATCAGCACAAAGAATTAGGTTCTGTGGAGAGGCCCTGGCCTTCAGTGGACTCAAATCTAAGGCAGAATGAGGTACAGAGCCTATAACTGTATTTTAGAAACCTAAGAGCTTCAAGGTTCCATTGCTACAGCAGAAATTGGTAGGTGACCAAGTTCCAGATGAATCCTTCAGGGATCAGATGCAAACATTCCTTCCTTTGTTTCACCTTTATCTCCCAGCAGAGCTGTCTGAGGGCGAACCCTGTAAATTCCTCAGGGCATGGTGACCTCAGCTGCCCCTGCTCTGAGCTCAGGGGCCCACCATGGAAGGGTGCAGGGTCACTGCTTGCTGAAAACAGTATTGACCTGAAGTCTGCTGAGATGTCCCGACAAAGGTCCCTTTACTCCACCTTAGCTCCCCCAAAACTGAAAGCATCCCTCAAAACCCAGAATTCAGGAGGGTGCATGCCACACCTTGTGTCTACGTTCCGGTTTCTGGAGGGAGGAGACCTGGTGATTTCCAGACCACATACTCCCTGCTGGAGAGGACTCAACTGCACATCAGAGGCAGCCTGGGCACCAGCTGAGAAGCCGGTGTGGTCGGCACAAAACCACTCACCTCATCAAACTCTTCTCCAAACCCTACGGGTTTTGAAATAGCTGTTGAAATCTCTTCTGCAAGTTCCTGCTGGTCAGCAATGTCCTGCATTAACTCATCAACTTTATCAATGTCCCTTTAAATGAAACAAGCGTTGTGTTAGTCTATGTACAGAGGGTCTGTGAGGCAGAAACAAGGATCTGCTGCCCAGCCCCAGCCCCACAATCACTCCCTCTGAGGAATTCCTTTTTTTTTTTTTTGGCTGTGCTTAGTGGCATGTGGAATCTGAGTTCCCTGACCAGGTATCGAACCCAAGCCCCCTGCAGTGGAAGCACGGAGTCTTAACCATTGGACCACCAGGAAGTCTTGAGGAATTCCTTGTCTTTGTCTACTTCCCCCTCTTTTAAACTAGAGAATCACAGAATCAAGAGGACAAAAGCATCCTTAGACATCACCCAGTCTAACACCCCAAGGAAATAAAGGTGGCAAAGTTAGATGCCATCGTGAGAGTCTCTCATGCAAGCTGGTAAACACATTAAGTGAGACCGTGGGACCTGGGAACTCCTGGATCAATAGCTCTTCAAGTTCAAGGGCAACTCTGCACAGTGATAGGTAAACTTACAAATCCTACAAAAGAACCATGCAACGTGACAAGCCCTTCCCATCTACACAAACCCACTATGGCGCCTGCACGAGGCCCCACAGGAAGAGCAAACAATGCAGATTATTCCCTATGCGCTGTCACTAACGCCAACAGACTTACAGTCAGTCAATACCACACATACATGTGTATCTCCAAGCACACCATTCACTAAGAGGTGCTGCGCTGCGGAGAACATGGCCATGAAGGGCACACGCACCTCCCTCAGGAAGCTCAGTCTGCCGGACATCCCCTCAGACAGTAGCTCAGCTATCTGAAGGCTACTTTTCCCGCAGTCCCACACTTCTCGGGCAGAGATCAGCAAGCTTTTCCGTAAAGGGCCAAAGAGTAATAAATGTTTTAGAATCTGTGGGCCACACAATCTCTGTTGCAAAAATTCAAGCCTGCTGTGTGCCACAAAAGCAGCCACAGATGGTATGTATTAAGGGACACAACTGTGTTTCAATAAAATTTTATTTACAGAAATTGGCAGCAGGGGACTTGCCTGGGGCCCACAGGCCACATTCTGCCAACTCCTGTTTTAGAGCATGGCTGAGGACCCAAAAGGAAGCAAAAAGGGGCTCCCAGCACCCCCAAATACATGATGCCAAGTTCAAGCACTAAAACAAATGCAGAATTCTGATTGTATTTGGGAGAAGTCCTCATTTGGGGCTTAATGTTAACCTGGCCTTTAATTACAAATGTAACAGCTCAGTTATCTGGTTTCTTAGGCCACAGAATGTGAGAAGTAGCCACATAAAGGATGGAATGCGGAGGTCAAGAACACTTGTCAATATGAGAGCCAAAGCCCAGGAGTGATGGGGAGGGAAAATTCCATCAAAAACAGACCCAGGAAGAGAAAGAGCTAAAGCCCTCAAATGTACCACACCTTTCAGGGCCCCTGACAGCTTCAGGAGAAAGTCACGGGAACTGATTCTAATGCCAGTTCTATCCAAGTTTCCCCATAACCCAGGGCAAGTCACCTCCCCTCCCTTGGACAAACTTCTCCACCTAGATGATCAGAGGCCTGGGTAAGAGAACCTTCTAAGAAGCCAAAGCTTTCCAGCTTAAACACTACATTCATTCCAATAACCCTGAATTACTCAGAAAACAGTTTCATTCCATGAGATCTGCTTCTGGGAGCAGCAGGGCACCATAATCCACTTCAGAGGAGTTCCAGAAAAGATGAAAATCAGAACAAACTTGGGTGCCTGAATGGATAAGTCAAGGGGTCTGGGGCTGAGGCCTTGCACGGCCAGCACCACCCTTCTGCGTGTGCCCCCCTCCACCAGCGGGCACCACATACATGTTGTCGTGGGCCGCCTTCATGGCCTTGGCGGCATAGCCCATGTTCTTGAGCACCTCGGTGTTGGTGTTGGCATTCTCCAGGGCCTCTCGCTGGAACTCGATTGTTGACAGCGTGCCGTCGATCTGCGCCAGCTGCTTTTCATATCTCTTCTTGCGCTTCAGGGCCTGGAGTGCCGCTGCATGGGGGGAAGAAAACAGGGTTTCAGAGAGCCCGGACACAGGGCAGCATCCTAGAATTCACTGAGTCGTCTTCCTAATTGGGATGGATGTGCTTCAGTTTCTCCTTTCACTACAACAGAGGGCTAATACTCTTTTCTCCACAAACAGCATATTCAATATTCTGAGAACACTATACAAAATTCACATTCATCAAAATGCAGCCAGGCACTAAGCCAAAGTTCACACTCTCTGGTAACCACACACATAAAGCAAAGCATGGAAGGCACCTCAAACAAGAGACTGCTTTGAAGTCAACTTAGGTTGAAACCCCAGCTCTCAGCCTCAGTGAGCTGCTGAGCCTCCCTCATAGGTTGATATGAATGAGAGAACACATATGCAAACACTTAGCACAACATTTAACCTAGTGGGCACCCCCCAAACCCCTCTAATTATTACAAAGCAGCTTTAAAGTATCATTTTATGTCAACTAAATTACAAAATAATAAATAATGACTATAGCAAACACTGGATCATTTGGGGTTAAAATGCTATCTCACACACAGCCCACATTGTAAATTGTTATAGTGCCTCTGAAAAGTAACATGGCAACACAGTGTAACAGCCATAATGTTGCTCCTGCCCTCTGACCCAGTCATTTCCTTCTGGAAGTGTATTCAACAAGAGCAAAGGCCCCATGCCTGAAGATGGCAACTATAGCATTCTCCATCATAGAAAGGACTGAGCAACTGAAATAAGGACAGAATTCCCTGTCAGGGCCTGATCTAGAGTCTGACCACTGGGTCAAATCAATGCCACCACCTCTCTTGGCCTCCCAGGGTGTTGAGGCTGCAGCGATCACCTTGTTTTAAGATCCAGTCAGGGTGAGCACTTTGATCAAGGTGAATTGGTAGCAGAGCAAGGGCCAAACCATATCTCCCAACTCAAAGCCCCGGTTTCCGTCTCCTTACTATTTTAGTTTCCCTCTTTACACTGAAAAGTATCAGCTGAGCATAAAGCTCAGGAAGGAGGCTCTGCACAGACTCAAGCAGAAGGAATGACGGGTCAGGGAAGCTGCCTGGCGCCTGCCTTGGCCTGGACAGCACTAGCCTCACATATACATGTAGACACATACACACTCGTGCACCTGTGCCCACTGTGTCCCCAAGCTCTGCACCAGAGCCACGGCCAATCACCTCCCCAACAGGGCTGTGGTTTCTCCACATGTCACCTGAATTGGTCCTGTACTCCTTCCACTAAAGTGCCCTGTGAGCCTATGACTGCCCCCTGAAAACCATCTGCCAAGGGAAAAGGGCCTTGGCTTGCACGTAAGCAATCCTTAAGTCCACAGTTCTTCCAAAAGCAGCAGACAAAACCCCCCAGGAAAATTCCTCCAGCCAAAGGATAAAGCAGGCTAAAGAAACACTGCAAAAAATCCAAAGAACAATGAAATGTGCCTCATTAAAAGCTGGAAAACCATTCCACTTGTTACTTCTCTGATCCTGGTGTGAATGGTCAGAATGGCCTATGACGTCAAGAAATTCAACCTGCAGTCACATCTAGACGTCCCCACCTGCACCTTCTGCTAGTACTAAGCCATGCCTGCCAAGTAATAACCTCATAACAGCAACCCTTTAAAGTAGAAATGACCACTGTTTATCAGAGGAGGAGACAGGTTCAGAGAGGTAATTCAGGTTACCAGGTGGTAGTTGGCAGAGAGTAGATTAAGCCAGGTATGGAACTCCACAGTCATAGGCTCCCACACTAACTGCTATGCCCCACACTGAACAAATCAGGCAGGATCTTGCCACGGAGATGCAGTCCAGTCTAGTAGGGAGTGTCGAGGGTCATGTAGGATCACAGAAGAGGGAACACAAATCCAATCATGTCATTCCTTTGCTTAAGAACCCTCAACCGATCCCTCTGCCCACAGGACAAAGTTTCTGAGTGGTTTAACGAGGCCGGCAATGGACTTGGATGCTCGCCTTGAACCAGGTTCTGGTAGCCCCAGCCCCAAGTTTGGATCCCTTTGCCACTGACCATCAAGGCACAGGGATGATACCCTGGGAGAGTCCTGTTGTACAACAGGACTGGTGTTGCTTCCTCCTGACTCCCTGGCACTGAAATTGATTCAGACACACCCCAATCAACAAGCGATTCTCGAACCTTCTCAGGTCAATGCCCCACACGTGCCCCCTTCCCAGGCCCTCCTCAGCCACCCTCACTACCCTCGCATAGCCCAGCCTAGAACTTGTTCATCAGTTGAGATTTAACAGGTGTTCTGAGCGCTTGCTGCGTAATACCATCCGCTTCCTCATTTAATCCTCCTGCAAAATCCTGGGGCACAGATCAGATCAGAAAGGTGGAGTGGCCCAACCGAGTCAGCCAGCTGGTATGAGAGGAGCAGAGGGCTCAACTACCGGCCTGTGTGAACCCCCAGGCCCCTGCTTCCCACACAGGCTCCGGACGATGCTAAGTGACACAGGGACAGTTCTTAAGAACAAACAGCGAGATGACATCTGCCCTGCTTCTCAGTGTCCTGAGTACAGCAGGAACCGTGATTTTACGTCAGCTGTGTTCTGACTTTTAAAACCAAATTTATTCTTTCCCTGTTAACATCACAGCTTATTTAGAACTGCTTTAACTTTTTCTCTAATACATTTTCAATTGGCAGGGACTCCTTGTAAGCCGGTCTTCCATTTCTCTGATCTGCACCCCATTGCTAAAATCTCCTAGGCAATAAATCATCTGGAAGCAAATACCCAAACATATCAGGGGGGTAAGCCAGAGAGCCCCACGAATGAAATAATGTTTGTATTACGCATCTTTACAAGCCATCATCCAGCACAATGCCTGGTACACACTATGCTTAGTTATATTAAACTGAGTCTCCAATTTCATCTATTTTAAGTTCTTCGTATATTCTCTGCAGGGTTCCTCATGTGGGGTATACCCATATTTTATCTCCTGTGAACCTCTGATTGAACAGAGAAAAGATAACATCTCATTGAAACAGTGGCTAAAACAGTCATCTGGCAGGATTCTTTCCTTGCATTTGTCCTGACCCATGAAACAGGAACTCTGGCAAGCGCTTGCTCTTCCCCTCTGTCCTTGCCAAGAGGTGTGCCCTGAAGGGAGGAAAAGGCTCTGAGCTGAGCCTCTAGGGCTCCCCTCCAACCTGCAGGGTTCGCACGGTCTCTTCGCCTCTTTGCACAGAAATCTCCAAAATGGTTTCTGGCAGAGACAGTCCATTTTTTTACCCTAATCTACCTCCTGTTCTATTCCTCAACTAGTTGAGAACCCTAAAAAGAAAGAGTATGTGATTAATTTCCCCCTCCATACATGGTTCACCAGCAGAGTAACCCTGAAATAAGACAAGGGGCCTGCCTTTGGGCTGCAAGACTATGTGTAAACATAAATATTCACAGCACTTGACCCAGCCCTCCTTCACCATCTACCCATGTCTAAACGTGTGGCACGGTGATGAAGTATAACTCAGGGCAAAATAAATGAGCAACATGCCACACTTCCTGCACACCGTTCCACTTCAAGTAAACATTCTCCACTCCAGGCTTATTGCTGACCACAAAAATTTGCTTCTATAGAGCAAAAGCCTAAAGGGTCAGATTCAATGTTTTACATATGTCTTGCTTTACTTATACTTCTCCAAATTCCTGAGTTAAAAAAACAAGTACTGAGTTTTCATTATGAGGTTTTAAAAAATGTAATCATGTGAGGTGATGCACATTAACTAAGTGTATTTTGATAATTATTTCACAATATACACATATATTAAACCATTAGGTTGTGCACCTAAAAATAACAATGTTATATGTCAATTATATCTCAATAAAATTGGGGTAAAAGGGGAAAAAAAGATAAAAACAAGTACGGGGAGTTAACAAGGTTAACATCCAAACCAAATATTCAAAGAAGAGGTGTCCGAATAGACCCCTTTTCTGCCAAAGAACCCCCACCCCCTGTCATTCATAAACACTATGCTTTAATGACTGAAATCTAACGCAACCTAACAGAAGTTTAAAAGGCTGCTTTTAGCTGGAAAAAAATAGTCCTTGGAATCTCCATATTTAATTATGCCTTTGCTGGTTCCAAGAGAGTAATTACAGCAGCAATTACAGAATCTAATAACCAGCTTTATTGGCTCTGAAAGCTGAAGCAAAAACAACTCCAACCATGTTGAAATAAACATTGGTCTCCAGACAGTTGCTTCATTAGACACTCTAAAGACAGCTATTTGAAGAAAAAATACAGAAGAGATACCCAAAGAAGCACAGATCAGTTGAAAAGGCATTCACCCAGGACAAGAAACTCCTTCTGCAAGGTATCTGTTAGTGACTGGACAGAAACCACTTTCAAAGAACACATCGGTTCAACACAACTACCAGGTGGGATGCTCCTTTCTTCTCCACAAAGGCAGACACGACTTCTCTTTGAAGAGTTGCCGAGGAGGGAAAGTTTGCCTGCCCTGATCTGGGGGCATTCAGAACAGGGGCCATTAGCCCAGGGTATCTCAACAGATGCCAAGATGTCATAACTGTATACTAATGACTGAGATTAGTACACTGAGATTCAGGCACTGGGGAGAAGGAGGGTGCGGTGATATCCTCTCACTGAATGAATGATGATGTCTAGAGTCCTTTCAAAGACTCAAGATTCTACAACTGAATTCATGCAGCAGAAGGTTCAAGAGCTGGGAGAGGAGGAGAGGGCTGGTCCTTTCCCACTCTCAGCATGAACTACATAGAAAACACGAACATAAAACGTTAGCTACACACGTAATGCTAAGTGAGAATTCTGAAGAACCCTCAGCAGCTCGGTCATGGCAGAGCTACTGGTGGGCAGTGAGCTGGTGAAGCTGCAGAAACCCTGCCTTGCCCACCTCCTGCAGTTAGTCAGATGCTCACTCCCTGCTCTTTTTGCCCGTGAGTAAACCTCATATGTTCAAGGTACCCTCAGCCAAGAGAAGCATACCCAGCCCTCAAGCCACTAGCTGCTTTGCTGGGGTTGCCTGTCATCTGCCTGTGTATGAGGTAAGAAGAGACCCAAGTCAAAACTACAAGTTCACCAATATCAAAGAAACCATCCTCCTGGAGGGATGGTTATTTGTAAGCATCCTTGCACCACATGGCACTGGATGTCCCACCAAATCCTGACCAAATAAGAGTTGCAATCTTAGCATCAAAGGCTGAGGGGGCCTGAAGGACCCCAGAGACCCTAAAGTCCAATCTATTGCATTAGAAACTGAGAAAAAATGATGCCCAGAAAAGGTGACATAGCCTGCTAGGTGACATAGCCCACAGTGAGCTAGAGGAAGAATCAGGACTAGAACCCAGGTCTGCAGCCCAGGGCTCTTTATACCACCTCAACTCTGTTATCTCCAAAGTAAGTCATAAATAAACCAGCAGTTCACTTGCCATTAGGAAAACAGTCTCCTAATGCTCTTTCAGCCAATCTCAAACTCTCCCTTTTGCAAACTCCATTAAAAGCTCACACTAATGCATAAAAGAACCAGGAAGCTACCGAATATGCTTTCCTAGGTCCCCAGATGGAAGAAAAAGAAAAACGAACGGAAAAGAGGTGCTGTTGTTCCAGAGGACATTCCCTAGAACAGGTGCCCGCAGCTTCAGAAGGCAGGGGTGGGCTGGGCTCCCAGTTCTCTATTCTGTGAAAAGGTGGCAGGAACCTACAGAAAGGGCTTCCAAACCAAAAAGCAGCTGTAAGCCCAGACAGTCGGACTTGTGCTCACCGCCACTCAGCGTCCCAGGCTCACCTGCAGAAGAGAGGGCCTCATCCCGCCACAGCCTTGGAACGCGGTCCCTGATGGGCCATGTTTACCCCCCACAGCTGGAGTGTTCAGGCTGGAGGTGCAGACAGCATTTTTCAGAGCAGCCTCCTTCTCTGTGATCTATCTCCCAGTTCCCCTAATTTGCTCTCCGTGGCCTGGAGCTAATGCACTCCATTTAGCGATGGTAAAATAAGTACTTGTGTATGACCAGGAAAGCAGAGTCTGAAACCCTGCTGACTTCATCAGCAAACACACAGGGAGTACAGCACTCCTCATGAGGGAAAATGCTAGAGAGAAAGAAAAAAAAGCCCCTTATCTGTTAACACGGACAAAGCTGAAAGAAATAAGCCTCCACTCAATTAACAATCTAACAGAATGACAAACTGCTTCAAAATCATTTAAACAACACACAGGATGTATGTTCTGTAAAAGGAAGTCAAAGGTAAGATAAGACAAGTTCATATAAGCCCAGGAAATGCAAGGTCACATCAAATTACAATGGTCACTAAGAGAGTCCCAGTAGTCCAGCTGTGAGTTTCAGCTCCACCATCAAGTAAACCCTAAGCAAATCACTTAACCTCATTAATCCTCAGGTAATAATAAACTCACCTCACAGTTATTGTGAGGATGAAAATGTGACATGACATGTATGTGAAGCCCCTGGTACTGGGCCAGATATGTGTATATGTTTAGTCCATGTTGGTTGCTGGTATTACTAACTGCAGGATTTCTCAGAGCCTATCTCAGTAGAAAAAGAATCAATATCATTATGACTCCGTGCCCTCCACCCCAAAAACAGCTTGGGAAAAAAACAGTTTCAAGCCACCTTGATGATGTAGCCAACACACACATCAACAACCTTGGTTGACTCGTACCAGCACCGAGGCACAGAGGAAAGAGCACGGGGCTTGGTGTCAGAATCCTGGGCGTGGGTAAGTTATTTCACCTCTTCATCAAACAGTAATAAACAGGAGCAATATGGCTACCCCAAGGACAGGTAAGAAAGATAAATCCCTCTGAAACTACTCGAGGGACTTCCCTGGTGGTCCAGTGGCTAAGACTCCTTGCTCCCCACACAGGGGTCTGGATTCAATCCCTGGTCAGGGAACGAGATCCCATGTGCAACAATTAAGAGTTAGTGTGGTGCAAGAAAGGTCGAAGATCCCCCGTGCTGTAACTAAGATCTGGTGCAAACAAATAAACATTTTTTAAAAAAGAAAAGGCAATGCTTGACAAATATGAGCATTCTCTCCATCTTGCCCATGTTTTCCTCATCGGCTCCCCTCTCTCCTTGCCTGTGTCCTGAATTCTCTCTGAGGAGCTCTCTATCTTCGTGCCCTTCCCCCAGCCCAGCATGTCTCTTTGAGAAAGAGCATACAGCTGTGGCCCAGTGGAGAGAGATACACAACAGCAGCTAACACTTAAGAGAGGTTCCTTGAATGCCAGGCACCATGGCTTGTGCTTTATGTGTTGACTGGCCTCCCCCTAAAAAACCTTACGCTATGTGGTAGGTACAGTAGTGTCCCATCTCAGGATCAGGAATTGAGGCTCAAAGAGTTTATCACCTGCTGGAGTTATAGTTAAGCAGGGGCAAGCATGGGATCAGTGCCAGGCAGCCTATCTGCAGAGGGCATGTTTTTACTCCACGGAGGAAAGTCGACCGTGCTCCAGCTGGCCTGCTCCTGCCTGAGTCTGGGGACCTGAGCGCCTCTGTGCCTCCTCACCCAACTGAGGCTCCAAGCCAGCAGTCTGGCACCAAGGGGCAGCTCAGTCTGCCCAGAAACTCTTGACTAATTGGTAATCCATGCAAGCAGGGAGTAAAAGCCTCTGACTAAAAGAAAAAAGAAAAAAATTTTCTAGTGGATTTTAAATTGACTAGACATACACGTGATAAAACAACCATTTAATCGGCTCCTCTGCATTCAGGATGACAGTTCTACATAGTTAGGGAGTCTGTAGTTAAAGAATAAATGCCTTCTTTCCTTGTGCCTGCCCTATGTCTTGGCTAGACCACAAGGTTCTCAAGGGTGGAATCTGCATCTCTGAGGCCGTAACAACACTGAGATAAGGGGAGCAGGGGGCACTCCAAAACATCATTTCTTCTGAGGCCAGTGGGCTGAGCCCTCTGTCTTCTCACACTGTAATGGCCTCCAGATCTTTTCCAAGACCTAAAATGACCTTCCCTCTTTTTCTAGAAGACCCAGAGGCCACAGCTATAAGAACTTGGTAAGGCTTCTCAACTTCCTGTCACTTGCCCACTTTTTTTGTCCATGTTAACTAATCCCCATTGGAATGCCTAGAACTTTAAAATCAAGGTGTCCAGGACTTGTCTGGCAGTCATTAAGACTCTGTGCTTCCACTGTAATCCCTGGCTGAGGTCAATCCCTGGTTGGGGAACTAAGATCCCACATGCCACGCACGTGGCATGGCTGAAGAAACACACACACACACACACACAACCCAACGGGTCTGGGGCTTAAGGGACCTCCCTGTGACTATATAAGGAAGTGACAGAGAACAACAGTAAACAGCAGGTTACTCCAGAGTGGGCCAGTCTGAGTGGCCAGGGCCAGAGGAGGAGAAGGAAATGGCCAAAGGGACTCGGGCTCACTCGGGGGAATAGTGAAAGGCCAGTGTGGCTCTGTCCTCTTGTTCCCGAAAGGGCAGATGACGGCTTCCCCTGGCTCTGCTTAAGCTGGGTTCAACTCGGGAAGGAAGAAGAGATGTTTCACTTCCCACAAACAGCAGGCATCCAGGAATTACCTCTTTGTGATATGGGAACTCAAGGCCAGGCTGGGGCCCTAGGATCCCAGGAAGGAAAGTGATCTGCCCTTGGTTACTGAGAGCCACAGTCAGATAACCTATGTTCTGGGATTTAAGGCCAGACTCTTCCTGTATGGCATCAGGTCACAGAACTTCCTTTAAACAATTATCAGAGGCTAAAATTGCACACACAGCCCACAGATTTGTCTTAGTTGTATTATGTCTTAATGCGTAAATCTGATTTGAATGCACATTTCACACAAAAGTCCCAATTTCTGGCTTCACTTTGAAAATGCAGATTATCTGGCAACACAGCCCACACTGCTGTCTGGCAACAATCGAGTAGAGTCCTTTCAGAAGGGGCACACCAGTGACCTCAGAACCCACCACAACCCACCACCTTACACCTGACCACATCATAACATCTTAGTTCTGGAGGACAATCCGTTGCCTTTGGCCAGGTGGCACTAGTGGTAACGAATCCAGTTGCCAATGCAGGAGATACAGGAGACGTGGATTTAATCCCTGAGTCAGGAAACCCCCCCACCAGAGGAGGGCAACCCGCTCCAGTATTCTTGCCTGGAGAATCCCATGGACAGAGGAGGCTGGAGGGCTTCAGTACATGGGATCACAAAGAGTCGGACACAACTGAGTGACTGACCACGCAAAATTTGAAGACAGGCAACAGAAGTCGCAAAGGTTCAAAATTGCTCAAGGTCATGTGGTTAGAGGTAACAGGAAAGGAAGAACCCAAGCCAGATGCCCTACCCCTGGACCATGCCCCTTCAACTTCTCCCAGGAAGACTCCTAACTAGGCAGAACTGCAACCCGGGTCCTGTGATCTAACTCTGCCAAGACCAAGTTACATCACTTAGCAAGGACCTTCCTTTTTTAGGGCCTCAGACTCCTCATCAAGGATATGAGAAGAATGGATCAGTTCCCTCCTAAGGTCTTCCTTCAGCTCTAACAATATATGAGCCTATATAGTCCTAAGATTTCTGGTAACTGGTAGAAACAAATCCAGGTTTTTTTCTGATTGACCCTATGCGATCTTGAAAATGTCAGTCAGTTCAGTTGCTCAGTCGTGTCCGACTCTATAGGATTTTATGGACTGCGGCACACCAGGCTTCCCTGTCCATCACCAACTCATGCATCTTGCTCAAATTCATGTCCATCAAGTTGGTGATGCCATCTAACCATCTCATCCTCTGTCATTCCCTTCCCCTCCTGCCTTCAATCTTTCCTGGCATTTCCAGGGTCTTTGCAAATGAGTCAGTTCTTCGAATCAGGTGGCCAAAGTACTGGAGTTTCACCTTCAGGATCAGTCCTTCCAATGAATGTTCAGGATTAATTTCCTTTAGGATGGACTGGTTGGCTCTCCTTGCAGTCCCAGAGACTCTCAAGAGTCTTCCCCAACACCACAGTTGTTGGAGAAAAGCATCAATTCTTTGGTGCTCAGTTTTCTTTATAATCCAACTCTCACATACATACATGACTACTGGAAAAACCAGAACTTTGACTAGATGGACCTTTGTCAGCAATGTCTATGCTTTTTCATATGCTGTCTATGTGGGTCCTAGCTTTTCTTCCAAGGAGTTAAGTGTCTTTTTTTAAGTCTTTATTGAATTTATTACAATATTGCTTTTGTTTTTTTGGCCACAAAGTATGTGGGATGTTAGCTCCCTGACCAGGGATAGAACTCACACCCTTTGCAATGGAAGGTGAATTCTTAACCACTGGACCACCAGGGAAGTCCCAAGTTAAGTGTCTTTTAATTTCAAGGCTGCAGTCACCATCTGCAGTGATTCTGGAGCCCAAGAAAATAAAGTCTGTCACTGTTTCCATGTTTTCCCATCTATTTGCCATGAAGTGATGGGACTGGTTGTCATGATCTTAGTGTTTCAAATATTGAGTTTTAAGCCAGCCTTTTCACTCTCCTTTTTCATTTTCATCAAGAGGCTCTAGTTCCTCTTCACTTTCTGCCATAAGGGTGGTGTCATCTGCATATCTGAGGTTATAGATGTTTCTCCCAGCAATCTGTTTTAAAATTAATTTGTTTTTAAATTGAAGGAAAAATGTTTTACAGAATTTTGTTGTTTTCTGTCAAACGTCAACATGAATCAGCCATAGGTGTACATATGCGCCTTCCATCTTGAATCTCTCCTGCCTCCCTCCCCATCACCCAGCAATCTTGATTTCAGCTTGGGATTCATCCAGCTCATCACATGATGTACTCTGCATATAAGTTAAATAAGCAGGGTGACAATATATGGCCTTGATGTACTTCCTTTCCCAATCTTGAACCAGTTTGTTGTTCTATGTCCTAGCAGTTCTAACTGCTGCTTCTTGACCTGCATACAAGTTTCTCAGGAGGCAGGTAAGATGGCCTGGTATTCCCATCTCTTGAAGAATTTTTCCACAATTTGTTGTGATCCTCACAGTCTAAGGCTTTAGTGTAGTCACTGAAGCAGAAATAGATACTTTTCTGGAATTCTCTTGCTTTTTCTATGATCAAATGGATGTTGGCAATTTGATCTCTGGTTCCTCTGCCTTTTCTAAATCCACCTTGTACATCTGGAAGTTCTCAGTTCATGTACTGTTGAAGCCTAGCTTGAAGAATTTTGAGCATAACCTTGCTAGCATATGAAATGAGTGCAATTGCATGGTGGTTTGAACAGTCTTTTGGCATTGCCTTTCTTTGGGACTGGAAACTAAATAACTATTGCTAAATAACCCATGGGTCAAAAGAGAAATAAAACAAGAAATTACAAAGTATTTTGAACTGAATGAAAATGAAAACACAACATATCAAGATTCATGGGATGCCATGAAAGCAGTACTTAGGGGAAATTTTCTAGCACTAAATGCCTATGTTAGAAAAGACCTGAAATCAGCTACCTCAGCTTCAACCTTAAGAAATCAGAACCCAAAGAACAAGTGAAAATCCAAAGAAAGTAGAAAAAAGAGAGTGAAAATCACTAAAATGGAAAATAGATGTCATCTAGACTAGTATTTGCTGCATACTGTGCTAGCTGGATGGAGGAGCCTGGTGGGCCTCAGTCCATGGGGTCGCTAAGAATCGGACATGACTGAGCGACTTCACTTTCACTTTTCATGAATTGGAGAAGGAAATGGCAACCCACTCCAGTGTTCTTGCCTGGAGAATCCCAGGGACGGTGNGTGGAGAAGGCAATGGCACCCCACTCCAGTACTCTTGCCTGGAAAATCCCATGGATGGAGGAGCCTGGTGGGCTGCAGTCCATGGGGTTGCTAAAAGTCAGACACTACTGAGCGACTTCACTTTCACTTTTCACTTTCACGCATTGGAGAAGGAAATGGCAACCCACTCCAGTGTTCTTGCCTGGAGGATCCCAGGGACGGAGGAGCCTGGTGGGCTGCCGTCTATGGGGTCACACAGAGTTAGACACAACTGAAGCAACTTAGCAGCAGCAGCAGCAGCAGAATGACCCTTGAGCCTGAGCACTAGGCACTCAAGTGCAAACATTTTTTTTTTTTTAACTGGTAAGAAAGAATACCTGAAGAATGGGTTATCTGGACCTTTATATCATCCCTCAATAAACCTATTCTAAAGGATCAACTCCTAGCAATTCTCCCCAGGGGTTCTGCCTCTCTGCAAAGGTAAGGGACACTATAACCTCCTCATCTAACACTTAGAAGCCTCCCCAGCCCCTTCAATATCCAACCTCCCTTTAATGATAGTCAATACAGGTTGCAGGGCCTGACAACTCAGTGATCCATGAACTATTAACTGGAGCTATTTTCAGCTTCTAGGGATCAATTCCAACTGCAAGGAGTAATAAGGGCCAGGCCAATAAGCTGGAAAAAAGGACAGATCTGAGGGCTTAATAGGAAAAGACAGCCTTAAAAACATTTAGGCCTAGAGGAAACATGCTGGGTGGAATGAAGCAGGATGTCAGTACACCTTCAGTCAATCAACAACTTTAGCCGAGGCACCACCACTCCTGCTGGGAGGACAGGTGTCGGCACTGAGAAGGGATATAAGAGAAATAAAAGACACACATGGCCTCCTCCTTCCAGAAATTAATGATCTATCATAAACACTTACGGCCCATAATAGTTGGCAACAAAGATGTTTTGGTCAATTAGATATGCTAGTTAGTTGAGAATTGCTACAAAGATCATTCAAGGATTGTTAATTTCCTAGTATCAGAAAAAAACAAAATATATCAGATTTTTTTTTAATCCAAAAGTGAATAAGAAACATTGAGAAATTAGTGATCTACTTCTGGCACTTCCAGCCTTCCTTTTCAGGTATACTGTTCTCTCTTAATCCCCTCTCTTACCATCCCCTATAGATGACCAAGAGCCCCGTGTTCTTTCCATTTGCGAGCCTGCCAAATCTACTGATAGAAAGGAATCTGAGAATACTGAGGTATGAATTGGACCATGCCTTTTTTATATTTTAATGGGGTTCAGATTCTTAAATAAAGGCATGAATATTAATGGTAGATTTCAGTCATTTTTTAACTTAATAGGGAAAGTGTTTAGAGGTAGGCAGTGCTTTGTATGTTTTGACTTTGTTTGAAAAGATTAAATCAAAAAGTTATAATAAAAATTTGAAAATGAGTAGAAAGGGTAAATCAAATAAAATACACAGATAACCGGAAACAAATTCTTGTATATTTTAATATCAACTTTCTCAGTATTGAACTATTAATTAAAGAACTAGGCTGGGTAGAGACCAAGTCTTATATTCATATCTTCAGTGCCTGGTCCAAAACTGTAAGCATTTGAGAAACTTTTATTAAACTAAACCAAAGATAGTAATTGGAATTTATTTTATTTCCTATCTTTTCTAAAAATTTAATGGAGGAAGACCTTAGTGAGAAATGAAAGGCTGAGCAAAGCAGCATTAAAGAAAGGATATAGAAATCAAGGAATTTAAACAATTCCCAGATTGGCAATGAGTCCCTGAGCTATAAAGAATTAACTATCATTCTTTCAAGTACAATTACAGTTTTATTAAAACCAACCAACAGCTACTAAAGATCATAAAGAACATGATTTGAACTTACCTTTCCATAAAGTCTGAACATGTTGAATTTATATTAGAAAACATACTACCAGTGTTGGTGGTAATAAAAATGTTATACTGAAATGTTACTAAAAATTGGTTTTTGGTTTTTCTATATGAAAATATATGTAAAGTAAAGGGGAGAAGGAGCAGAAAAAACCTTCAACCGTGTTAAGTGCTCCCTGTATAAGAAAATACTTGGAGTCAAGGAATACCTTCACTTTCAGCTACAGATGGTAGACTGAACACATGTATCTTTCCCTCAAGCTCTCTAAAAATCACAATAAAGGAGAATTTAAAGGTACAAACTCGAACAATGGGGAAAGCAATAACGTATTTTATAAACTGGAAGTTAGGAAAGCAAGTAAATTCAAGTTCTCTGGCCTTAGCAGACCCTAAATAAGCTGACTTTTCTTAGCCAGCAGGAAAAGAACAAAGATCAAGTCCAATTTATACCACAGACCCCCCCCCAACAGGCCTAGAAAATAACAGTGCCTTTTGATATAAGGGTGAAGGTGAAGATAAAAGTGGGATGACTGGTTGGAAATCTGTTTAAGAACAAATACAATGACACCCAGGATTTCTCTCCTTCATTCAGTGCAACCAGGTGAATCCACTTCCCCAGCTCTGGTGGAGGACTAAAGGTTTATTCTCTATTTAAGGGCCCTTGGACTGGGGGAGACCATGCCCAGTTGGAAGAAAAAGCCACTGTACTGAAATAAAGGAAGTTAAATAAATATATAGATACAGTCGGTCCTTCATATCCTCAGGTTCTACATCCACACATTCAACCACCCACAGAGCAAAACATTTCCAGAAAGTTCCAAATATCAAAACTTGAATTTTCTGGATGTCAGCAACTATTGCAGCACATTTACTTTATACTTATAACTATTTACATATCTTAAAAAATATTTTTANGCTAAGCTGCTCAGTCATGTCGGATTCCTTGCGACCCTATGGACTGTAGCCCACCAGGCTCCTCTGTCCACGGGATTCTCCAGGCAAGAATGCTGGAGTGGGTTATCATGACCGTCTCCAGGGGATCTTCCCAACACAGGGATCAAACCCGTCTCTCTCCTGCACTGGCAGGCAGGTTCGTTACCACTAGCTCCACCCTGGGAAGACTTGGTGTAGTGATTATTTATTGCGTCACCACTTATTATGGTGATTATATATACACATCAATCAGTATGCTGTATACCTAAAACTAATGCCATGTTATATGCCAATTACATCTCAATTAAAAATTAAATAAATAAAAGAGAAACACTATATATCAATGAAAAAAAACTTGGCTCTTTGAGATGAATAAAACTGAACTTCTAGCCAGACTGACTAGGGAAAAAACAGTTACCAATATCAGGAGTGACAGATGTAACATCACTATAGATTCCACAGATATTAAAAGGAAAAGAAGGGAATATGAACAAATTCATGCCAATAATTCTGACAGCTCAGAATGACAAATACCTTGTACAACCCAAATCTACGCTCGTTCCACTATGCCAGGAATTACACTTTGTAAATGACGCTTTGCTCTGAAAGCAGGGACAAAAATGATATAGCCCCAAGGCTGAGGGCGCTCACAAACCAACAGACAGATGGACAATGTGATATGACAAGAAATAAGCACTGTGGGAGCCCCAGGGAGGAGAAGCCAACCTTTGGAGTTATTGAATCTTAAAGAATGATAAGAGATAGCCAAGAGGGACATATCCCAGCCAGGCAAGAGGAAGGGAGGGCTGGAGACAATGAGGGAGGAAGAGAAACAC
The DNA here is from genome assembly GCA_006410875.1 of Neotragus pygmaeus. Lineage (NCBI taxonomy): Eukaryota > Metazoa > Chordata > Mammalia > Artiodactyla > Bovidae > Neotragus > Neotragus pygmaeus. The sequence goes on along the minus strand of SJYV01041103.1, from coordinate 698,351 downwards.
CCAAGAGAGAAACTCAAGAATAGGCTTTATGTCTTACTAAGGAATTGCTGGACTTTATCCCAGAGTTAGAGGAAAGCCATTGAAAGATTCAAAGCAGACCAGGAACGTGATCAGATTTACATTTCAGAGAGACCAGCCCTGGCTGCTGGGGGAAAAAGGACTAGCAACCCACTATAATCATGTTAGAGGGTTTGGATTTCAGGGCCTGAACTAAGGCCACAGCTGAGAGACTGACTAGGAGAGGATGAACTTGAGAGATGACAGGAAGGAACACTCCATGGGCCTACATCACTTGTTTGAATGTACAGGGGAAGGACTTGGAGAAGGAGTCAGGAACAACTTTCAGGCTCCTGGCAGGGGCAACCAGGTGACTCAGATACTATTTCTCAGGGAATCTAGTGACTCGGGGAAGAGAAGATGAGGCAGGAAGGGAAGGATCATTCTCAGTAAGCCTTTCTGTGGAGATATGAATTCAAATTAACACCTGAAATTTGAATAACATTCTCTAAATCCTTATGATGAAGAGAAAAAAGTTCAGGGACCCCTGGGTGGGTCAAATCTAAGTTATTTCTTACAAAATTGTAAAGAGCACAGGATTCCAAGGTAACCTGAATTGCTACCATTTGTGCATATGTGTCAGAAAAATTATAAATACAGATATATGCTTGTAATTTGCCCAGACTATTTCTGGGCTTTTTTTTAATCGGTTGCCTCATGGATGGGTACTGCATGGCTGAAGCAGAGGATGCACTTTAAAAACTACGTACCATTTACATGACTATCTAATCAAAATAAACAAAAAGAAGTAACTTAAATAAAATGGCCAGTTCCTTACAGATGTGGAAAGGCTGTCATATTTAAAATAGTAGACACTTACTAAGAACAACTTCATGATGCCCAGCACTGCCACTGTGGTCTGGCCCAGTCAGTGGAGTGAAGGCACTCACTCACCGTGGAGCTCCTCCCAGTGTCTACCAGGTCCAGGGGGGCTTACTCAGGTGGACCAGGTTCTTGGCTGGGACAGAGGGGAAGCAGAGCCTGCCCTTGGTTTCCTTTCCTAGGCTAGAATGAAATGTTTCTTTTCCAGCTGGCCTTTTTCCCTCTGCCTCCAGCTGAACCCATGCCAACAAGAGCCCCTTCTGCTGGAGCAAGCACGATGGCACCCTGGCAACTGAGATGACAACAGAGGGCTGGGGGCTTTAGTGGGGAAGTGAGGGGGCTGTGTATGGAGGGAGGGAATGCCAACAGAAAATCACTTTTCAGGGTTTCTCCCAAGTAAGAGAGAACACCAAATCAGCTTTTTCTCCTTTTAGATTCAGAGGCACATAAGAGGGTTATAAAGACAAATCACCTTTCTTACACAAATGGCACCAAGGGATGGAGGGCAAGGGGAGCCACAGGAAGCTGATGCCTTTCTGGAAAAAGACAATCTCAGGGGCAGAGAACCTCAGAGTCCTGGAACCCTATGAAAATATCTCCATTTTTATGCTCCCTGTAATTTTTTTTTTGGGGGGGGAGCTGCATTGGGTCTTCATTGTGGCATGCAGGCTCTTCCTTGTGACATGCGGGCCTTCTCTAGTTGTGGTACCAGGCTTAGTTGCCCTGAGACCTGTGGGATCTTAGTTCTCCAAGCAGGGATCGAGCCCATGTCCCCTGCATTGGAGGGCAGATTCTCAACCTCTGAACCACCAAGGAAGTCCCTCATACTGCCTGTTATTCAACTAGAATGTGATCTCCTGGGAGGATAGACTTTCTCTCTTCACCTCAGTATTCTTGGTACACAGTAGGTGCTCAGTGAGGGATTGATGGCTGGACAAACACATTCTTGGGGAATAAATCCAACCTTGCTTGCACAGAGGAGGAAACTAAGGCCAAGGGATAATTAGGCACAGAGTAAGTACTTAGTAAACCCCTACTGAATCCAAGCCTGGTGCAAGGGCGGGCCTAGGACCAGAACCCAGGTTTTCAGTCCTCCACAAGTCCTACTGGGGCTGGGGAAAAAATAGATGAGGACCAGCAGTGAGCTCTACTAGGGAAGGCGAGAAAAGTGCAGGTGCAGTTATTTTCTTAAAGACCAACCCCCTCAAACTCCAAGCCTTTGCAAACAGACCCTGCCTCCCTGGCCATAGGCGTGGAGTAGGTTTGTGATGCAAGCTGGGCTGCAGAACAGCCCCAGCCTCCAAAACAGAGACTGATCTAGTCATGAGCACATGACCCAAGCAGCCAATCAGATTCCTTCTCCAAAATCTGCTAAGAGTTCCAAAGGAGAGAAACAAGGGAAGAATGCAGGTATAGACTCTTTTACACCCAGGATCCAAAGAGATAAGCCAGAGCAGCCTTCGGCCATGGCCCAGATTCACAGAAAATCAGTCAGTGAATCAATAATCAGCAGAAAGAGACCAGGTCCATTCTGCTCTTCCCCACAGTCATGACTCAACAAGTTCCCCCTCACCAGCAGCTAAAAACCGACTGGCCCCTTCAAGAAATGAAGTAGAACAGAAAAAAAGCAAGGGGAGAGAAGCTGGAACAGGGATTCTCAACCTGGATTCCAGAATCCCTAACACCACCTGCAAAATTTCCCATGTATATTGTATGCACAGTTTTCTGAGGCACTTACTATATTTTTGAAAGAACCCATGACTCCCAAAGAGTTAAATATGAGGGAGCTAGGGCAAAAAGAGACAGATATTCCCAAAGCAGAACCCCTGGTCCACCAAGTTCTGTAGGTCAACTTCCTTACTATTTCATCTCCCAGCCCTACTGCCCTGAATTTCCTCCACGCCTTTACCACTGCAATAGCCTCTGCACAGATCTTATTGCCTCCATAAAGATAACAACAGAACTGACATTTTCTTCTAGCTCTCCTCTGCCCTCAGGAACATGTGTGTGTCTGTGTGTGTGTGTGAGAGAGACAGAGAACTAGGTTATCATAAGTTTCTGGCTTTCCTGGGACAGTCTCAGTTTATATCTGTTGTACCAGAGTAAATGTTAATGGCATCCCTTTCCACTCTCTGAGTGTTCTGTTTGGATGATATAAGGTCAGCCCACTCCAGTATTCTTGCCTGGAAAATCCCATGGATGGCAGAGCCTGGTAGGCTACTATCCATGGGGTCGCAAAGAGCTGGACATGACTGAGCGACTTCACTTTCACTTTACTTTCCAAGATGAGAACCTCCCTCTTCTCTTTTCTTTCAATCACAGATCCTGTCCTATGGTGGGGAGAAACATACAGTGAAGATTCTGAGGATCTCAGGGCAAACGAGAAGTGGAGTTGAAGTGCATCTCAAGAAGACAGGGCCATTTCCTCCCCTACATTCACCTTGCCAGCCACCTGGGTCACAGGGATATAGCTGGACTTTGATTAAAGACCTGTCTCCTGCTTCTTATTTCTAACTCACTCTCCCTAACTAAGAAGTTAGCTGGTCAGCAATCTCCATCTCCTCTCCTGTAGTCACTTGCCACCCCTCCCAATTCTAGCCAACCTGAATCAAGGCCAGAACACAGAAGACAACTTCAGCTTCTCCCTCCTTAGGGGTTCAGAAAGCCCCTCTGCCCACACAGATCACTGGCCTAAGCTGTAGCTCCGAGCTCCTCAGCACACCGAGGGAAGGCCCTCACCCCCACCCCCGTCCCCAGTAGCCGGAGCAATGAAGACCCAAGAGCAAGAGTATTGTGTCCCAGGCAGGACCATGTGGGATTAGGGGTTGCCAGGCCACGCCCCCCACTGGTCCCTTCATCGCTTGTCACCAGTGGTCTTTCCAAACACAGACTGTAACATTTCACTCCCCTGCCAAGAAAACATGATACTGACTTTCATTCTCTGCAGCCTCCTTAGGCTTCCAGTTCTCCCCAGATGCTCTTCTCATGCATCATCTGGCTGTCCTCCACTGGTCTCACAGGACTGTCCAGGCAGCAGCAGCTTCTNCTGTAACATTTCACTCCCCTGCCAAGAAAACATGATACTGACTTTCATTCTCTGCAGCCTCCTTAGGCTTCCAGTTCTCCCCAGATGCTCTTCTCATGCATCATCTGGCTGTCCTCCACTGGTCTCACAGGACTGTCCAGGCAGCAGCAGCTTCTTCTTTAATTTTTTTATTTTTGGCTGCACTGGGTCTTCATTGCTCTGCAGGGTTTCCTTCGGTTGCAGTGAGCAGGAGCTTCTCTCCAGTTGCGGCATGCAGGCTTCTCACTGCGGTGGCTTCTCTTGTTGCAGGCATGGGCTTTAGGGCGCATGGGCTCCAGCAGTGGTGGCTCCCGGGCTCTAGAGCACAGGCTCAGTAGTTGTGGCGCATGGGCTTAGCTGCTCTGCCGCATGTGGGATCTTCCCGGACCAGGGATCAAACCCATGTCTCCTGCGCTGGCAGGTGGATTCTTTACCACTGAGCCAACAAGGAAGCCCCCAGGCACCAGTTTCTTTATCACCCAACCACCATTGCTCTCATGCCCTTGCCCCAGCCAGGCTACGACCCTTCCCCTGCATGCTCCTGCACAGACTCTTGCTGAAGGCTGCTCAAAAGCCCTAACACTGTGCTATAGCTGGCATGCCCCTAGACAGCTCAGTGAACCTCCTGGGCACAGTCCCTGGCATAGGTGAGGTATTCGAGCCCACATGTCATTTGAATGAATGACGAGGAAGCAACGCCTACAGTCTGGGCAATTACTCTGCCTCCGTCAGTGGTTTTCTAGGACCCCTGGGCTTAAGGAAAATGTTTTAGAAGCTTGTCAAACAACCAAACATTTTCTACCAAGCCAGGATTTAAACTGCCCAAGGACCTGCCATCACTGCTTCTCCATAACAGTTAATTTGAATGATGTCCAGTTGCTTAAAAGAAAATTGAGAACTACCTCAAAGGAATAAGTGAAGTGAAGTGAAAGTCTGATCCGACTCACTGTGACCCCATGGACTCAGTCATATCTGACTCATTGTGACCCCATGGACTATAGAGTCCATGGAATTCTCCAGGCCAGAATACTGGAATGGGTAGCCTTTCCCTTCTCCAGGGNTAAGTGAAGTGAAGTGAAAGTCTGATCCGACTCACTGTGACCCCATGGACTCAGTCATATCTGACTCATTGTGACCCCATGGACTATAGAGTCCATGGAATTCTCCAGGCCAGAATACTGGAATGGGTAGCCTTTCCCTTCTCCAGGGGATCTGCCCAACCGGGGATCGAACCCAGGTCTCCCGCATTGCAGGTCGATTCTTTACCAGCTGAGTCATAAGGGAAGCCCTAAAACCCCCAACAGCCTGAGATCTTGAAAACTTTGGGAACAAGCTCTAATAAGAATTTTATCCTTGCCAGACCCCCACAGGTTTACCTCCCAAGGTCAATGAGAGAGGAAAGGAGGAATCTGTCTCTAGTTCCAACCTCCTGAGAATATAAGACAAAGAATGATAGCTTCTCTATTTCTGTTCTTTGCAAAGCTTCTGAACAGACCTGCTAATAGTGGCTGAGAGGCCTCTTCCTTATCCCCAGCCCCACTCCAATACCTTTTATTATTTTGTAACTCAAGTCAAATCTCATTGCAATTAACTTCTTGGGACTAGCCAATTTCTAACGCTGGAATGAAATTCACTGTTATCAACAACTGCTTGAAACAACTGGGCCACAATCAGGCCATCCTGAGGTAAAGGTTCATTACTTTCTCTCTCGCTCTTTTTTTTTAAAGACATATTTATTTATTTATTTTTGGCTGTGCCTGGTCTTCATTGCTGTGCGGACTTTTCAGAGAGTGGGGGGCTATTCTCTCGTTGCAGTACTCGAGCTTTTCATTGTAGTGGCTTCTTTTGTGGAGCACAGCTCTAGGGTGCATAGCCTTCAGTAGATGCGGCCCGTGGGCTCGAGGTAGGATAAGGCATGGCTCTGTCATTTACAGTCTAGGTGACCCTGGGTGAGCCTTCATTTCCTCATTTATAAAATGATAATAAGACAATAAAATAATCCTGCCATGAACCAACCATGCCTATCACCTGAGAGAGACTCAGCAAAAATGAACTGAATCAGAATCTGTATGAGGGAAAAAAAAAATCCCATTTCAGAAAGTGCCATGGCAGTCACTTCTAAAAGGTGCTTCCTAAGACTGATTAAGCAGGTGACCTTGGGCAAGTCACTTAACCTCTGAGGTTCACAGTCCGTATGTGTCAAATGAGAATAATAACATCATCATCTCACTGGGCACCAAGGCAGTACATACAAGATACTTGTGTAGCATGATACTTTATAGTGGATGTTCAGTAAATCTTCCTTCCTTTCCCCTTCAAAATTGACAGAGTGGAAACAAGAGACTCAGAAAGCTAAGTAACTTCCCCAGGATTGCAATTAGAAAGTAATGGAACCTGAAGGCTTCCTTGGTGGTCCAAGGGTTGAGTCCACCTGTCAGTGCAGGGGACACAGACTCGATCCCTGTCTGTTCCAGGAGGATCCCACATACCACAGAGCAACTGGGCCCCTGTGTCACAACGACGAGTCCTCGGGCTGCATCTACTGAGGTCTATGAGCCTTAGAGCTCGTGTTCTACAAGAGAAGCCACCGCAATGAAAAGCTCGAGCACTGCAGGTAGAGAACAGCCCCCACTCTCTGAAAACAGAGAAAAGCCTGCACAGCAATGAAGACCCAGCACAGCCAAAAATAAACAAATAGATGTGTTTTTTTTAAAAAAGACAGTAATGAAGCCTGAATTGAAACCCAGTTTGTCTGACTCCAAAGTTCTTATTACTATCATTATTTCTTCCATTTTATAGATAAGGATACAGACACTCAGAGAGCTTCTCTTAATGGCAAACATCAAATTTGAGCACCTTTCTGCTGAATGGTTAATCCTGGCCCACCAAAATTTGAAAAGTAAAAACAGACCTGCCACAGCAAAGTGAATGTACTTAATGCCACAAATCAGTACACCTGAAAATGGTGTACATGGTAAATTTTATGTTATGTATAATTTACCACCAAAAAAAACCCCAGGTAAGTTCATGGGTTTGCTATCTGGTCTTCTCTCTTGAGTTAAAGGCGGGAGACCCGGGTTTGATCCCTGGGTCGGGAAGATCCCCTGGAGAAGGAAATGGCAATCCACTCCAGTACTATTGCCTGGAAAATCCTATGGACAGAGGAGCCTGGTAGGCTACAGTCCATGGGATCGCAAAGAGTCGGACGGAACTGAGCGACTTCACTTCTCTCTTGAACACTGCAGCTTGTAACCATACATGTGACTGAGAATAATAAAACTGGAGGATCTACTCTAAAGTGCACAGAATTAGCAGAACCTGAAGATCATCTCTATTCCCTGAAAAATATACAACAGTTCTAGATTATAGTCTGATTATTTAGAAAAGAATGCAAACAAAGGAATGTCAAAAAGCAAGCTTCCTGTCAAGGAAAGCAATATGTACCTCTAGTGTCCCCAAGCAGTAAACCAGAAAACAAAAAGATAAGAAGGAGAAACACTAAAGATTCTCCAGCCAATTAATATCCTTAATCACGACCACCACAGCCCCAAGTCCCTTGCTGTGGGGCTCCTGGGCCTCCCCAGAGACAGCTGGCTGCCTTTCTACTCTCACCTCCCATTGGCCTCGGCACTTTGGTTCTGACTCCAAATGTGGGGAACCACCCCACGCTCCTGTCACTCTGTTCACTGCATCACCACCACCCTCTTTCAGTCAAGCTTTCTTTCAAGTCCTGCTGAACACACACTCCTCGAGAACATCTTCATATGCCACCAGATAATGAAACCTGGCTCTGGTTCCAGCTCTAGTCAAATCAAAGTCTTAGTTTCTCCACCTTTAAAATGAGGGTGCGGAAAAGACACAGATGATCTAAGTCAAAGGTTTCTAACCTTTTTGGCACCAGGAACTGGTTTCATGGAAGGCAATTTTCCCATGGACAGCAGGGTGGGGTGGTTTGGGGATGATTCAAGTACAGTAGGGTCTGTGCTTCGACGAGAATCCAATGCCCACGACACTGATCTGACCAGAGGCAGAGCTTAGGCAATAATGCAAGCGATGGGGAGTGGCTGTATATACAGATGGAGCTCCATTTGCTTGCTCTCCTCCCACTGTGCAGCCTAGTTCCTAACAGACCTTGGACTGGTACCAGATCCATGGCCTGGGGGCTGGGGACCCCTGATCCAAGTCTCTTATACTTCCAAGACACAGTAATTCATCAGAACCTGAACAAGTTTCAGTCAGACTAAGGCTTCTGCCTCTCCTTCTTCCCTAGCTACACATGGTCCAAGATATAGACCCGTCACATGCAGATCTCGTAACGTGTTATCTCGTCACAATGACCGTGTCTCAGGTGTTGGTCTTCACTGCTTCAGGAACTCTTTAAAGAAAAGAATCACCTTGTGTCTACTTTGGAATGACCTTCTGCCCACCTGTCAACCAGAGCCATACGCCTTTATTAATAATTAAAACAGAATAAAAACTTGTTGCTCACACATGAAAAAAGATCAGAAAAGTCTGTTTAAGAGATGGAAAATGTCCATGTTTTAACTATTCAAACAAAGTGGGCAGAGAAATTCAGGTCAAAATCAACATTAACTCACGGAAGACTTGTGGCCTTGTGAGTCTTAAAACCAAAGAGAGAAGGGAAGTCAGCTCCTAAAAAGCCTAGAGCCAAAGAAGTTGGGGGGCAGGGGTGGGGGTCCCTCTTGCTTTTGCTTTCTTCCACACTGCTGAATCTCAGCAGAAAAGGTAAAGCTGAGCAAACCCCACAGACAGGGATTTTCATCTGGGCCTGCACCTCTCCAAGTTCCCAGCATGGCCTGAGAATGTAAACAACTGGCTGAGAAGAGACTGAGTCTATAATCTGGCCCCTTTCCTAGATAGTAAGGGAAGCGAGTAAAAATCTGCATCTACAGAATACACACATCCTCTCCCCTCCCAGTAACCGTCAGCCTCCCTCCTCCACACTGTTTCTCACAGCCTTTCTCTTTGTCCCTTGGATTCTATAATCCCTGATGGGTTGTGAGCTGAGACAGGACAACACTTACTGTTTTCTATACTCCCAGCGCAGAACCCTGCACCACTAGGTGTTTAGGAAAACAGATGCTGAACAACAGAGTGAGCAACAGAAGGAAGATAGAATGGCCTCCGAGATTCCTGAAAGTAAACAAACACCACTCTCTTCTCAGGTCCTGGGATCCTATGAAAGCAAGGCTGCTGGAGTGCTGAAGTATTCAGTATCTTGATCTGGGTGGTGGTTACATGGGTACATACATTTGTAAAAATTCACTAAGCAGTCCACTTCAGACCTGTCGCTTCACCATAAATAAATTATATCTCAAGAAAAAAAATCAAGAAGCACCAAAATTGCTATTTATATGCCAACTCTTTCCGAGGTCTCTTTATAGACTTCCTAGTCCTCCGGAGTCCTGCAAAATGGGCCAGAGGTAGGGACTGTTCAGATCCCTTGCACAGAAGGATCCTGAGAGGCAGGGAAAGACAGCTGGGTTACACAGAGTGTCAGGAATGTAGCAACAGGACCCTGAGGTCTGGATCCTCCAGGCAGCCCACAAAACCACCAACAGTCAGTTATAACTCAAAAGAAAAAAAGCCTTCAAAATAGCAGCTGACTGCTCCACCTCGCCTGTTAGCGGGCTTTCTTGCATGGCAATTTTATTTTCAAGATCATTCTGGCAGGGCTGGGAACATGCCACCACAGCAATTGTTGAGAAGCAGTGAGGCACAACTCACTGGAACGAGGAGACAAGAGCTGTGGATTCCAGTCCCAGGCTGGCTTTCATAAGCGATGTCACTTTCAATTGGTCACCAAACTCTGGGCTGGGACGCCCCTCTGTACACAAGACAGAAGAGTTCTAAAGTTGTGTGATCCTCCAGAGCTGTTTAGGAGACAGGAATGTAGTGTGGAAGTTAATAAAAGGGAGAGAACTGTTTTAATGTGCACTAGTAGAGACTTGAGGTTTTGAAGGCCTTAATTTAGAACCAGGTTAAGTAAATGTCTTCCATATTCCTAAGAGGTGTAGCTGCTTGTGGTGGTAGCAGATTTACACTAAGCGCAGAACGCCTTTGAAGAGAAGGCCATGGCTCTTTCCAAGACCCCCAGCAACCTCTACAACTGTAATCCTCAAGAGCAGATTTAATTTAAGTGAGTCAAGTCAGGCCAGTCTTGGTAGTTGGTTCTTTTCTCCACTCCCCTCACACAGGAGACAAGTTCCCTACATTCCATTGCCTCAAAGCTGGGTCAGTGAGGAAGTCAAGTCCTACTGCAAGGGAGCACTCTCAATATGCTTAACTGGTCAGCGCCGAGTTTTTGTCCAGCCAAGCTTGAACCTGCTCAAGCCCCAGCAGAAACCTGTGGCTCTGATTTGCCAAAAAGCTGGCAGTCTAGTCAGAGGCAGGCTACTGATCCAGATGAGGAGAGATGTCCTCCAGCGTCTGTGCTGTTGCCTGGATGGAGCCTCAGGGGAGCAGCTAAATGCCATTATGCAGCTCTGGCCTCTGAACCAGAGAACTGAAATGGAAAATGACCTTTTACAAAATAGTCTATAGCTTCCCCAACTTTTACAGTGAGTAGGGACGAACACACGCTGTTAACACATGAAATGAATGCTGAGCTACTCCATCTTTTTATACAGCAAAACTGCTTGGAACAACATCTGGTTCTCTGGAGGATTGCTGTAATATGGCACTTGTTGACTCAGAGAATGTTAGAGCAGGAAGGAACCTTAGCATTCATTTAATCTGTCCTTCTCGTTTTATTATTGAGAAAACAAAGGCCCAGAGTTGGGCAGGCACTCGCCCAAAGATACCAGCTGACAGAGTCAAAACTAGAACCGGCTGCTCTAAGTCCTAGGGCTCAGTTCCACCATCCTGCATGGAGGCAGCACCCAGGGAACAGGAAAACTAACAGGAGTCCAGGAGCTCAGCAGACAAAAGGGGGAAAAAAGAGTTAGTTCTCAGATTTTTGTGACTAGGCAAGAAGAGTCCAGGCCAAACTTGAAGTACATGGCCTCGTGAACAGAGGCCCCTGTCATCAGCCAAGGGAGTCACCAGCTCTCTCTTGGCTCAAAGATAAAGATAAAGAGACGATTAAATAATAGCAAAGATCACAACTAACTGAGTGAGCCAGCCAGGCAGCTGGGGTGAAATGCACTATATGAAGCAGCAAATGACCTGATTAAATAAAGGAGGTGGGGCTGAGCTAGTTCAGGCAGGAAATATTTATGTGCCTGCTCACCTTCGGCATGTAACCTGAGATTCGCTCAGGGTGGAAAAAAAAAGTTGCTGTTCTGCCTCTATCCAGCTGCCTAGGGTGTGCTGGACTTCGGAAAAAGCAGAAGGGGAACCAGGAAGAAGTAACGGAGAAAAAGGGTGGTGAGCCGTGTGTCCCCTGTTATAAGGCAACAGCCCCTCTACCCGCCTCATTCTCTCAAGTAATAATGGGTAGAAAGTCTACCAGTGGGAAACCTCACCAGGTGCTGGAGAAACATGGCCGCTCAGCTCTCAGTGCAGGTGCTCAGTCGTGTCCGACTCTCAGCGACCCCATGGACCGCCGCCTACCAGGCTCCTCCATCCATGGGATTTTCCAGGCAAGAGTACTGGAGTGGGGTGCCATCGCCTTCTCCTCACAGACTGCTACGCCCCACCAAACTGCTCTCCAGATAGAATGTGTCTCTCGGGCATGTGCCCCACTAAAATCAATAACATGGACTCCTCAGCTTGGCATCCAGGGCCTCCTCAGGGAAGCCACAGCTTACCTTTCCAACTCTTACTCCACNTCCTCCCACCCCTCACATGCACACAAGGTGTAGGACCTTGGCTCCCACAATCCCCTCTGCCTGGAATGACCCTAACCCCTTCCCTGTCCCCAATCCCTTCATCTGTGCCCCATTCAGATGGGGCCTGTACAGTTCCTTCACATGGAATCTTTCACAGAACACTCAAAATGCTGGCCAAATTGTGTGGAACTTAATCTAACCACCCTTTTCCATCATCATCTGACAGAAACAAACAGCTACATCCTGGGATGCCAACTAGAGTGCCAGCTCCTAAACTTGGGAGTAGGGATCATTTGTGTGGCCTGGCCTCTCTGCCTCTTATCTCTCAAATAAGAGCAATAGTTCTTGTCAGAGAAGCTGAGTGCCTGAGATGAAAGACTTTGGAAACACACATTCTCAAGTACAAGGCCATTATTTTCAACTCCCCTTAGGCCCACGCCCCATTGACCAACTAATGCTAAGAACTTAAAGCTTGTTTCCAGCCAAATGCCTCTTCTCGTATCACAAATGCCCCAGTGTAGAGCTGTTGAGAGGACTGCCCTGAGGACACTGGGTAGCCTGCTGGCTTTTTATTTCCACAGAGTATAGAGATTTCCATCTCGAGTGTGGCTATCAATTCATGGTTTCAAGAAGAGCCTGGAGTTTGAGGCCTGCTGTTCTCTCAAATCGCACAGTATAATGTGTCAACTGGTTCCCAGCCTATGGGTGTGGGCCCACGGGGTTCACAGTTATCACTCCGCTGCTCTGTGAATGCACCGACCCAGCACTCTGCACACTGAATGATTATCACACAATAACTAAAACCACCACCACCTCACCACCTTCTACCATTCACCTCAGACACAGCCCTAGGACAGAGATACAAAATAGTCGGTATTCAATAAATACTGGTTGAAGGGAATAATGTGCCTTCTTAATTAACAGGTACTAAAAGCACAACTATTATCACACGGCCGTACCAAATATTTTTTGGAACTAGATAAGGGTCCTCCAATCTGAAAAGACCGAGGGTCTCTGGGGTGATGAAAGAGTCCTAGTGGGGAAGGATTCAGGTCCAGATCCTGATACTAACTACACTCCCAGAAAGCAGAGCCAGGAGGCCCTGAGCTATCTCCAAACCTGGATTTCCTCAGCAGAACAACAAAAAAGATAGTCTAACAGGAAAGGCAAACGAAAACTACAATGAGGTTCCACCTCACACTGGTCAGAATGACCATCATTAAAAATCTACACAGACACGCACACCTACAAATAACAAATGCTGGAGAGAATGTGGAGAAAAGGAACGCCTTCTACACTGTTGGTGGGAATGTAAATTGGTGCAGCCACTAATGCAAACAGTTCGGCTGTTCCTTGAAAAACTAAAAACAGAGGAGCCATATGATCCAAGAATCCCACTCCTGGGTATATATCCAGACAAAACTATAATCCAAAAAGACACACGCACCCCTGTGTTCATGCAGCACTATTTACAATAGCCAAGAAAAGGATGCAACCTAAAGGTCTGTCAACAGATGAATGGTAAAGATGTGGTATATACATATATACAGCAACACGGATGGACCTAGAAATTATCATACTAAAGGAAGCAGGACGAAGACAAACACCATGCAGAATCACTCACATGTGGGATCTAAAACATGACACAGATGAACTTACCTATGAGACAAAAAAAGACTTGCAGACCTAGAGAACCCAAAACAGTGGGGGCGAGGGGAGGGAAGGGCTGGGAGTCTGAATTAGTGGATGCAAACTACTGTATACAGGATGCATACACTGTATAGATCCTGCTGTATAGCACAGGAAATTGTATTCAATATCCTGTGATAAGACATAATGGAAAAGAGTATAAAAAAGAATGTATGTACAAATGTATCAATCGCTTTTGTACTGCAGAAACTAATAAACACTGTAAATCAACTATCACAAACCAACTCTTTGTGACCCCATGGACTGTAGCCCACCATGTTCCTCTATCCATGGGATTTTCTAGGCAAGAATCTTGGAGTGGGTTGGCATTTCCTTCTCCAGGGGATGTTCCCGACCAGGGATTGAACCCGCCCGTGTCTCCTATGGCTCCTTCATTGCAGGCAGATTCTTTACCCACTGAGACACCTGGGAAGCCCTCCCTTCATTCAACACCCTGTGATAAAGCATAATGGAAAAGAATATGGAAAGGAATGTATATAGGTATCAATCACTTTGCTGTACAGCAGAAGCTAATAAACATTGTAAATCAACTATATTTCAACAAAATAAATTTAAAAATTAAAAAACACTCTAACAGGTGTTCCCGGCTCTGCTTTTTAAGGTCCCTCCCCCTTAGGCCAACCTCTGAAGCTTTTGAGCTGTACCTGTGTGGCTTCACCAGTCCTAGAATAGTGGTCCTCAACTCTAGGAGCTTTTGTCTCCTAAGACATTCAGCAGTGTTTGCAGACATTTTTGGTGGCCACGATTTGGGGTAGGGGTGGGCTGTGGACATCTAGTGAGCAGAAGCCAAGGGTGCTGCTAACCAGCCTGCAATGCACAGGACCATTCCCCATCCAACCCAAAATGTCCACAGTGCTGAGGCAGAGAAACACTGCTCTAGAGGCCACTGAGAGAAGGAGCTTACTGCCGTAGAAGAAACGGAACCAGGCTGGGAAGTGCACAAGGCTGATGTTGTAGCAAACTGTGAATGAATGAATACAGTGAATAAAAAAAGCTCTCAAACCATTCCAGACACGTAAGAACAATCTCCTGTCCATCTTCTCTCTGGCACTAGTCCCACTGTGTTAAGATGATGCAGTCACTCTAAGAACCCACAGCCTTGCTCCCCCTCAACCTGACCCAGCCCGTTACTGACACTCAGCCGTTGGAGACTGAGCATAAATGAGAGGGAGTCGGGATGGCGCAGGATGGGGCAGGAGAGGCCTGGGGCCTCAGGAAGGCTAGCCTTGGCTCAGGCCCTAAGGAAACCACTTAATTGCTTTGAGCTTTCAGTTTCTCTCTCTGCAAAATGGGTTAACATCACTTTGTCCCATCTGCCTTATAGAACTTTTTCTGGGTTTCAAAATAAGATCATGGATGTGGAAAGGGTTTTGGAAGCCACAGACCCAGCACAAATGTGAAGCACTCTCCTGCAGAGTAACAGGTGCTCATACTCTAGAGGGAAAATTGTAAAAATTAATTTCCAATGACAAGACTTTATCCACTAGTAAGTTATAAGCACTCAAGGTTATAGAGTCCTGGTCCTATGGAACACCAAAGATATCAGAGCCCACCGTGATGCAGCCCATCTCAGGATGCCCAAGGTTCCTGGGTCAGCCCAGGGATTCAAGTAATCTGAACCTTGGCTTTCTCATCTCTAAAAGTGGGAAGGTAATACTACTTCATATACAACGTGGTTGAAAAAGCCAAATGTGATCAAGTTTGTAGAGCCCATGCCATTTCCCAAAGATGGGGTGAATATTTTCATTTTCTGAAGATTTTTTCCCCTGAAAAATAATTTTTTGCTTCAAAAAAATTTTTTTAGAATGATGAAAATAACTTAAGGTGTTTTTATAGTGTTACTTGTCCTTTATACCTCTGAAAATATCTCTAAAATCTAAGCATAAGAAGAGTGGTCGGGGACTTCTCTGCTGGTCCAGTGGTTAAAACGCCACGCTTCCACTGCAGTGGACATAGTCTGGATCCCTGGTTGAGAACTAAGATCCCACATGCCGATGATGTGGCCAAAAGAAGATGTGTATAAGAGACAGCCCTAGGGATAACAGCGCAATCCTATTCAAGAGTCCATATCGACAATAGGGTTTACGACCTCGATGTTGGATCAGGACA
>SJYV01041103.1:670188-682487 GCA_006410875.1 Neotragus pygmaeus | reverse complement strand
GTTGTCACAGCCGTAAGAGCCCTGCAGCCCTGACTCCTAAGAGCAACGAGCTGAATGCCAGGTTGATACCAACTCCCTCCTGGGACATGGCCACATAAGGCTATCAGCACCCACTATAACTCAACACCTAAATCTTTTAACTCCAGACCTGCCAAGCAATCTACAACCACTGACTGCCCTTGTGCAAGATTCTAAAAGGAGAAAATGCTCTGGAGAGTTGAAAGCAACTGATCCAGCTAACAGAAAATTAAGAAACTAGTCTCATGAACTCTGGGGACACAGAGCTAATCAAACTCCTCACCCAAATGGGGAGCCCTTCAGATGGCTTCATCTGAGCGGCAACTTCTCGGCAAGCCTCTGCAGAGAGCAGCAGCCAGGCTACTCATGTGTACAAGTCTTATGCTTGCTTTTACAACTATCAGATCTACACAGATTACAAAGAACTTACAGTTCCTGCTTCAGCAGACAGTAAAGAAGCCATTCCTCAGGTTTATTAGTTACTATTTCCTTTTATAGGAAGTAAGAATAAGATACACTTCAATATTCTAAAGCTAATTATTTTTATCACCCAACCAAGTTAAACATTTATCCATTCTTACGTCCCTGCCAAAAGGGCTTCTGATTCAAATAAGGCACGTTTTCAAAGTACTACATATATTACCATACGGCTTCCCTGATGGCTCAGTGGGCAAAGAATCCGCCTGCAACGCAGGAGACAGAGGAGATACGGGTTCAGTCCCTGGGTCAGAAAGATCCCCTGGAAGAGGAAATGGCAACCCACTGCAGTGTTCTTGCCTGGAAAATCCATGGACAGAGCCTAGTGGGCTACAGTCCCTGGGGTCACAAAGAGCCGTCACAACTGAGCACACGGCACATTATTATATATTACCATGCTCCTGGTTTTCCTTTCTCAAAACTTTTCCTATTAATTCAAAGTTTCAAGCACTCATACGTTTTGAGTTCCCTACTTGAACATTCTACTTCTCTCCAAAATAACTATTTAATAAAACACAGATTCAAGTAACACACACACAGAGCTGTTTTGACTCCCTCCACTGCATATCCTGTACTGTGGAATCTAAATATGATTCTAGAACAGATCACACTGTACCTTGATTGCATCTGTTTACTTCTCTGTCACTCTGGCTAGATTGTGAGCACCTCACTGGCAATGACCTAACTCCATCTGCACTTACCCAGTAAACTAGGACAGTATCTGGCACACAGCTCAAGTTCACATATATTTATCAAATGGGTACATGAATGAAACAAAAGTTTCTAGCAACCTTCTTTCATAATGGACTATCTCAGGACTTCCCTGGCAGTCCAATTAAGACTCCACACTGCCAATGCAAGGGATACAGGTTTGATCCCTGTATCAGGGAACTAAGATCCACATGCCTGCCATGTGGTACATCAGTAAATATATAAAAACAAATTTTAAAAAATAAAATGGACCATCTGAAACAAAAAACAAAATGCAAATGTCTTACCTATGCAGAATGAAGACCGAAAAGATTTGGGATCTCAACAGCAGAGTCCCGAAACAGTGCACAATCTCTAAATTCATTTCAAACCCCTTTCCTCAAACACACTCTCCTCAAAAAGCCAGATGAAAGCAAAAGTTCTCCCCGTTGTAACTAGAGCTGCTGCTGCTGCTGCTAAGTCGCTTCAGTTGTGTCTAACTCTGTGCGACCCCACAGATGGGGGCCCACTGTCTCTGGGATTCTCCAGGCAAGAACATTGGAGTGGGTTGCTGTTTCCTTCTTCAATGCCTGAAAGTGAAAAGCGAAAGTGAAGTCGCTCAGTCGTGCCCAACTCTTAGCGACCCCATGGACTGCAGCTGAGGTGGTGTCATATACCAAAAATGAAAGGCTTACACCCAATCCCCTCACCCTGCCCCACCTCGCAGCTACCTACTCCTTTACAGCGCAAGTCTCTCGGTCATGTCCAACTCTTTGCGACCCCATGGACTATACAGTAAATGGAATTCTCTAGCCCAGAATAACTGGAGTGGGTAACCATATCCTTCTCCAGGGTAACTGTCCAACCCAGGGATCAAACCCAGGTCTCCCACACTGCAGGAGGATTCTTTATCGTCTGAGTCACGAGCCTAATGCAAAAGATCACATTGCCATCCCCAATCCTAAACTGGGGCCAATCTCCCAAACTCAAATCCCCACTGAGCCACATTTAGGATTTCTCGTGGGTGGCACCGATGGCCAATTTTGGACTTTAATTACTGCTGTCCAGGGTTTATCCCTTCACCAGGAGTTGGGCCTCCCGGGAGCAGGACTATAAGGCAGGGCCCCACATTTCAGCGGGAAACCCTGACTGGGTGAAGGCCTGAACGCCTGCTTTGGGACCAGAGAGCCTCCTGGCTCTGAGCAAACTCAACCACCCTGACTGTTCAGTGGGAGAAAACTTACCTCGGCAGCTGTGCCGAGCTCCAGGCCAAGACTCCTAAGCAACCTGATGCGTGATGCTGCGGCTTTCTGTTTTGTTTTTTTAGTATGTTGTTGTTGTTTTGAGGATGAAAAAGAGATGACAAAGCTTTTTGCTGGATTTTAAACCCAATCAGGAATCCCTGCTCAAAAACTCACTAACACCTTAAAATCAACAAAAGATGTCATTTTACAGAATCAAATAGGGCAAGTTTAATGCTAGAATTCCCTGTTTCATCATCCCACCTAACTCCCTCTCGCCTAGCTGAGAAACTCCTTGGATTTTTCTAGCTTTACTTTATCCAAAAACTCCTGAAAGACACACTTTACCTAGGATGGTTCTAAGACTCCAGTCAGAAAACGTATGCGCTATTTAGTTGTGATAACTTCTTTCTCTGAGAAAGCCACAGATCTGTCCAATGGTAGGATCCACTGGTCCAGGTTGTGTCTTTTTCACTGCCTGGAAATCCACATGGCATCTCAGATGGCTCCCAACACAGAACAGGCACTCGGAGAACATCTGTTCCTCCTGATGCAGAAAACTGGTGGACCAGAACAGTATCAGTGCCAGATGAACAGAACGGAAAACAGTCATAAAGCCACTGAACCAAGAAATCAGAACTCACTGAAAAAAGATTTCTGGTGGAAATAAAATATGACTCTAAAAAGCTCACTTCCTAGTCCACTCCATGTGGGGTTATCTCTGCACCTGGGGTCCTTCTGGTGCTCTACACAAGCTCACTGGGCAAAAGAAAGTTCTTTCTTTACCCCCTGGTCCTCCCACCAGGCCGTGATGGTTACTGAGGAAGGGAACTACCATTAACGTATCAGCAACTACCTCTAACTTATGAGCAACACCAGCCGGGGTTGCCGGCGCCTGCCAGTCAGTGGGCCCTCATGACCGACAGCTTTACTGAATGCATGTCAGTTATCTAGATGGCAGGCTTGTTTCATGAAGAAGGCTGCTACCCCATCAGCGGGACACATGTTCTAGTTCTTTTTCAAGGGAAGGAAGGCAGACTTTCACTGAAATCTCCAACCATTCTGTGGCCTCATCAGATGACTGAAGGTAGCTGGGATAGGCTGAGCTGGGTAAGAGTTCAATCATTAAGCCACAGAACGAATGAGCAAATTAGCCAGGTACACAGAATTCCTGAGTGTCCAGGAAAAGAAAGAATACTGGCATGGACATGTGAAAAATGCCCAACATTCTCACGTAATCCCTACAATGTAAGGAAGAAGGAGGGAAAGCTATGTAACTATAGAGAGGCGTCTCTCTTATGTGCATACAAACCACCTGAAGATCTCACATAAGTGCACGTTCAGCTTCACTGGGCGGGGCTGTAGCATCAGCATGTCTAACAATTTCACAGTGTTCCCACAGACCACACTTCCAGTAGCAAAGTTCTGTTGTTATTGCTGTTGTTTTCAACTTTTTAAAAAGTGAAGTACAGTCCATTTACAACACTGGTGTCTTCTGTCTTAACTAAAGTGTAATTGACCTACAGCACTCTGTTAGTTTCAGGTGCCCACAGAGTGACTCAACATTTCTGTACAAAACAAACACCCTGATAAGCCGAGCTGCCATCTGTCACATACGAAGTTATTACAGTATTCCTGACCGTATTCCCTGTGCTGTGCACATTCCCTGACTTCTCTTTACTATTGTCTTATTTGGGCTGCACTGGGTCTTTGATGCTGTGCTCGGGCTTTCCCTAGCTGTGCTGGGCAGGCTTCCCATGGCGGTGGCTTCTCTTGTTGTGGAGCACGGGCTCTAGGAGCGCAGGCTTGTCGTTGCCGCGTGTGGGCTCAGTAGAAGTGGCACAGGCTTAGCTGTCCTGTGGCACGTGGAACCTTCCCAGGCCAGGGATCAAACCCGTGTCCCCTGCATTGGCAGGTGGGTTCCTAACTCTGGACCACCGGGGAAGTCTAACTCATTTATTTTTATAACTGAAAGTCTGTACCTCTTCATCTCACTCACCTATGTCATTCACATCCACACACTCTTGTCCTACTCCAGCAACCACCTGTTTATTCTCTGCATGAGAAGCAAAGTTGTATAGTAAATATTGTATTCTGTGTTTGCAGCTGAAGAAGCTGATGGTCAGGGACAGGAGGAGACTTTTACCAGCAAGCAGAGGTGGAATGTGAATTCAGGTCGCCTGATCCCAAACTTAGACCTTTTTTTACTAGACCATATCACTATCCTCCTGAGCTAAACATCCAGGACCATGAAGACATATAGCTTTCCTGCGTCCCTCAAGTTAGCCCTCCTGCCAGCTCTGCCATGTAACGCAGAGGGAGGAGGCAAAGCTAGAAATAGAAGCTATGGGAGAATCAAGCCAGCCAGATGCTCATGTTAAGAACTTAAATCATTCAATCCTTCAGCTAAGGCTCCTTAAGAAGGATCAAACAAACTCTGTGTGTGTCTCTCACATGCTCAGTTGTGTCCTACTCTTTGCGAACCCATAGAGCATAGCCCACCAAGCTCCTCGCTGCATGGAGTTTCCCAGGCAAGAATACTGGAGGGAACTTCCCTGGCAGTTCAGGGCCTAAGACTCTGTACTCCTAATGCAGGTGGCCCTGGTTCGATCCCTGGTGGGGAAACTAGACCCCATATGCTGCAACTAAGAGTTTACATGCCACAACTAAAGATCCTGCCTGCTGCAATGAACATGGAAGATTCTGACGCTGCGACCAAGACCCAGTGCAGCCAAATAAATAAAAATAATAAATATTAAAAAAAAAGAAGAATATTGGCATGGTTTCCATCTCCTCCTCCAGCGGATCTTTCTGACCCAAAGATCAAACCAGTGTCTCTTGGGATTCTTTACCACTGTGCCACCTGGAACAAATTTTAGGGGCTCCTAGATGCTTGCTCCTTCACTAACGAAAGGCCATGGGAAAGTATAATCAATCAAGTGTAAAAAAAAAAAAGAAAAAAACAAGAAAAATTCTCAGTGATATGGAAATTATCAGGGCCATACAGCACACAGAACCAAATTAATTCTTAACAAACAGCCAGTCCTGCGTGTTCTGGGCTGCAGTGCTCAGACCTCAGCTGGCACATTTACAGAGTGGTCAGCTCTGCTCACTTCACATTTTAAGAGCGACACTGATGAACAGGAGCCCACCTACAGGAGGGTAACAAGGAAAGAAGAAAAACACCAGGCCAGGAACAGTCAATGGAACACAGGATCTGTCCAAGAGAGGTGCAGGTTGAGATGGAAGCCCCATCTGCCTTGATCTATCTTCCCAAAGGGGGATTAGACCTGTTTTCCGAAGCAGAATTCATCACCTGTTTTTCCAGCTGAAGCAAACAGTTCACCATTGTCTAGTGTCAGGGGAGGCATTCGCCCCTAAACTTTCTAACTCCAGATCCCACATTCTTTCCACCAGCCCAAGCTGCCTCCTTGCGAAGCCACCACCCCACCCTGTACCAGAGGTGGGCACTACAGGAAGACGGATCTCAGTTTCAAATAAGAAAGGTGGTTTTATAGTCAGAGCCGTCCAAAGACAGACTGTGCACTAGCGTGAGAGAACAAGGCACCTAATACAAATCCTGTCAGCAGAGAGGTTCAATCAGAGGCCAATCCCTCAGCAGGAACACTGCGAAGGGAATCTGGGTACTGGATGGGTGGCTGTGTGAGACGAACCTGCCAACCCTCAGAAGTGAATTCATCTCTCCCTGCTGGATTTTCCTCTAACACTTCATCTATACATGGTTTGCCTTTTATCGGCACTTGTACGTGTGTGTGTCATCTTCACTGAACTGTGTGTCCTGGTAGCGTCTCACCCATCTTTCCACCTCTTAGTGTGCCTGAGATCGTACCTGGGAACCCAAGGAAACGTACGCGCCTCCTCTGTGCTGGACACTCTGCTAGGCACTTTACATGAGTCGCTTTATTCTACAGCCTCACAAGAACCCTACGAAGTATTGTTCTTACTCTGTGTTTATAGGTGGAGAAACAGATTCAGAGAGGATAACTGCCAAGGTATTGCTGGTGAGTGGTGAACTGGCACTCAGTTTGGAAATCTTCTACCTACACCTTCATGCTACTTTCCTCCTAAAAGGAACTCAACAAACGTCTGCTGACTTGAGCCAGACACCTTAAAAACAGCCCAGTACTATATCCAGTTAGGTCTCTTGTTGTTTCCTGTTGCTATGCTCAAATTTTCCTTCTAATTATAACCATCCATCCTCAAAGGAGGAAAGGAAATGGCAACCCACTCCAGTATTCTTGCCTGGAAAATCTCAATCCATGGGGTTACAGAAGAGTTGGACATGACTTGGGTGACTAAGCAACAAATCCTCAAAGTGACCAATATAAAGTTGTCAATTTTTGGATATCCTTTTTCTCACTTTTTTAAAAAACAGTGGCAGAGCACAAAACAACTCTGGGTAAGAGGAGCAAGTTTTCACAAACTTTTCCTATGCAAAGGAGTCTCTCAAGGCCCCAAGAACCCCAGTCTCCTCCCAGCAGGCCAGAACTCCATCTCAGGACTCTGGACCACTGTAAACATCAGGCCCTGGCTTTCCGCCCCAGAAGTATATGGCTCAAACACAGCTTCACAAGCTCTTCTACAGAACCTAGCTCTCTACACTCAAACCCAACTCAGAACTTCCTTGAGCAAAATACTCCAGCTCAAAAGTCCTCACGTTTAGCTAAACTTCCAAACAAAATCTATCTTGAATTTCAAATCACACTAGAAACCCACTGGCAGGCACTTTAAAAATGTTTAATCTTCCTGCCCAATAGGGGAAAAAAATTTTTTTTTTTTTTTGTAATTTGAATCAAAGGCGGCAGCATGTTTGGAGAGCCAAGGCATAAGGCCTCTCTGACACTCCATCTGTCTTAAGAAATAAACCAAAGCCAATCTGGCCAATCATCTCTTTAAACAAGAAACTTAAGCAGCACCAGGGGAAATCCCCATTGCTCAGTTCCCTGGGTGGGTTTCAGGTTTTCCATCCCTGGGCCTCTGGGATAGGCGCTCCTGCTGGCACATGTACCATTAAGACGCTGTACTTTTCAACCTGACATCTTGATTACAGAGGACCAAAAATCCACGATCACTATAAATTTAACTTATGAAGGTGTCTTTCCACACGCTAACATTTTAGAGCAACTTTATTAAACATGAGAAAGCCACCTTGGCTCCAGCAATGAACAGGACTTAATGAAGATCTATTTCCCATGAGCGTCAGGCCTATCTGCCTCCATCAGACATTTTCAACTAAACCTAAATGAACCTAAAAATGAACTTATTTGCACCCATAAATCCAAGAGAAATATACTAGTGTAGGGGGAGGTATCCAAGCTACATTTCCCAATCTCATGTAAGTCTCTTGTTAAATTAAAAATATGATCCTTTCAACAGTCAGGTTTCATTTTTATTAAAATGGGAAAACAGAGAAATCTGAGCCACATAGGGTAGCTTATTTCATAACTAGTTACAATGCCTTAAGAAGAAAACAATGTTTGCTATACGATCATCTTTCTTAAGGAGAAAACCAACCAGGCACTGTTTAGACAGATACCAAAAAAGACCTAAGCTGGGGAGATTTTTGTCAGTTCACCTACACTGCAACTCTGGTTCCCATCCAGTTCTCAGTGAAAGAACTTTTCCACTTGACAACTGAACCCAAGAAGTTTGCTCAAGGGGTTGGATGGGGTGGGAGACGGGAGGGAGGTTCAAGAAGGAGAGGACATATGTGTACCTATGGCTGATTCAGATTCATGTCTGGCAGAAACCAACACAACATTGTAAAGCAATTATCCTCCAATTAAAAATAAAATTTTAAAAAAGTTTGATCAATAACAACTTTATCAGTAAAGGATAGTTTACTTACTCAATATTTACAGTGTGCCACACTCTTTCTTATATTATCTTAGCTAATCCACACCATAGTCATGTAAGATGAATACTATTTTCACTTGATAGAAAAGGAAAAATGACAATATTTAAGTGCCTTGGATGTATCTGTTTTCTCTATATTTCCAATACTAAGCTCCTCATGTTAAGCATGGGACCTAAGACACAGTTTAAGAGCCTGCCACATGCCTAAGAATGAATATATAACTAAAGAAAACGAAAATAAATTTGGAAAAAAAATATGTAATCCAAACTTTGTTCTAGGCCCTAACGTTTTTAAAACCACTTATTGGAACATACTTGCCTGATGCAAATAATTGACTTGAACTGCAGAGGTTTGTTTCAAAGAACCATTTGTCATCTTTCTAATTTGTACATCACAAAAATAACATCCACGTTTGGTTACACACTTCACAGGGCAGGGCCTAGTCCTGTCTCACTTCTTTTTCCCCGATTCAGCACCACACCTTGCAAAGGTGGGTATTTAATGAGCTAAGCGATGACAAAGGTCATGATGAGGCCTGCAGCCAGCACGGGAGTAAACAGAACACACGATACCCATGGCCACTGG
Organism: Neotragus pygmaeus; assembly: GCA_006410875.1. Lineage (NCBI taxonomy): Eukaryota > Metazoa > Chordata > Mammalia > Artiodactyla > Bovidae > Neotragus > Neotragus pygmaeus. The sequence continues at coordinate 673,598 of SJYV01041103.1, read as the reverse complement.
AAGGCCTGGTCTCTGAGCCGAGCTACACCCTCTCTCCAGCCTCGGTTTCCTTTCCAGACAACAGGAATGACAGAACATACCCCCAAGACTGTGTGCATGCGTTTAACAGATACTTACTGAGCATAAATACTACATGCAAGCACCATGCAAAGTCCAGTGGACACAGTAAAGAACATGACTAACATATCCTGTCTCATGGGGCTCAGCCTCAAGGAAATATCATGGGACTCATGAGAAAAAAGGAGTTTCACAAACGTCAAAGGACTCACAGTTATGAAGTACTGCTCCTCCTCTGTGTTTCCAAACTTGGTTAATGGCATTGCTATCCACCCACTGTCTGAGCTGTCAACTTAGGAATCACCTTCAACTCCTCCCTCTCCTTCATCGTGCCCACAGTTGTGATCAACCACCAGCCTTATGATTCTCCTTCAGAAAAGCCTCTGATGTTTATTACTTCCTCTCAGATCTTCCATGCTTCTCTAGGCCCTTTGTTCCCACCTGGAGCCTCCTTGTAATAATGATAATGGCCACCATTGATTGGTCACTGTATGCCAGGCATTCTACTAAGAGCATTACATGCATATCATAAGTTAATCCGATAAGGCAGACACTAGAAGACACAGTTCATGATGAAGCTAGCTCAGATGCACTGTCCATGAGATTCTATCCTGACTCTTTACTGGATTCCTGCCCCCAGTCCCTTCCTGGTCAGCTGACACTCCTTCCTTTATTGATACTGCTGCAGTGCTCTTTCAGAAATCCAAGCTGACCGATCTCTCTGCTTTAAGACAGCCAATGCTCCTCACCATCTCCAGGTCAAAGTCTCAAGGCTACAGGTCACTCCCTAGGGTTACCCACCTGCTCTCCTGCCCAACAGACTCCCACCAGGGGATGCTCTCACTTGGGGCTCCCCAGTCCCCTTGATGACCACTTCACATCTCCCTCCTCAGCCAAGCTGATTTTGCCCTTTGCCCTCCAGACAAGAGTCTTCTCCGCGGCAGCCTGAGTCCCATGTACACACACACTCATATCTCAGCACTAACTGGTGTTCTTTCCTCCTTCCTTTCCCACTCTTCCTCCTCTCTCCTCCTCATCCTCTCTCATATACAAACTAAAAAAAAACCAACACACACACACACACACACACCACCACACACACACTTCCAGAAGGAGGGCAGGCACAGTGTATTTTCATCTCTTCCAAGTCCCAGCACAGTTCGAGTCAATCAGTGACTAAATGAATGATAGGTTGTGGTGTTAACACCTCATAGCACTGTCCCTATAAGCAAATACAACTTTTCCCCTGGAGGACACTAAAAAGAAGGGGAGGTAGCTCTNATCTCTTCCAAGTCCCAGCACAGTTCGAGTCAATCAGTGACTAAATGAATGATAGGTTGTGGTGTTAACACCTCATAGCACTGTCCCTATAAGCAAATACAACTTTTCCCCTGGAGGACACTAAAAAGAAGGGGAGGTAGCTCTTGTCCTCTCAGGTAAACTCAAGAAAACAGACTTGCTTTCCAAAATGTTCTCACAGCTAGCTGAGCCTGGTAGTCTCATAGATGGCTGGCAATCTCTCTGCAAGCCAATTCAATCACCTCTAGAACTGCAGAAACAAAACTAGCTCCAGACCAAAAGACCACAGGAGACCTGCCCTCTCAGATGGGAGACGATGTAAACTGATGCCCTCCTCCGCCCAGCCCTCCCCAAATGCAGACTGGTCAAAACACCAACTCTCACTACCTCTGTGAATAACAGAGGATCCTGATTGAGGGAGAGTCATGAAAGAAAAATGCTAAAAACAGCAAAATCCAACCCTGCTTTCCATCTCCAGAACTACAACTGGAGCCCAAGCCGCAAATGCCCAGCTGCCTCTGTCCTCACCCATCTCCCCTCTCCCATTCTCACCCCCACAGGTCTGTTTTCCAAAGAGAGGCTCGACGGTGTTTTTAAAACGATGTGAATGATTAGGACAGCCATAATTACCCTCCAACAGTTTTCCATCCACTTGGAATAAAATCTAAACTCTTCACCAGGAAGTTCAAAGTCCACTCCACACCCACTTGCATTATACCACTCTCCTCTTCAGTCACTGTATTCCATAAACAGAGGTCTTCTGTTTCTTAAAAGAGGCTGATCTCTGGGCCTTTTCCACTGCTGTTCTCCCCTAGACTTCTACAGAACTAGTAACTTCTCAAGGTTCAGTTCAAACTTGACCTTTTCCAAGAGGCTTCCCTGACCACCTTATCTAAAGTGGCACCCGTTCCTACCCCATCACTCCCAACCCATTTTTTTTTAGGACTTTCCACCACTAGACAATATTTTCTTCATCTATATTCCTGTCTTCTCCCTCATGAGGGTGGAAGCTGTGTTCTGTTCACCCTCTGAATACCATGCACGCAGTAAGCCCCCCAAAAGAATTTCCAGAGTATCTGTTGACTATCATCAGCAAAGGAGCATCCTCAGGATGGGTTTTTCTGCTCCTTTGTTAGAATGATGAAAACATCTAATTAACCCCTACTATAAGCTGGGCACTGTAAATCCACGATCTTCCTTTCAGAGGTAAATTCACTAGCTCAAGGTCACACAGCTAGTGACTTGCAGATTTCTCAGTTAAATTCTTGTTTGCAAAGCTCCTAAACCCCTCTCACCTTTCCCGCTTCTCAGGGGAAGGGTTGTCATGCTACGGTTCACCTTCCTATTGCCATAACAACGAGAAAAATCAAATATTTCTAAATCGCTTTATAGTTATTAAAGCATTTTTACATTCATCTGACTTAAGAGGAATACAAACCACTTGCCCAGAAAGCCACACAACAGTAAGTAAAGTGTCTCAGAGTTCAACAGTCCCGCCCAGAACCACAGTAGTGGGGACTGGGGGAGGAGTCAGGGCCCATGGAGGCATGGAATCCTTATTTCTGGTACACAGGGATCGCGAAGCGGTGAGTCACCGGGTGAAGGCTTGCGCTACGTCAAACTCTGATAAAGCAACAAGAAGTCAATCACAAGAGCTGGAAGGCGCTTTAGGCCTACAGAGGACAAACCCTGGCTGATGGATGGGGGAAATGAGGCTCAAGAAGAAAAGTAACTTGCTCAAGTTCACTCAGCAAGTTAACAGAGCTGCAACCAGGGAGTTTCCTCTCCCTCAGTTCCCTTTCCTCTCCATCTAGGCTTCTCAAGGAGAATTCTGAAACAGGAGATAGGGAGAGGCCAGGGACAGCTCATGGACTTCACAGAGGAATCGGGAGAGGGCAGAGGTGGGACCCGGAAGGACACAAGTGTTGGGATGGAGGGCTGAAATAAGCCAAAGAGGCGACGGCAGTATCTGAGGGGGGACGGGGAGGGGGGTGGTGTGAGGGCAGGCAAAAGGGAGGAGGAAAAGGCGGAAGAGAAACAAAACACACACAAGA
>SJYV01041103.1:647888-670131 GCA_006410875.1 Neotragus pygmaeus | reverse complement strand
GGGGAGGAGGGGGGGGGGGGGGGGGGGGGGGGTGGTGTGAGGGCAGGCAAAAGGGAGGAGGAAAAGGCGGAAGAGAAAGAACAGAGTGAAGGCGGAAGAAGAGGAAGAAGTGCTGAGAAATTAGGGTCTGAAGGGGCCTGGCAGAGAGCGGAGAGCCTGAGACGAGAGGGCTGGGATGACAGAGTGATGATGTAGGAGTCCAAGGCTCCGGGAGACACTGAAGGCAGTCGGATAGGGAGGGGTCCCGGACCCAGAAAAGCAAGGAAGGGAGTCTGACAAGGTAAGAAAGAGTTTCAGGATCCGAGCAGACACTGGAGCAAGTCTGACGAAGGTGGAGTCCGGCCAAGGGAATCTGAGGGGGCCCGGCCGACTCACCGCGCTTGTTTTTAGTGCCGTGCTTCTTGGCAGCCGTCAGCTCCTGCTCGATCTTCTTCTCCAGGAATTCCTGCTTCTTACTTAGCATCTCCTCCGTGTCCCGAAGCCTCTGGATGGCCTCCTGGGGGGTCGGGCCGCCCTTGCCGGCCTTACCCCCTCCAGCCCCAAACAGCTTCCCGAACACCGACATGGCTGCTGCTAGCCGCGCCGGCCTACGCCGTCCGCTCCGGCTCGGCTCGGCTCGGGCGCCCGCTCCTCTCCCCGCCGCTCCCTGCCGTCGCAGGCCTCTCCTCCACCTCCGCCCCGCAGCTGGGCCCGGCCGCGCCACCTCCCACAGGCCCCCACGCCCGGCCCAGCAGGCGTCAGGGAAACACGCCGCTGACTACAACTCCCGGTAGGCAACGTGCCGGCCGTGCTTCAAAGCTAATGGAAGGAGGCGCGCTGCATGCCGGGAGGCTATAGTCTTCCGGCTGAAGACGCTCGGCGGCGCGTCTTTTTGGTCTAGCTAGGATCAAAGGGCGGGGTGGCATGCTGGGAAATGTAGTCTCCTTGGAACTAATTCTGTCGGGGCGGGAGTAGAAAAACAGGAAGAGAAGTAAGAATATTTTATAAAACAGTAATTAACGTTATGCAGTGTCTATGATCCAAACATTGTGAAGTGCTTTACTTGCATTATCACATTTACTTATCACAAGCTTGTGTGAGATAATACTCTTACTATTTTCAGTTCAGTTCAGTTCAGTTCAGTTCACTTCAGTTCAGTCACTTAGTCGTGTCCGACTCTTTGTGAACCCATGAACCGCAGCACGCCAGGCCTCCCTGTACATCACCAACTCCCGGAGGCCACTCAAACTCATGTCCATTGTGTCGGTGATGCCATCCAACCATCTCATCCTCTGTCGTCCCCTTCTCCTGCCCTCAATCTTTCCCAGCATCAGGGTCTTTTCAAATGAGTCAGCTCACCGCATCAGGTGGCCAAAGTATTGGGGTTTCAGCTTCAACATGAGTCCCTCCAATGAACACCCAGGACTGATCTCCTTTAGGACTTATTATTTTGTAGGTGAGTAACAGCGATGGCACCCCACTCCAGTACTCTTGCCTGGAAAATCCCATAGACGGAGGAGCCTGGTAGGCTGCGGTCCATGGAAGTCAGACACGACTGAGCAACTTCACTTTCACTTTTCACTTTCATGCATTGGAGAAGGAAATGGCAACCCACTCCAGTGTCCTTGCCTGGAGAATCCCAGCGACGGTAGAGCCTGGTGGGGTCTATGGGGTCACACAGAGTTGGACATGACTGAAGCGACTTAGCAGCAGCAGCAGCAGCAGTAAGACTCAGGTTTCCCTGGTGGCTCAGTGGTGAAGAATCCACCTGCTAAACAAGAGACACAGGCTGATCACTAGTTAGAGAAGATCCCCTGGAGGAAAAAATGGCAACCTACTCCAGCATTCTTGCCTGGAAATCCCATGGACAGAAGATCCTGGTGGGCTACGGTCCAAGGGGTTCGCAAAAATTTGGGTACAACTTAGCACCTGAACAGCAACACCCAAGACTCAGAAATTGAGTGACTGACTAGCTTAACTTACTAGCCATGTCTTCACTCTGCTGTTCCTGTACCTGCAATGCCTTTCTACGGTTTATTCACCTAACTGATTCTTTGAAACTTAGTAGAGGCTAACAGCAAAGTTGGACTGCAAAGGTTCAGAACCCTCCTTGAATACTTACTTGGACACATTACCTCCCTTCCTCTGTGTGCATCCCTTTCCAAAAGTGTTAACTGGAGATAACAACAGGACCACCTCTGAGCTTGTGTGAGATAGGGAGTGTTAGATGCTTACTTAGCATAGGCCTAGCGCAGTAGGTGCTCAGAAATGTGTATCTTATTCTAGGTCATCATTATGCACAATAGCAATTAAACCAGGAGAAGACTCAAAACTTTCAAAAGTAGCAGAAGTATTGAGGGTTGTTTTTATTTTATTTTTTTGCCCGTTCATTACAAAGGCCAACTGGTTATGGGTTCACATATCATTGTTTCCCCCTGTCTTTTGCTGTCAAGAATCACTTTTCTATTAGCAGTGAGTCTAGTAGCCAATATTTCCCTCAATCTGATTTGTTGCTTCCAGTCTTTTGCATTAGTAAAACAGTTCTGAGTAAACCTGTTCTGAATGAGGAGCTGAAGTGCTTACCTATGAAGAAAAACTTAACTTCTTCTTTTTTTTTTTTTAATCACTTCCTGGACTCTGTTGCCTAGGAACAGAGTTTCAGATAAATGAGAGCTTAATGAAACTTCTCCTCTATTATTTCACATATATGAGTCTTGTCTCCTCCCCAGACTATTATCCACATATAGACAAAAACAAGCTTTGAAGGTGGTCCTTGATGTTTTGTTGCTGTAATCTGCCACAACCCCAGCCTGCACCTACAGGTAACTATTTCCAGAGGATGAAAGAGTCCATCTTACCCAACTTTCTAGATTGGAAACACTTTTTCAAATGTAAGAGACATGCTAGAATTGTCAAGAATTCTCAGCAACATAAATTGTGAAACATAAGCCAGACTTGAGTTTGTTTTGTAATTGAGACATTGCAGTATTTTAACGAGCTTCGCCAGTCATAAAGAATCCACCAGCAGTGGAGGTGACTTGGGTTTGATCCCTGGATCTGGAAGATCCCCTGCAGAAGGAAATGGCAATGCACTCAAGTATTCTTGCCTGGGAAACCCCAGGGACAGAGGAGCCTAGTGGGCTACAGTCCATCAGGTCATAAAAGAGTCAGACACTATTGAGCGACTAAACAACGACGACAATATTTTTATCAAAATAAAAAATAGAAACAGGGAGGTTTCTGTCAAGTCATCTAATGGGTAGAACAACCCCTCCATATCTAAGCGATCAGCCTCTCCCCTCTTAGCTAAGTCCTGCTCCAACCAGACACACAGGTAGCAAACACTTGCTGGGTTTGAGCCATGACCCAAAGAATGTATGAATGACCAGACTCTGTAGACCTCACCACCACCAGTCTCATATTGCTGTGGGGAAAACCATAGATGCTATCAGAGCCCCTCATGTCATAACTCTGGGAGCCCAGAAAAACATCTTGGGGATATGATAGCAGAACACTTAATCTTTAAAACCAACCACAATCAATTAGTGTGGGTCACTCAGGTTATTGGGTTGAGAAGAGGTCTGATCTGCATCAGGACATTTTGTAAAAATATGGTGAGATCAATTCATGATGTCTGCCTAGTATGTGTGAGATGGGAGGTGGTGACATATGGGCAAGGTAGCTGCCATCATGGCTGAGGATTCAACTGTCTTGGTAGAGATTCTCAGGGCAATATTGGGCTTCCCTAGTCTTCATTTTTTCTGGTCTCTGGTCTCTTGGGCAAATGCATGGCTTTTTCAAACTGAGGCCGACTGTTATTAATATCAGAGGGAGAGCAGTGAGCAGTCCTGAAGAGAGATCTTAGTTCCCTGCCCAGAAATTGAACTGGGTAACCTGGATGAAAACCCAGGAATCCTATCCATTAGACCAGCAGGGGCTAGAGGCCAGAAGCAAAGGGCCCTGACTCTTTACCAAGCTTGAAAGCAAGAATATTTCAAGGAGGCAAAAAACTGTGAAAATAGGAAAGTTTATTATTAAAGACATAGCATAACATGTGGGAGAGCGCCCAGAGAAACAGTTTGTTTAAGACAGAAGCAAGGTAGAAATAGGTACCCAGAGAGAAAGGATATGGGCCTCCTCTCCAAGAGGAGGAGCACAGTAAGGCAGAAGCTAGGCAGGTACACACACCCAGTGAGGAGTACAGGTGTCCGGAATGGGGAGCACAGTAAAAAGGTCATTTAAATCACTTATATGGGGAAGGTCCCTAGTGATCCAGTGGCTAAGATTCTGTGCTCCCAATGCAGGGAGCACAGGTTGGATCCCTGATCAGGGAACTAGATCCCACATTGCCACAACTAATAGTACGCATGTTGTAACTAAAGATCATGGCATGCCACAGTGAAGACCCGGCACAGCCAAATAAATAAATATTCAAGTCACTTATATAAGACAGTGCTTCAAGGTCTTTGTTTACATTTAGCCAATTATCTTGTTTCTTTCTTCACACCTCACTGGTTGATGCACCCTCCCCTATATGCATACGCAAATTTTCTCTAAGATGTATCCTACCTCAAAACACTTTGGGCACATGCCCACATTTATTATGGGTGGGATTGCCTCCTTTTTCAACTTCCAAACAGCCTTCCTGCACATGTGCAGATAGTGAAGTCTTCTTTGACCTCAGGGGCACTCTATTTCTACTCTAGCAAAGCTCAGCTTCTGACACTAGCTTTTCCTTGGAGTGTCTGGGTGAGAACAAACTTTGAATTTAACTCCGTTTAACAAACACCAGCTGTCCAGCCCAGGGGCCCATCTACCTTCTACCTCAGTATTAGCTCATTAAAAACTATGTGAAAAGAATGGGCTACATGACTTGTAATAACTTGAATAACTTGCATATATTATGCTAACTGAAAGAAATTAGACACAAAAGTCTGTGTGATTCCATTTACACAAAGTAGAAAAACAGGCAAAGCATGCATCATCAATGGTGACAGAAGTCAGAATAGTAGTTACTTCCTGGGATAGTATATACCAGGCAAAATTACCATGGTGGGTATGCTGATAGGTTCTATATCCAAATTCAGTGGTGTTCACATGGGTGTATACAAATATATATTTTTATACTTAAGATCAGTGTCCTTTGCATACTTTATACACTTAACTAAACATGTTACATTGAAGTTTAAAAAATGTCTCTAGTAAAAACAACAATAGAAGCATACAAAGTTTTGATTTGTTTACCAAATATCTTACACTCAAAAATCTCATCTCCATCCACCAAAGCCCCCTGAAAGAAGCATTACTATAACATCTTCATGTTACAGTTGAGAAAACTGAGAACCACAAAAGTAGAAACCACCCAAGGTCGTGTGGTTAAAGGCCCCCTGCCATATATTTGGTACCTTGTAGGCATCATTCTGATGGGGACACAGACCTTTGGTTTTGCTTCAAAACCTACACTTGGCCTTTTCAAAATGGCCACCAGAGATAGAGCCATCTTTCTTCCATGCCCCTCTCTGGGCTCCTTTGTTGGAACCTCTGACATACTGTGACATTGTGTGTCTGGTGCATAACCCCCTGGATCTCACAGACCAGAGGGACACACGTTCCCATGCCTCGTGCTGGTGACACTGTCTTCCTGAGGGTCTCTGCATTCAGTGTGGGAGCCCACCATTTAGTTCCATGTTCTGGATGCCTGTTCATGAGGGAGACCTGTGCTGGCCCTCAATGCTCCTGAAGCTCCCAAACGTCCCGTGACCAGTGGCAGCTCTCGGATCATTAATATGCACCCCGAACGACGCCCTGGCAGCCACTCTGCCAAGCTCTGCCCTGTGGCTCTCCTTCTCAAAGAGAATCTGTTTTAAAGTTCAAGTGTACATTCCTCAATTCAGAGTGGGAGTCAAGCGGCCTCTACAGTGAGCCACCAGCATGGTTTCAGGTGGTTCATGGGGACTAGGTGCCCATGAATAACAATGTGAGGGAGTCAGATTCAGGTCAGGGTTTGTTTTTTTTTTTTTGGCGGGAGGGGGTCTGGGATTGCTCTTTGAAAATATCTGAAGCACAAGAAGAAGAAAAAACAATTTGTAACCATGTATGGTGACATATATACGGATGGTGACTGAAATTAAAAGATTATTAGTCCTTAGAAGAAAAGCTATGACGAACCTAGACAGTGTATTAAAAAGCAGAGACATCACTTTGCTGACAAGGATCTGTCTAGTCAAAGTTATGTTTTTCCCAGTGGTCATGTATGGATGTGAGAGTTGGACCATAAAGAAGATGGAGCACCGAAAACTTGATGCCTTTGAATTGTGGTGCTGAAGAAGACCCTTGAGAGTCTTGGACTGCAAGGAGATCAAACCAGTCAATCCTAAAGGAAATCAGTCCTGAATATTCATTGGAAGGACTGGTGCCGAAGCTGAAGCTCCAATACTTTGGCCACCTGCTGCGAAGAGCCAACTCATTAGAAAAGACCCTGATGCTGGGAAAGACAAGGCAAGATGAGAAGAAAGCGACAGAGTATGAGATGGTTGGATGGCATCACCAACCATGAAAGTCAGGGAAGCTGACCCCCAAACTCCTCCTTCCCCAGTGAATATTCCAGCCCTTCACTTGTAGGCCCCTCCTAACCAGATTGCCAAAGAGGCCTAGGCAACAGCTCTTCACCCGTCTGCCCCCTCTGCCTCTGAGAGTATACCTTGCTTAAATAAACTTTCACTTATTTTCTTAACTTCTCTGCTTGTCTCCGAATTCTTTCCCAACAAAGAACCTCAGGCTCGCCAGAGTCACTATGATCCTTCAGGTCAGGAGAGCTGGGTCTGAACTCAGTGAGCCTGAGAAGACCCTTCCCCTCTCTGGGCTTCAGTTCACTCTCTATGATTCGACACAGTGAAGTTGGGCCTTGACCTCCTGCCTCAGCTTCTGTGACTAACCATACGCCAGCCACCTTTGGCCAGTGGAGGGAGTCACCCCCAACCCTGATGTAGAATTTTTAAACTCTGTGACACAAACTCCCTCCAGGTCCTGAGAACCCCGCAGCGCACCTGCAACCCTGGGGGCGGGGAGGATCTGCAGCTGCCGCCGTCACTCCCTCCTCCCCAGGGGTGACAAAATGGGTCCAACCGGTTCTCCTGGGCCAGGAAAGATACCTGCTCTGTCAGCTGAGACTTCCAAGCCACCGCCTTCTCATTTGTCCCAGATATCCTCGGCTCCCTTTTAAGACAAAGGAAAGAGCCCTTCATATCAGACATTACCTCCCAGCTTTCTCGCGGCCTACATGGAGGATTCTTACTGGGGAAACTTGGCCCCTGTGAGGTGGGAGGAGGGGATTGTGGAGGGGACCTTGTTTTCTCAGATTATCTCAACAAATATTGATTGAGCAATTCCAGGGAAGTTCTGGGCACTGTAGATATACCAGTGAACAAAACAGACAAAAGTCCTTGAACTTGTGGGCTTCTGATGAGGGGAACAGACAATAAAGAAATGTCTAATATAATGTCAAAGATGAATAAAAATGAAGCAGGGTAAGGGTCTAGAGAATAATGGGAGTGGGTGGGGTTTATTTTAAACAGATTGGGCAGGGAAGACCTCTCTGCAGAAATGACTTTTGGACAATAGTGAATAGAGGGAAGGAGCCAGCTATAGGAAAATCTGGGGAAAGAGCATTCTAGAAAGAGGGTAAGTGCAAAGGCCCCAAGGCAGAAACTGTTAGGGGAAGCACACTGACTGAAACCACCCACCCTCGCCAGGCACCACAGTAACCATTTGCCTGAGTTGTTTTATGACAGGAGATCCTGGTAAGGAACACGGAACTAATAAGCCACCACCAACTGGAGAGTTGTCACTCTGCTTATTTAACTTATATGCAGAGTACCTCATGAAAAACACTGGACTGGAAGAAGCACAAGCTGAAATCAAGATTGCCGGGAGAAATATCAATAACCTCATATGTGCAGATGACACCACCCTTATGGCAGAAAGTGAAGAGGAACTAAAAAGCCTCTTGATGAAAGTGAAAGAAGAGAGTGAAAAAGTTGGCTTAAAGCTCAACATTCAGAAAACGAAGATCATGGCATCTGGTCCCATTACTTCACGGCAAATAGATGGGGGAACAGTGGAAACAGTATCAGACTTTTTTTTTTTTTGGTCTCCAAAATCACTGCAGATGGTGATTGCAGCCATGAAATTAGAAGACGCTTACTCCTTGGAAGAAAAGTTATGACCANCATCCCAAAGAAGATCAGTCCTTGGTGTTCATTGGAAGGACTGAGGTTGAAGCTGAAACTCCAATACTTTGGCCACCTGATGCAAAGAGCTGATTCATTTGAAAAGACCCTGGTGCTGGGAAAGATTGATGGGAGAAGAGGACGACAGAGGATGAGATGGTTGGATGACATCACTGACTCAAAGGACATGAGTTTGGGTAAACTCTCGGAGTTGGTGATAGACAGGGAGCCCTGGCCTGCTACAGTTAATGGGGTCACAAAGAGTTGGAGACGATGGAGTGACTGAACTGAACATAAAACATAAAATGTGGTATGGGAAGGTAAAAATGTTAAGGGCATTAAACTTAAGCTATTATCAGTTTAGACTGTAATAGGTAAAAATTTTTATATCTAAGGCTCAGAAGAACCAAAAAAGAACTATAGTAAATATACAAAAGCAAAGGAAAAGAAATACACCTCTACCACTGAAAAAAGACATCAAACCACAAAGGAAGAGAGCAAGAGAAGAACAGAAAAGAACTATAAAAATAGAAAAAATTTAACAAAATGGAAACAAGTACAGATTTTAATCAGTTACTTTTAATGTAGAGAATGCGGCTTACCTAGTAACTCAGTGGTAAAGAATCTGCCTGTCAAGTGGGAGACATCGCTTCAATTCCTGGGTCAGAAAGATCTCCTAGAGAAAGAAATGGCAACCCACTGCAGCATTTTGCCTGGGAAACCCCACAGACAGAGAACTCTGGTGGGCTATAGTCTATGGGGTCCCAAGGAGTCAGACATGACTTAGTGGCTAAACAACAACTATCCATATTTNTTCCTGGGTCAGAAAGATCTCCTAGAGAAAGAAATGGCAACCCACTGCAGCATTTTGCCTGGGAAACCCCACAGACAGAGAACTCTGGTGGGCTATAGTCTATGGGGTCCCAAGGAGTCAGACATGACTTAGTGGCTAAACAACAACTATCCATATTTTCATTATATATATATATATATATATATATAGAGAGAGAGAGAGAGAGAGAGAGAGAGAGAGACTTTCTCGGTAGGCAACTGTTCACCTCTATTGACAAATTCCTAGCATTACATTGCACTGCATATAATATATATTATATTATACATATAATAAAACTGACATGGAATAGGTTAAAATTATAACTTCTTGCTGGTTTTGAGTCCATGGATTATGGTTACAGAACATAAAGGGAAATTTTAGTTTTAACTAGTAATACCATTATGAAATATGTTTCATACCATTATGAAACCATCATTTTCACATACATTAAAATATCTACCACATGCCAGACCTAGGAGCTTAGGGGAAATTTCTAAGGTAAATAGCCTTGTTTAGTAACCGCTACAGCCCTTCTCTTCTGAGGACAGCATATATTTTGAAATGACAGAATGTAGTTAATTATAAAGTCTCCTGATAGGATTTGTGCATCATCTGCTAAAAGGTAAGAGCACAGTCCCTTTATCACAACTCAACCTGTGATGCAATGTAATGCTAGAAGTTTGTTGATAGCATTGAAAGTCTATATCTATGATCTTGGCAACATATTCTATGAGAAAGCTATCAGTTTTACCTCACAATCAATTTTGCCTTCAGGGCTCTAGAACTCTATTTTCACTCTCATTTTTGTTTCATATGCATAAGAATTGAGCTGCTGCCACCAAATCAACCTGATGCAATTCATACCACTTTTCCCATCAGTCAGTCATTCCCCTTTTTCATCCAACAGCTTTCTAAGAAACTATATTCTTTGGAAGGCAAGTACAGTGACTCTTCTTTGTTTTAAAACCCCCTTTTTCTCAAAGTTACCTGAGTTTTTCATTTCTTCCTACCTTACTGCTTGCCTGTGTGTGTCTGTCTGTGGGGGGCCTATACATTTCTGATCATAGTCAAGACCACTGCTATGCTACTGTCTCCTGTGAGTATGTCTCACTCAGAGAACTGTGATATCAGAAATACCATCAAAACCAGAGTACAGAAGATATACATCAACTGAGTTTAACCATAGGCTGGCCTGCTGTTTTATTCTCTTCTTAGGAGAAAAGAAAGTATAAGCATAATATTTCTACAGGATGTGCATGCTAGTTCTTCCAACATCTCTAAACAAATGGTTTCTCTGCCTGCTGTGTGTGCTGTGCTTAGTTGCTCAGACACGTCCAACTCTTTGTGACCCCATGGTCTGTAGCTCACCAGGCTCCTCTGCCCATGGGGATTCCCCAGGCAAGAATACTGGAGTGGGTTGCCATTCCCTTCTCCAGGGGAGCTTTCAAACTGAGGAATCAAACCCAGGTCTCCCATATTACAGGGGTATTCTTTACCATCTGAGCCCCCAAGGAAGCCCCCCACATGCCCTTACCCCCCACCAGCTGCTAGCAGAGGGGATTTATTCAAACTGCCTGGTATCAGACTCCACCACTACATACAGTCTTACCTGGGTAGCTTCCTATGGAGGTATTCAATATTACAAACCTCTCATCTTTTATAATCAATATACGCTTTATTTTTCTTTGTAATAAGGAGAATCTACCCCCCAACCCTCAGGTGGCACAGTGGTAAAGAATCCACCTACCAATGCAGGAGACGGAAGTTTGTTGCCTGAGTCAGGAAGATCCCCAAGTCAGGAAGATCCCCTGGAGAAGGAAATGGACACCCACACCAGTCTTGCCTGGAAAATTCCATGGACAGAGGAGTCTGATGGGCTACCATCTAGGGATCACAAAGAGTTGGATGTGACTGAGCATGCACCCACCACCATCACAAGAGAATACTTGCTTTGAAATACGAAAGAACTGGGTTTAAATCTCCAGTTTGTGCTGAAAATTATTATCATGGAAAACTTAACACTAACTTCAAGTTCCTTCAAGGATTAAATGACAGAATGTATCAAACATAGCAATATAGGAAATGTTTTATAGTTATTTATGAAATGTCTTTTCCTTAAAATAATATGAGGGAAGTCTTGAATTATGTTGTGCAAAAGGCAGAAAACACAAAGGTAAATGAGTTTCTCTCAGCAAGACCGAAAGTATCCCTGAATCTTAAGCAATATGAAGCAATTACAAAAGACGCAGCAAGAGCCCCTTGCGTGGCCCTGCAGTCAGTGAGGCTAAATATGGTATGTAGCCAGAATCAGATGTAAGAGCTGAAGAGACTAGCTCTGGAGATAGGCCACCGCTTATGGCTCTTTGTTGGGCAAAGATCTTCACCTCTCATGTACTCTAGTTTCCTCATCTTTGAAATAATTTCTGCTTCGTAGCTTTACTAAGAAGACTTGGAGTTGATACATAAAGCTTATGGCAGAAGATGAACAGGGAAGCAGAAAAATAAAGATGTCTTACTGACCAACTCTGTAGACCTGACAGTTTATTTGCCCAGACCTGAGCACCAATCTTTTATTTTATGTGATTATTAAGAATGACTTCATGCTTTCCTGGGCTTCCCTGGTGGCTCAGAGGTTAAAGCGTCTGCCTGGAAGGTGGGAGACCTGGGTTCGATCCCTAGGTTGGGAAGATCCCCTGGAGAAGGAAATGGCAACCCACTCCAGTACTCTTGCCTGGAGAATCCCATGGAAGGAGGAGCCTGGTAGGCTACAGCCCATGGGGTTGCAAAGAGTCAGACACGACTGAGCGACCTCACTTTCACTTTCACATGCTTTCCACATAGTAAAATTGGTGCATATGTCATATAACCTTTCCTCCCAAGTGGTTTCACATTTTTAGAAATTTATTTTATTGAGGTACAATGTTTTGTGAACTTTTGATTTACAATGTTATGTTAATTTTTACTGTACAGCAAAGTGATTAACTTATAGGTGTATATTCTTTTTCATACACATATTCTTTTCCATATACATATTCTTTTACATTATGGCTTATAACAGAATATCAAATATCGTTCCCTGTGCTTTACAGTAGGACCTTGTTGCTTATCTGTTCTATATATAATAGTTTGATTCTGTTAATCCCAAACTTCAAATTCATTCCTCCTCCACTGGCACCACCCCTCAACTTGTCAACCACAAGTCTCTGTGTCTGTGAGTTTGTTTCTGTTTCATAGACAGTCCCTTTGTGTCATATGTTAGATTCCACATGTAACTGATGTCATATAATACTAGTCGTTTTCTTTCTTGTTCACTTAGCATGGGAATGTCTAATTCCATCCATGTTGCTGAAAATGGCAGTTTTTCATTATTTTTAATGGTTGAGTAATTTTTCATTGAATATATATATATATATATATATATACACAAACACACACACCACATCTTTACTCATTCATCTGTTAGTAGACATTTAGGTTTCATCCATTTCTTGGCTATTATAAATAGTGCTGCTATGCACATAAGAGTGCACGTATCTTTTTGAATTATAGTTTTGTCTGGATATACGCCCAGGGGTGGGACTGCTAGATCATACAGAAACTCTTTTTTAAGTTTTTTAAGGAACCTCCATAGTGTTGTCCATAGAGGCTGTACCGATTTATATTCACCCAAGTGATTTCTTTTGTTTACCCTCTCTTTCCCACTGTTCTCTCCTAGAACCTCCTATCATCTCCCCATTTTCTCTTGCTTAGTTTTTAATCATGATGACCTACATGTAAAAACATANGTGTTGTCCATAAAGGCTGTACCGATTTATATTCACCCAAGTGATTTCTTTTGTTTACCCTCTCTTTCCCACTGTTCTCTCCTAGAACCTCCTATCATCTCCCCATTTTCTCTTGCTTAGTTTTTAATCATGATGACCTACATGTAAAAACATACAGGGATATTTCCATTGTTTTTCATTCTTACCTTTTAACATATTTAAAGGTTTCATTTCAAATATTTTTGATGAAATAAAAATTTTAAGTTTTTAGTTATTTGTTCACACGTTCAAATAACTTCAAATCATAGAGACATGTGACTCTTAAACCATTCATTCCAAAAGAAAGAAAAACAAATCAGTGTTGGGAAAAAGAGTTGGAAGCAAATATCGGTGCAAATGTTCATCTTAAAGAAGTTCTGATTATGTTTCTTGTAAAATGATAGTTATAGGAAATAACATATTTCGACTGATAGCTTCTACTCTATTTAAATCTAATACAGCCAACAAAGTGTTACAAAAGTGTACTTTTTTTTCTTACTGTAGTTAAGTCAAGCCATGACTTATTTGGAACAAACCTATCCTTATACTTCAGCTTTATTTAAGAGAATAAACAGTCAGGCAAAATTTATTAATAAAGGAACCAACCANCTCCACCCGGGAGTCCTTTCCCAATAAAATCTCTTGCTTTGTCAGCACATGTGTCTCCTCAGACAATTCATTTCCGAGTGTTAGACAAGAGCCCAGTTTCGGGCCCTGGAAGGGGTCCCCCTTCCTGCAACAAAACTAGTTTATATGAGAGAGGAACAGCTAGAGGGCAGGTGTGGCTGGAGTGGAGTGAAAGAAGAGTGGTAGGAGAAAGGTCTGCATCATGTAGAGCCTGGAAATCTATAGGGAAAACCTTAGAGTTCATTCTGGGTGGGATTGGAAGCCGTTGGAGGGTTTGCAACAGGAAAGCGCCATAATCTGATCAGGCTCTAGAAAGATCACTTGGGCTCTTGTGGTCAAACTGGTGGGGATCATGGTGGGGAAAGAGAGAAAGCAGATGATGCCAGAGAGAAGGCTGATGATACAGTCATCCATGCAGGAGAGGCTGGTGGCCTGGAGAGGATAGTGTGGCCGAGCTCTGATTGGAGCCTCAGAGAAGTGGCTCTAAAAATAATCATCTCATCAGAGCTGGCAAAAGCTTCAGAAATCCTCAGACTAGGCAAGAGCTCTGGAGTCTATCAGTCCTGGACTGGAGGCCCAGCTCTACACATTCCAGCAGTGAGTCCTTGGGCAAGCTGCTATACCTCTCTGAGCCTTGGTTTCCCCACCTGTAAAATGGATATGATAGGAGAGCTTGCTTCTAAAGGATGTCTTAAGGACTCCAGTAACATGTAAATAAGGTACAGAGCACAGGGCGTGGCGCTTAGTAACCAGTCAGTAAAGCCATGCCTCAACTCCCCACGTTTATTGATAGAGGAACAGGGTAGCTCTGCTTAGAGGCAGAAAACTGGAAGAGGAAGAAAGATTTCCAGGGTTCCTCAAAGTCATATGTGTGTGTGCTTAGTCGTTTAGTCGTGTCAACTTTCTGTGACACCATGGACTGTAGCTCGAAAGGCTCCTCTGTCCATGGAATTCTCCAGGCAAGAATACTGGAGTGGGTTGCCATTCCCTTCTCCAGGGGATCTTTCCAACCCAGGGATCAAACCTATGTCTCCTGCATTGCAGGCAGATTCTTTACATCTGAGCCACCAGGGAAGTTCAAAGTCATATACCCAGAGACTATAAATAAGATGAATGAGTAAAGTGGGCCAGGAACATGAAAAATCACGTGGCCCTGCCTGACCATCTTGCTTTCCTGCTTTGAGACACATGTAACGCAAGTGCTCACCTGAAAGCGTGAGCTCCACTCGACTGCTGCCCCCTAATGCCAGATACCCCATTTTTCTTTCCCTTTTTTGGCTGTGTTTTGCGGCTTGATGGCCCCAACCAGGGATTGAACCCATACCCTCAGCCGTGAAAGTGTAGAGTCCTAACCAGTGGGTGTCAGGGGAATTCCCTCCTATTTTTCAAATGAACTCAGAAACTTGGATTTTTATGTGAAATCTCCCAACTTTATATTTTCTAATCACTTCTGGAGTACACGAATGCAGTAAATTTTTATATATTTGTCTTGCTGTTGGCTAGGCCTCCTACATAATGTTGAAGTCATGACGGCAGGCATCACGGTCTTGTTCCTGACACAGAGGGAATGCCTCTTACTTTTCATGATTGTAAGTCTCGAATTTCATAACTTTTAAAGGCTGGCTCATTTTTTCCAAACACAGTGAAAGTCAAAATCTATCAACCTGTAAGCTGCCAATTTGTGACCTCTGTTTTAGCTCAGTTCTCTGAGTTGCAACAACAATCTCATTGGGTAGGTATTATTAATATCATTCTTCCCATTTGATATATGAGGACCCCAAGGTTCAGAGAGGTGAAGTAACTTGCCAGCTACACAGCTGGGAAGAGGCAGTGCCAGGATTCAAACCCAGATCTGCTTGATGCCACAATCTGGATCTGACAACCCTGGATGCCCAGGTTAGTTCCTCTTTCTACTACACCCTGTTCTACAGAAGCTCTCTCATCAACTTCGAGTGACCCTTCACTGTGGGCCTTCCCTTCTCTGGGCCTCAGTTTCCCATATGCCAACCTAGGCCAGATTTAGCTACAAGAACCCCAATATTGCCCCAGCCTCCTCACCCACAGTCCAACTCCACATCTTTTAAGTCTTAGACCTGATCTTAATATGGCCCTTATTTGGGGGCCTGGCTCTGCCACTTACTGCTATGTGACTTGGGGCTGCTTAAGCTTGCCTCATCCTAGCTGTAAAATGTGATTAAGAGTAGCACTCACCTTAAAGTGCTTACTTAGGACACACCAGGCATGACATAAGTGCCTAGTCAACTTTAGTCCTCATGATTATTGATAAGGGCACGCATGTGTACACTGACAGGAAAAAAAGAGAAATATAATTTAAAGTTGTATTAAGATAGAAATGTGGTTGTTCACATTTTTTTTACTATAACTGTTACAATTATTAAAAAAATGTTTAATGTCACCCATGATGCTTTCATTATAGAGAATATATTCATTGTAGAGAATAAAATTCCTTAAGCCAACATCCAAGGCTCTCTCTGATTTGACATTGACCCATATTTCAGTAGAGCAGAGTGGCTAAGCATACACAGAAGCAGGCCCCCCAGCTTGAAACCCAACTCTGACTTCCTGTGTGTGTTTGGGCAAGAAACTCTGCCTCTCTAGGCCTCTGTTTCCTCATCTGTGAAATAAGGAAAGTGACAATTCTTACCTGACGGGGCTGAACTGATGTGACACAGAGGGGTTACAACAGAGCTTCCATCAAATGGAGATTTGAAGCAATTAGTGATTATCGTGATTGACCCATTTCCTCCAAATCTCTGTCACCCTGGACCACACACCAGCCCCAGGCCTTAATCACTGTCACACTTCAAAGTCTTTGCTCGTGCCCTGCTCTGCCTGACATGCCTTCTTCTATCTACCCATACATCAAACACTCTGTCAAAGGCTACTTCCTCCTCTGAGACTTCCTGTCCCGACCAGTCCCGCCCCTGGCCCTTCTGACGGCTGGGCCAGGTACACTTACTGCCCTCACTCCCTCTGCTGTGCAAGGCTGCCTCACTCATCCCTCCCACCATATCACACCCTCTCCTGAGGATGTGGAGAAGTCAGCCTTGCTCTGAGCTCCAGCCACAGGCCCACACACAGATGTCTGAGGGATGTCCTCTTCAGGGAAACTCCGTGATTAGATTGCGCCCAACAGTCCTCTCGAATCCCGTCCTGTCCCATCTTGAGCCTCAGAGGCCTCTCCTGCACCTGAGGCAATGTAGTCCAGCAAGGTGGTGGTGAAGATAAATAAGAAAGCACTTGTCAAGGCCCCTTTTCTCCTCCCTGCCTCCCAGGAAGCCTGGTGTGCTTTCCCCCTAGACTAGCTGGAGACAGGGAAGGGAATGCTGGATGCGAGAGTATCTATGGCCATTTAGAGATGGTCCTCTGGCTCTGGTTAGAGTTTCTGATCGCAGAGGGTTTTAGGCTAAAACCCAGGATTCTGCATTTTCAAAAGTGAGTTATAAACCCCTTCCTCGGGGGGTTTCCATGGGTCATGATCTAAAATAACTGTTCTGTATGCATCAAACCTCTCTGTGGCTACTGGGGCAGGATAGTTGTGAGTGAGGCCAAGGGACCCCTCAGCCCCTACGTGCTTTGGAGGGTGCACTGCTGCCACCTAGGGGCTAAGAAAGAAACTGCCAAAGGTAGGGCCTGAGTCATTTTTGATTAAAAAAAAACATTTATTGAGCACTTGATCAGCGCTGAGCACTATGCCAAATTCTTTGCACACTTCATCATACTGGATCCTGATGACAGCCCTATGAGGTAGTACTGTCATAAGCCCCACTGTACAGATACGGAATGCGGGGCTCAGAGAGGGGAAGGGACTTACCCAAGGTCACACAGCAAGTGTCAGTGCTTGGACCTGAAGCCAGATCTGGCTGATAGCTCTACTCTAACCATGACACTCGAGTGCCGCCTACATGCCTACATTACAGAGTCATCTGGGGATGCTGGGAGGAGCTACGTGGGAAAAGGTTCAACAGATAAGGGCTCTAACCATCTCAGGCCTCAGCAGTTTAGTAAGAGGCTGCCCCCTGGCAGCCTAAAGGGTGGATGGGACGGCCCTATCTTCCCTCTTAGGCAGCCCAACCACCAGCCTGGACCAGCCAGACCCTGGGCCGCTCAGGCTCAGCTGCCTCGGATCCCAGAATGGTGCAGGGTTTCCCAGCAGGACAGGGTACACAGCGAGGTGGCCTTGGGCCAGGGTTTACAGATGACGTTCCAAAAGGATTTTGACCAATGGCTCACTTCCACGGGGAAGGCTCTCTGGTCTGCTCCCTTCCCAGGGGCTCTGGACCTAAAGATGAGCATCAGGCAGGACGCAGGAGCAAACACCATGGGCGCATCACTCCGAGGCCTGGATGTAGACAGGCACAGCGAGCATGGCGCACGAGCCCTCAGCCCCTGTCTGCAGCTCCGCCAGCGCCAGGTTGGAGCCCAGGCCCTCGGCATGCCCAGGCACTACCAGCTCAGGTTCACCCCCCACCGTGCCCCCTACTACGATGGACAGCACGGCCTCTGGCTCCGAAAAGGGCGGCTTGCCTGGGGCGGCCTCGGGCACGGGCCCGGCCCCTGTGTCCTTCAGCTCCTCCAGCCCGAGTGGGCCAGGCAGGGGGGTCACCACCTTGTGCCCACCGCTGCTGCCGCTGCGGGGGGCTGCCCGCCTCCGGGGGGGCCGCCGGGCTTGCAGGTCCTTGTCCTTTTGGGGGCCGAGGCGGCAGCGGTGGTCCTTGAGGTATTTGTGGCGGGAAAAGCCCTTGGCGCAGCCGGCGCAGCGGAACTTGTAGTTGCCCGTGTGGGCACGCTGGTGCTCAGCGAGGTGGGCGCGGCGGCTGAAGGACTTGCTGCACAGGGCGCATTTGTGGAGCTTCATGCCTGCGGAGAGAGGGGAAGGCGTGAGAGGCGCCCAGACCCTTCACCCTACACAGCTGCCTTGGCACTTGGGAGTAAAACCCGGTTTCTCAGCTTGCCCTGTGAGCAGGGGGTGTGACCTGGGCCCCCTGCTCCCACCAGTTTTATCTCCCACCTTCCCCCAGCCACTTCTGTGCTCGCCTCCTGCCTCTGGGCCTCTCCATGTGCTCTTTCCCTCTGCCTGGAAGAGCAAGCTCAGCCCCCACACCGTGGCTAACTTTGCCAGTTCGCCATCATCTCCCCTCTCTGGCTGGCCTGCGTCACCCTGGGCCCCTCACACCACTCCCCGCAGGGCACCTAGAGAGGTCTTGGTAAAACTCCTCCATGACACTCCTCGATCCAGACCCTCCAGTGATTCCCCAAGTTTTCCACGGAGCTGCGTGTGGCTGACCACCCCCTTTTGCTCTCAGCCTCTTCCCCTCCTCTCACTTGCTCTCTGAGAGCTAGGCCCCCTGCCCACCATTCCTCATCTCAAACACTCCCCAATCTCTTCCCTGCCTCAAGGCTTCACCCCTGCTGCTCCCTCACCCTGGAAGCCATTGCTGGCTCTTTTCATCTCTCAGACTCAGCTTTTCTGTCGCCTCCTCCGAGACGTCCTCCCTGACACCCACTTCTCTTTTATTCTCTGCTCTCTCACTCTGCATATTTCCATCTTTGAACTCAGCATATTTTAGTGTAATATACTTATTTGTTTGCTGTTTATTTTTTTATCTCTGCCACTAAATGCTAAGCTTCCCAGGAGAGTGGGGTGGGGCTCTGCCTGACACTCTCATGGCACCCCCAGTGCCCGACATATGGTAGATTCTCAGTTATCACTCACTGGGTGAATCACTGGTGCCTCCATGTCCACTGTGAAGTCAACTCCATCCCACACACAGCTTGTGCCACGGCTCCCTCAGTTTCCCTGGAATGCCGGCTCAGAGAGGGGGCAGACACTTGCCTGAGGTCACCCAGTAGGACAGTGGTAATGTCAGGAATCCAACCTAGGCTCTTTGTCTCCAAGTCCTCAATCTACTCTCCCAGATTTCAAACTAGATCCTTTCTGGAAACCAGTGGCTGTTCATCAGGGGTGACTTTACTACCCAGGGATTTCTTGGCTTGTCCCCTGGAGGCAGAAATGTTGCTAAACAATCTACAGTGCCCAGGGCAAATATCCATGACAAAGAATTATCCAAAATATCAATAGTGCTGATACTGAGAAATCATGTTCCAGACCAAATGGTAGATGGATGTGGGAAGCCAGCCAAGCTGCTCCAGGGAAGCAGCAATCTTGAGGGGAGCTCCGTGGAGCCCCTTGGAAACTGAGGAGTGATGTGCAGACCCCTACTGCACATCCCAGCTGCCCTCCTCTGCCGAGGGGACCAAGGAACCCCTCTGGCCTTATCTTGCTGCTAAGTCGCTTCAGTCGTGTCCGACTCTGTTCGACTCATAGACGGCAGCCCACGAGGCTCCCCAGTCCCTGGGATTCTCCAGGCAAGAACACTGGAGTGGGTTGCCATTTCCTTCTCCAGTGCATGAAAGTGAAAAGTGAAAGTGAAGATGCTCAGTCATGTCTGACTCTCAGTGACTCCATGGACCTCAGCCCACCAGGCCCCTCCGCCCATGGGATTTTCCAGGCAAGAGTACTGGAGTGGGTTGCTATTGCCTTCTCCAGCCTTATCTTGGACCCACTCAGAATCGGATCTCCCTCCCACATGACCCCTTCTCTATCACAGTGGGTGCTTCTCTGATACAGTCATCTCACGAGTCAGCTTCTTTCTCCACCACAGAGGTGGCTGACTCACCTCTGTGCACCCTGAGGACCCAAATGTAGGCGGGGCTCATGGGAGCAAGAGTCTGCTGGCTAGAAGGTGTCAGGCAGGGATACTAAGTCTCATGAGACATGTCTGTTCTTTCCAGGGTCCTGCCCAGGGGGCTCGAGCTGAACCAGACTTTCCTGCCAGGTGCAGGAGCAACTTACCAGAGTGAGAGAGGATGTGAGCCTTCAGCTTGTCTGGCCGATTGAACTCCTTACTGCAGCCCGTGTGTGTCCTAGAACCCAAAACACTGGTCAGCGCGTTAAGCCCAGGACTCTCTTGTTGGCCACTCTGCTAGCCCTCATCTACCCTGGGGGCTGGGCAGGGAAGCAGGGTGGGAAGTGAGGCAGCCAGGCAGGACCCCGGGCAGGACAAAAGGTGAGTGGGCCTTACACCCTCAGCCCCGGCCCTCTTCCACTCCACAGCTGGTAAAGCTGCCCCTCCTACCCAGGGTGGTCTCTACTCACGAGAAGGGGCATTTGTATTTCTTGAATGGCTCATGGATCAACATGTGTCTCTTCAGTTTGTCCTTGCGGTTGAATGCGGACTCGCACACTGAGCATTTGTAGGGCTTCTCACCTGCAGGAGGAAACCCCGTTGGGGGGGTCCAGGGTGCCCTGAGAGGGAGTCTGAATTTGGGGCACAGGGGTCCCCACCAGACGGCAGCAACTCCTTTAGAGAGGTGGCCTGGGGAAGACCTCTCTCTCCTTCCTCAGGACTTTGCTTTGCCAAGGAGACGAGGGGGCTGCTTCAGTTAGGAGGGGCAGGAAAGGCCTCTCCAATGAGGCAACAGCTGAGGTGAGCCCTGAGGTGGCGAAGGAGTGAGCCTGGCAGACACTAGGAGTGAGTCCAGGCAGGAGGAGAGGCAGGGTGCTGGGTGTGTCTCAGGAACAAAGTGCAAGGAGCAGGGAAGGGAACATGAGGCAGAAGAAGAAGTGGGCAAGGCAGCCAGGCCCGACAGGGAGGGCCTGGAAGCCAAGGTTTCTACTCTGAGCTGAATGAGAAGCCACAGTGGGGCCGAGCAGAGGAGGGCCAGGATCTGATGCGGGAGGAGAGCAGGCTGAGGGCAGTGTGGGCTCAGGCGGGCAGGAAGGAGGCTGGTACAAGAAATGGGGACTGGTGATGCTGAGCAAGCAGAACCGGCAGCCCTTGCCAACGGACTGGCTGAGGGGCAGGAGAGGAAGAGAGCCAAGGATGAGCCTGAGGCACCGGTGACCAGGTGGACGGGCGTGACGTTTACTGAAATGGGGTCCCCCATACGGGAGGGGGGAAAGTGAAAAATGAAAGTGAAAGTCGCTCAGTCATGTCCAACTCTTTGCGACCCCATGGACTTCTCCAGGCCAGAATACTGGAGTGGGTAGCCTTTTCCCTTCTCCAGGGGATCTTCCCAACCCAGAGATCGAACCCAGGTCTCCTGCATTGCAGGCGGATTCTTTACTAGCTGAGTCACAAGGGAAGCCCACAGGAGGGGGCAATTACATCTTATCTGATTGAATCCTTACAACAAACCATGAGGTAAGTCCTCGATGAGAAAACTGAGGTTCATGGTGTACACTTAGTGTTTAGGGGAACTAAGAGTCCATAGCTCAGCAGTATGGCCCGGAGCCCAGTTGAGTCACCCCAAATTGTCTGCTGCAGATTCCACGGGTGGGGCTGGTGGGGGTGGGGCATGGAGAGCAGCTCTCACCTGACAAGGGTCGGGGGTCACAACCTGCCCTTTGGAAAAGGTCTATGATTGGGCTGTTTTATTTCCTGCCATTATTTCCTCTCTGTCCTCCTCTCTAAGATGAATAAGTACTTTTGAAATATGCCAATCCAATGACTGAGGTAATTCTGATTGCAATGGAACAGTCTGTAGCCATTAAAAAGTTTAAGGTGTGGGAAGGAATTCTGTACGAGAACAGTGGGCCCAGTCTCCGGGGCTCAGAATGGTCTCAAGGGGATGATTCCTGGAGGCAGAGCCAGGAGTCCCTCCACCAGCCTCCAGAGGCTCGTCTCTACTACAGTGTTGGAGGGAACCTCTTGTTCCCTTGAGATGGCAGATGGGTAGGGGGCCAGGAA
>SJYV01041103.1:601540-630313 GCA_006410875.1 Neotragus pygmaeus | reverse complement strand
CGCCCGTGCCCCTCCCGCTCCGCGGCTGTTCCGGTCCCGATGCCCTCCGCCCCGCGGCCGCCACGCGCCCTGGGCCCGGCGCGGCGGGTTCGCGGCGGGAGGGGGCACAACGCGGAACAGCCGCCTCCCCAGGCCCCGCCGCCGCTCACCCTCCAGGGCCTCGAAGATAGTCTGCGCCATTTTGGAGCTGCCGCTGCTGCTGAAGCCCGAAGCCGGGCTACGCAAGCATTGTGGGAGCGGCGGCGGCGGGATCGGATCCGCCAGGGGGCGCCCGCGAGCCGCCGCCGAGCCCCCTCACCATCCGGGAAAGCCGGGAGTGACCCGTGGGACCCCCAGGATACCAGAACTCTCCCAGCCCCGCCTTGATGACCCTGTCAGCGGTGCACATGGACTCCTATCCCGGCCTCACTTGATGCCCCCAGTCCCATCTCTGCCGCAGAGAGGCACCACCAAACCTTGTTTTCTGCACCCTGTCCCCCCCACCGGACTGACTCCCAGCTCTCGTGACACAGACCTCTGTCCCACCGCGTGCCACTTCACAACTCTGCAACATGGACCGAACACTTCCATAGTACACGGTATCCCCACCTTTGCAACACCAACCCCTAATTTTATCCCATCTGGACCACCCAACTTGGTTGCAAGGACCCCTATCTCCATCTAATACAAGACTACTGCCCAACTGTGCAACATGGAGTCCCATCCCTTGTCATAGACTTCTCATTCCCCCTCCCACACTAACCACCATCTCTACATATTGGAAGCCACTGGCCTCTCCCCACGTGAATCTCCTCTCTGCCTGGTCTTAATCCCCCATCACCTCAGAGATTCCTCTTGGCTGATACATAACCCCCTGCTTCCACTTTTTGGGAACCTCCACTTCCTTTTCACATGGGCCTCCATCCCTGCCTCTGGAGGACCCCATTTCTGTTCTATAAACCCCCAATACCCACCTCAGCAACCCTCCCAGCCCAACCTCACAGGAAACCCTTCCTGGTCTCCCAAGGATCCTCCTGCCTCCTTTGGATTCCCCCATCACACACAGACCTCTCTCTCATCTTCCTTTATGTTCCATCAGCCCCTCCTTGGAGACT
Source organism: Neotragus pygmaeus (assembly GCA_006410875.1). Lineage (NCBI taxonomy): Eukaryota > Metazoa > Chordata > Mammalia > Artiodactyla > Bovidae > Neotragus > Neotragus pygmaeus. Next base: position 629,219 of record SJYV01041103.1, on the reverse strand, counting down.
TACTGTGTACCAAGTTCTCCAATACTTTGGCCACCTGATGTGAAGAACTGACTCATTGGAAGAGACTCTGATGCTGGGAAAGATTGAAGGCAGGAGAAGAAGGGGAGGACAGAGGATGAGATGGTTGGATGCCATCATTGATTCAATGGACATAGTTTGAGTAAACTCCCGGAGTTGGTAATGGACAGGGAGGCCTGGCATGCTGCAGTCCATGGGGTGGCAAAGAGTCAGACATGACTGAGCAACTGAACTGAACTGAACTGAAGTTCTATAATAGCTCTGGGAATACAGTGGTTCTTTCCCTTGAAGTTGGTGGAGGGGGTGCAAACAGACATTAAATCTTTTAAAAGATTAATTACAAGGTGTGATATTTCAAAGATGTACACTTGGGTCACAAGGAAGAGATGGGGTGTGCTTGGGAGGGAGAGGGGAACCATGGAGGTGGCCAAGAATCATGATCTCTCTCCCACGGGATTTCCCTGGTGGTCTAGAGGTTAAGAATCCACCTGCCAATGAGGGGAATACAGGTTCAATCCCTGGTTTAGGAAGATTGTACATACCAAGGAGCAACTAAGACCCTACGCCACAACTGCTGAGCTTGTGCTCTGAAGCCTGTGCGCCACAGCTACTAAGCCCCCTCCCCTAGAGCCTCTACTGCACAACAAGACACCACAATGAGAAGCCCACGTGGGACAAGTAGAGAGTAATCCCCGTTCACCGCAACTGCAGAAAGCCCGCACATAGCAACGAAGCCCCAGGCAGCCAAAAATTAATTTAAAAAACGATCTCTCCCATGAACATAGTCATATGTTCCTACAAGTGGACTACCATAGATTTGACTCTAAACATTCTCCTTGTTTTTACTTAAATACCTGTTAGCCTCATCCAAAGCGATCATCACAAAAATTACAGTTTTCATTTTCTTATATTCACTAAATATTGTTGTTGTCACTAAGTCATGTCTGATTCTTTGCGACCCCATGGACTGCAGCATGCCAGACTTCCCTGTCCTTCACTATCTCCTGGAGTTTGCTCAACTCATGTCCATTAAGTCAGTGATGCCATCCAACCATCTCATCTTCTGTCACCCCCTTCTTCTCCTGCCCTCAGTCTTTCCCAGGTTCAGGGTCTTTTCCAATGTGTCAACTCTTCACGTCGGGTGGCCAAAGTATAGAAGCTTCAGCTTCAGTATCAATCCTTCCAATGAATATTCAGAGTTGATTTCCTTTAGGATTGGTTTGATCTCCTTGAAGTTCAAGGGACTCTCAAGAGTCTTCTTCAACACCACAGTTCGATAGCATTAGTTCTTCAGTGCTCAGCCTTCTTTATGTTCCAACTCTCACATCTATACATGACCACTGGAAAAACCAAAGCTTTGGCCAGATGGACCTTTGTCAGCAAAGTAGTCTCTGCTTTTTAATATGCTGTCTGGGTTTGTCATAGCTTTCCTTCCAAGGAGCAAGCGTCTTTTAATTTCATGGCTGCTGTCACCATGCACAGTGATGGGACTGGATGCCATGATCTTAGTTTTATGAATGTTGAGTTTTAAGCCAGCTTTTTCACGCTTCTCTTTCACCTTCATCACTAAATATATAACTCCTAAAATTAAAAATATACAATCTGTTTAAAGCACCACTGTCATAGGACATTGTTTCACTGCTCCTGATAAATTACCTCAAAGACCCTCTGTCTAAAGGCTCATGTCTACCATGCACTTCCCATCCTGTTCTGAATGCTGCTCCCCACCCACCACCACCAGCACCCTTCCCCATCCTATTTCCTCCTTGCACAACTGGCTCTGAGCAACTGTCCCCACAGAGACTTCTTGCCCCTCCTCTTTTCCTGGGAACCTTAGAGACCCAGGGCCACCTTAAGCCCTAACCCCCCATTCTCATTGCCTCTCTGGCAAAAGTAAGCCAGGCTCCACTCCTCCCCATCTTCTTTTAACATTCCTCTTGATCCAATGGCCACAGATCCTTATCATCTCTCCTCAACGAGTTTCTCAATATAACTGTTTTGTTTTTTCTTTTTTAAATTATTCAAGTAATGAATTAATACATTCACATTCATGTAATTAGCTTAAAAATATGTATTGACAGACTTCCCTTGTGGTCCAGTGGTTGAAACTCCATGCTTCCAATGCAGGGGGCTTGGGTTCGATCCCTGGTCCAGGAACTAAGATCCCACATGCCGCACGGCCAAAAAAATAGCATTGAGAACCTATTGTAAACTAGACACTGTTCTAGATACTAGGGACACAACCATAAATGAAAAGACCAAAATCCTTGCCTTCATGGAGTTGTAGTCCAGTCCAGCAGGTGAGATGGGCTATAAGCAAGGGAAAAAAAAAGAGACAGAGACATGTCTGTTTGTCTCCCAGAAAAAAAAAATTTTTTTTTTTCTGGGATGAGGGGAAGCAACTTTAGACAGGGTGGTCAGGGAAGGCCTCCCTGGGGAGGTGAACCTGAGAAATGAGATGGAGTCAGATGGAAAAAAGGGAACAAAAAGGCAGAGCTTATTAACTTTAGCATCTTGGGCAAGTTCAAAGGCAGTGAGGCCAAAATGAAAGGAAGGCAAGGACTATAAAGGGGGAAATGAGGATGATAAATGATATATGGATACAGGAGGATGAGGTTGACGAGATGGAGAGGGTTGCTGTGAGGTTTTGGGTTTTTTGTTTTTTTTTTAAGGGATACACTATAATTTATTTCTCTGGCTGTAATGCTCTCACTAATTCAATTATAAGTCAAAATGATGTGTCTTAGAATTACATTAGGTTACTTGTGAAAACTGTAACCGCTAAAGGCCTAACATCCAGATATATTCACATTAAGTATAGAGATGTGGGCTTTGATTGAAGTTTCTTGAGTAGAAAGAGAAAATAATTTATGATACTTTTTTTTACATTGGTTACTGCTTTTACTTTACATAGTACATCATTGGTTTTGCAGAAATATAACCATGAAGAGCTTTGGTCTTCATATAGGATGCTGAGCTGTTCTTCATCAAATGTCCTCCAGGAAATTCTCTAAGTATTTTCCCCCTCCTTTTCAGTAATGATGTCTATTATTACGTATTTATTCATCCCTTACTCTGGATCAGACACTGTTTCAGAGGGTTTGGGTTTTATTCAGAGGGTGTGGTGATGGATTAAATGATTCCTCTAATATAGACCTTAGATATTTCTCATGTACAGACAGTCCCTGACCTGCAGTGGTTCAATTTATGATTTTTCAACTTTATAATGGTGTGAAAGTGATACGTATTCAGTAGAAAAGCTTTGAATTTTGATCTTTTCCCAAGCTAGCCATCTGTTACAATGCTGGGCCGCAGTAGCAAGCCACAGGTCCCAGTCAACTGTGCAGTCAAAAGGCTGAACAGTCAATATACTTACAAACATTCCATACAAGTGTTCTGAGAATGTTTAAGGTAGGCTATGCCTACTTATTCATTAGCTTTGGTGTATTTTCAACTTAATGATATTTTCAGCCATCAGTGGGTTTATCTGGACATAACCCCATTGTAGAGTCGACCCACTGGAAAAGATCCCAATGCTGCGAACACTGAAGGCAGGAGGAGAGGGGATGACAGAAGATGAGATGGTTGGATGGCATCACCAACACAACGGACATGAGTTTGTGCAAACTCTGGGAGATGGTGAAGGACAGGAAAAGCTGCTGTGCTGTAGTCCATGAGGTTGCAAAGAGTGAGACATGACAGAGTGACTGAACAGCAACAACCCACTGCAAGTCAAGGAAGGACTGTTTTTTCGGTACATCTAGGTGCATATACACATTTTTATCTGCTCTTCAGGCCTTTGCACATACGGTTCTCTCTTACTAAAATGCTGTTCTCTACCCCTACCCCATCATGTGATATTCTTCAGCCCCTTTTCTGTATCTCCTCAATAGGGAGCCCTCTGAGCAGACTGCATCATCCTTCCAGGTGGATGGAGGCAAACATCAAAGCTTGGGACAGAGGCAACCTGGGAAATGCTTGTTGACTGACCACTTGACTGATGGAACAACTGAACGAGCATTCATGGATATAGAACCCTACCTCCAGCAGGCTCTCCAGTCAGGCTTCCCCCTGCTTCAAACTTCTCACTCACCTCCATCTCTCCCTCCACCAGAATCTAGCAATCTTATGTCACCTTCCCTTAAGGCCAGCAGGTTACCACTGAACTGAATCCTGTCACAGTTCAGAGACTCCTGAGCTATGTAACATAGCTATTTCAGGGAGGAAGCCAAGCAGGGAGGAGGAAAAGTCTGGGAAATGTCCAGTATTCCCTTCCACACTAAGTGCACCAGTCACCCCAAAAAAGGTAACTTCTCCACAATGAGGGGAGAAATCACGAGCAGCTTAAAGCAGACTCCCAGACTTAAGGGGAAGGAACTAAGGACACACAAAGCAAAGCTTGATACTGACATCATGTTAGGTTCCCTGGTATAATTAAGAGACAGCTAAGCATGGTGGTTGTTACGGCATGAACTGTTTCCCCACCCAATTCAAATGTTGATATCTTAATCCTTACTACATAGTCTATTTGAAAATAGGGCCTTTGAAGAGGCAATTAAGGTTAAGTGAGAACATAACTTAGCGACTAAGCATACACAGGTCATTTAGGTGAACCCTAATCCAATATGACTGATTCCTTAAAAGAAGAGGAGTTTTGTGTGTCTCAGCGTACAAAGACTAAGTGACAACAGTAAGAAGGCAACCATCTGTAAGTTCAGTTCAGTCGCTCAGTCCAACTCTTTGCAATCTCATGGACTGCAGCACGCCAGGCTTCCCTGTGCATCACTAACTCCTGAAGCTTGCTCAAGCTCATGTCCATCAAGTTGGCGATGTCATCCAACTATCTCATCCTCTGTCGCTGCCTTCTCCTCCTGCCTTCAATCTTTCCCAGCATTAGGGTCTTTTCCAACGAGTCGGTTCTTTATATCAGATGGCCAAAGTATTGGAGTTTCAGCTTCAGCATCAGTCCTTCCAATGACTATTCAGGACTGATTTCCTTTAGGATTGACTGCTTTGATCTCCTTGAAGTCCCAGGGACTCTCAAGAGTCTTCTCCAACACCACCATTCAAAAGCATCAATTCTTTGGTGCTCAGCTCTCTTTATAGTCCAACTCTCACATCCATACATGACTACTGGAAAAACCATAGCTTTGACTAGACAGACCTTTGTCAGCAATGTAATGTATATGCTTTTTAATATGCTATCTAGGTTGTCATAGCTTTTTCTTCCAAGGAGCAAGTGTCTTTTAATTTCATGGCGGCAGTCACCATCTGCAGTGATTTTGGAGCCCCCGAAATAAAGTCTCTCACTGTTTCCATTGTTTGCTCATCTGTTTGCCATGAAGTGATGGGACTGGATGCCATGATGGTGTCATCTGCATATCTGAGGTTATTGATATTTTTCCTGGCAATCTTGATTCCAGCTTGTGCTTCATCCAGCCCAGCATTTCGCATGATGTACTCTGCATAGAAGTTAAATAAGCAGGGTGACAATATACAGCCTTGCTGTACTCCTTTCCCAATTTGGAACCAGTCTGTTGTTCTGTGTCTGGTTCTAACTGTTGCTTCTTGACCTGCATACAGATTTCTCAAGAGTAAGGTGGTCTGGTATTCCTATCTCTCGAAGAATTTTCCACTGTTTGTTGTGATAGACACAGTTAAAGGCTTTGGCATAATCAATAAAGCAGAAGTAGATATTTTTCTTGAATTCTCTTGCTTTTTTGATGAACCAATGGATGTTGGCAATTTGATCTCTGGTTCCTTTGCCTTTTCTAAATCCAGCTTGAACATCTGGAAGTGCATGGTTCATATACTGTTGAAGCCTGGCTTCAACAGGAATTTTGAGCTTTACTTTGCTATCATGTGAGACGAGTGCAATTGTGCAGTTGTTTGAACATTCTCTGGCATTGCCTTTCTTTGGAATTGGAATGAAAACTGACCTTTTCCAGTCCTGTGGCCATTGCTGAGTTTTTCAAATTTGCTGGTATACTGAATTCAGTCAAGGAAAGAGGCCTCAAAAGAAAGGAAATCTAAAGACACCTTGATCTTGGACCTGCAGCCTCCAAATTTGTGAGAAAATAAATGTCTCTTGTTGAAGTCATCCAGTTCATGGTATTTTGTTATGGAAGCCCTAGCAAACTAATACAGCAGGTAAGATCAAAAAATGGTGTAAGGGGCTGGATTCCAATCATTTATTAGCTAAATCATTTTAAGCAAGTTACTTTGCTTCTCTGTTTTAGTTCCCATAATTAGATGAAAATGAATTGGTTAATAAAGCCCTTAGGAAATAACTCCTGATATACAGCAAATAACCTGTAGGTGCTCACTAAATAAATAAGTTCAATTTCACAGGGCAAAGGTGAAGAAATAGGCCAAACCCTGATGAACTCAGAGTTACATGCCAAAAAAATGTCACCAGGCAATGATTAAGTGTCCTCATATGGCAACTCTTTACCCCAGGCTCCCTGAAGACAGAAACTTACTAATCTCTGTGAGAAAGGTCTATTTGCTGGACCAGTTTGCCAACCAAATAGCATCTCCTATTGCCAGGCCATGTGTCAGAGATCAGTGGCTGATTCTTCATGGGAGTAGCAGGTGATATTTCTAGAAGTCCTGTTTGGTTCCTTTCCAAATTTTTTATGTTTTTTAAAAAATTAATTTTCTGCTTCCTGTAGCTATTATCTAACTTTAAGTCTTGTGTGGAAAAGTTTAAAAAACCTGTCTGGGAATTATAATACCTGAAGTCTGTGTTGATCTATTCCTCCCATATGTTGTATTTGGTTTTTCTTCATGAAGTCTTGGGTTCCTGGTTACCTCTGACTGTGTGCTGGTGTCACCTTGAAAAATTATTTGTGGTGGTTCCCTGAAGGCAAAGATAAATGTGCCCTCTTCAGAAAGACTTCCCATTTGCTTTCATCCAAGGTTTGGGGGCATTACCAATCACTTCCAGTGATAATTAGGGGCAATTCAGTTATCACTTCAAACTGGGTTCCCAGTTCATGGCTTGAGAATTCTTAGGCTACCAGACTCTATTCCTTGGGACACAAAAGCACACATCAGTGTTTTCAACTCTCTAAAGAAGGGTTTTTAAAATATCCCTGCTACTTTTCTTTCAACTGTTCTGCTCAGGGACTTCTCTGGTGTTCTGGTGGCTAAGAATCTGCACTCCTATTGTGGGAGGACCAGTCTTTGGGGAACTAGTTCCCACATGCCACAACTAAAGAGTTTGCATGCTGCAATTGCTAAAGATCCTGCAAGTCACTAAAAGGTTCCACACGCTGCAATGAAGACTGACAATCCTGTGTGCTGCAAGTAAGCCTGGCACAGCCAAAATAAATGAAAATAATTAATATTAAAAATTAAACCTGTTCTGATCAGTATCAAGGGAATCTTTTCTTAACTCCCTTTGGGTTGGTGGTGTAGGATATACAGCAGGTTCATATCACATTAAACACAAGGGTGAAACCCTTAAGCCTAATGTGAGGAGATTCTTCTGTTAGGCTCCCCATTTTGGATAGGCCCTGGACTTTTATTTTTGTCCCTCTTGCCCTATGTGGCTAGAGAACTGAAATCAACAGGTTCAACACTGGCAAAAACCCTCAAGTCATAATAGATTTGGTCCTCCAATATTCCAATCTTCCTGTTAAATATCTGGTTACCAGCTTTCACTTAATAATTGGCCTAGGAGTTCCTTCAGGATTTTAAGATTCGGTGTTTCTCAGAGCATATTTTTAAACATTTTATCCAATGTTACTATTTTCAGAGGGAAAATTAATTGAATAAATTAGCCCACCATCAACCCCCATCCAAAAAGAAACTCCAGGGGCTTCCCTGGTGGTCTAGTGGTTAAGACTGTGCTTCCTGTGTGAGGGGCATAGGTTCAATCCCTGGTCAGGGAATTAACATCCCACATGCTTCTTGGTGCAGCCAAGAAAAACAAACAAACAAACAAACAAAAAAAACTCCAGTCATAGTGATAAAATATATGCATGCATGCTCAGTCATGTCTGACTCTTTGCATCCCTATGTACTGTAGCCTGCCAGGCTTCTCTGTCCATGGGATTTTTCCAGCAAGATTACTGGATTGGATTGCCATTCTCTGATCGAAACTGCATCGCCTGTGTCTCCTGCTTTACAGGCAGATTCTTTACTGCTGACCCACAGGGGAAACCCCAATGGTAAAACAGGGCCAGCATAGTTCCTTCTCATTGACCTCTGACATCATCTTCTAAAACTGATCTAGGTAATAATGTCACAGATAAATACCAGATGGCCCATGTACCAGGGGAAACCCTCACAAGTCACAGCTACCACTCCGTGTGTAACCGCTATCCAATGACATCTCCACACAGTGACATCATACATAAATGTCACCCCTCAATGTTCTGAGATATCTAGGAAGACCTCTCTGAAGAGATGGCATATGAGCTGAAGCCTGAACGTTGAGAAGGAGTTGGCTATGGGAAGAACTCGGGGTGATGCATAGGAAACAGGGAGATAAACAAAGGCAAAAGCGCTAAGGCGGGGGGGGGCGGGACAGNTGAGTTTTCCAATTTTCTGGCATATTGAGTGTGACACTTTCACAGCATCATCTTTTGGGATTTGAAATAGCTCAACTGGAATTCCATCACCTCCACTAGCTTTGTTCATAGTGATGCTTCCTAATGCCCACTTGACTTCACATTCCAGGATGCCTGTCTCTAAGTGAGTGATCACACCATTGAGATTACCTGGGTCATGAAAATCTTTTTTGTACAGTTCTGTGTATTCTTGCCAGCTCTTCTTAATATCTTCTGCTTCTGTCAGGTCCATACCATTTCTGTCCTTTATTGATCCCATCTTTGCATGAAATGTTCCCTTGGTATCTCTAATTTTCGTGAAAAGATCTCTACTCTTTCCCATTCTATCTTTTTCCTCTATTTCTTTGCACTGATCACTGAGGAAGGCTTTCCTATTTCCTTGCTATTCTTTAGAACTCTGCATTCAGTTGAGTATATGTTTCCTTATCTCCCTTGCTTTTTGCTTCTCTTCTTTTCACAGCTATTTGTCAGGCCTCCTCAGACAGCCATTTTGCTTTTTTGCATTTCTTTTCCATGGGGATGGTCTTGATCCATGTCTCCCGTAAATTGTCACGAACCTCATTCCATAGTTCATCAAGCACTCTATCAGATCTNGCTTCTCTTCTTTTCACAGCTATTTGTCAGGCCTCCTCAGACAGCCATTTTGCTTTTTTGCATTTCTTTTCCATGGGGATGGTCTTGATCCATGTCTCCCGTAAATTGTCACGAACCTCATTCCATAGTTCATCAAGCACTCTATCTATCAGATCTAGGCCCTTAAATCTATTTATCACTTCCACTGTGTAATCATAAGGGATTTGATTTAGGCCATACCTGAATGGTCTAGCGGTTTTCCCTACTTTCTTCAATTTGAGTCTGAATTTGGAAATAAGGAGTTCATGATCTGAGCCACAGTCAGCTCCTGGTCTTGTTTTTGCTGACTGTATAGAACTTCTCCATCTTTGGCTGCCAAAGATATAAAATACAAAAAAATCACAAATGTATATATAGAAACCAAATATTTCTAGTAATTCTAGCAGTTGTACCTGGAACTTTTCCCTTGTGCTTCAGTGTTTCCTGATAACTTGCATTATTCTCCAGTCACGTGAAGAATGGAAACACTGCCTATTCTCAGTGATTCAGAATAGCTCTGTATTTAATCCAGTTATTTGATCCCTAATCTCCAATAAANAGTTTCGCTGAAGAGAAGTGACTGAGAGGGACAAAGGGAGAGTGGAGGTGTAAGATCAGAGAGGAAAACAGGGGCCAGATCATACAGTCTTCTGCGGACCATGAGAAAATGTTTGGTTTTTAAGAACACATGGAAACCAAAAAGGTAAAGGTGCCAAATCGTTTCTGGTCTGAGAAGATCGGTAGTCCATGTTAACCAATCAGAATCGTCCTGTGTAGAGTTAAGGCCTGGCTCCTCCCTACTCTCCCGAGGGCGGCTCCTCTTTCAAAAACTTCCAACCTCTTCTAAGTCCCAGGGAAATTGCTTTCTGATTGGACAAATCCGGGAATACGTTTCTAACCTTTTTGCGGTCGAATTGGACGGAGCCCATTGTAATTGGCTACGAGCTTTCCCTCTCTTCCAATCAGACCGCTCTTCGGGAGAGTGCTTGCGTCCCATTCCCCTGGTGAGTTAAGTGAGCTCTGTGATCGGCCCTGCTCGTATGAGTGACTGCAGACACATCCTATGGTCTTAAAGATGCGGCTGCAATGTCCGGCACCATCCGGCACCTCCAGCCCAGTTGAGGGCCGTGCAAAAGCAACCCTGGCTGTCAAGGCGTGAGTCCTGCTCCGTGCCCACCACCCCCAGCGACGCCTGCGTTATGGCCGCCCCACCGCAGCTGCGGACTCTGCTCTTTGCGGTCAACGCACTATTGCGCAAGCGCCGCTACCACGCAGCACTGGCCATGCTTAAGGGCTTCCGGAACGGGGCAGTGTGAGTGGGGTCTTCGGGCTGGGCAGGGGCTGAAGGATCGGTCTGGTGAGGTTGGAGAAGCGGGGTCTGCGCCCGGCGCCGCTGCGCTGTGCGCCCTTGAGCAGCCCTGGTGTGTCTCTAGGTCTTGGTGTCCACTGTCGGCGCAGTGGGCGCTGGATTTTGGGTTCCGTGCACCTTCTGAGCCGGGGCTCTAACTACGCTGTTTCTAGGTACTCCGTGCTTTGCAGCCTGGCCCTATTGCCTTGACTATTTCCCATGCCAGCCCCTGTATCTCTTCATTTGGGTCCAGTTTTCCCCCTCCCGCTGCTGTGTGCCCTTGGGCCTATCTGGCTTCCGTTGCTCCATCTGCACAGTGGGAAACTGGACTCTGCCTTCTAGCAAGCCCGCGGCTCTGCCTCTCTATGCTCCCCGTATTAAGCCGCCCTGGACTTTGATCCCGCTTGTCATTCTTTTGTAAGATTCTACTGCTAAGTCCTCCTCTGATAAGCCGCAGGTGTGACCAATGTAACTGAAGCTGCAAGTATTTGCCAAGCAAACTGATTACAATTTGGCCATCAAACTTGCAGAAGAGGAGGTCATTTCCTCTGGCTGGCGCCAGGAGGGGAACTCAGTTTCCTTTAAACTTTATGCATAAACGCTACCATTTATTGAGAGCCTACAGTGGCAGAACTGGGGAAGCATCAAAAAACAAAGGGAACAAAAATCTGCATGTTCTTGGAGTTGGCATTTTAGTGGCAGCATGACATGGTGGTGTGGATGTGATCACCTCAGTTTGAGTACTGGTGCCCCTTACCTGCATGATCTTATGCAACTCATTTAGGCTTTCTAAGCCTCAATTTTTATAAAATGGGGCTGATAATAGTACTTATATTGAAAGATTGTTGCTGAGCCATGAAAGACGCCAGGATTCTTGGCCTCCGGAGGAGAGGAATTCAGTCTCGGGCCAGTGATAGGCTTGATCACTCAGAGCTTTTGTGTAATAAAGTTTTATTAAAGTATAAAAGAATTAGAGAAAGCTTCTGACATAGACATCAGCAGAAAGAGTGCCCCCCTGCTAGTCTTTAGTTTGATGTTATGTAGCTACTAGCAGTTTGCTAATTAGAGAAAGGAAATGTCTCAAAACTCAGAGACTGGCACCAGGTCCCTCACCCACAACATGCATTTTGAGATAACATTGGCACAAGGTGAGTTGTCCCGGGCCATAAAAATGATTGACATGAATCTTGAAGAAAGGGAGGTTTCTAAGCAAATACAGTCTCATTAACATAGCTTGAGATAACATTTGCTTGAGTAAAACATTCTGGTTTGTCAAGTCGGTTCCATCTAAGACTCAGAACCTAGGAAGACAGCTGCTGCTGCTGCTAAGTCACTTCAGTCGTGTCCAACTCTGTGCGACCCCACAGACGGCAGCTCACCAGGCTCCCCCATCCCTGGGATTCTTCAGGCAAGAACACTGGAGTGGGTTGCCATTTCCTTCTCCAAGGCGTGAAAGTGAAGTCGCTCAGTCATCTCCGACTCTTAGTGACCTCATGGACTGCGGCCTACCAGGCTCCTCTGTCCCTGGGATTCTCCAACACTGGAGTGGGTTACCATTTATTTCTCCAAGACAAAGTCTAGGGTGAATACATAGTTCATTAACATAGCTTAAGACAACAGTTCCATAAGAAAAACCGGATTGGTTAGATCAAAGTTTGAGAAAAGTTAACTTCTGGTGGAACCAGGTGTTGTCATGGCAACAGAGAATTTTAAAAGAAACCTCTTTTTAAATTTGTATAGAGAAAGGGAAAAAAATCTGACACTTGTTTCCTCCTGCCGCTTAAGAGGGAGAAGGCGATGGCACCCTACTCTGGTACTCTTGCCTGGAAAATCTCATGGATGGAAAAGCCTGGTAGGCTACAATCCATGGGGTCGAGAGGATTCGGACACGACTGAGCGACTTCACTTTCACTTTTCATGCACTGGAGAAGGCAATGGCAACCCCCTCCAGTGTTCTTGCCTGGAGAATCCCAGGGACGGGGGAGCCTGGTGGTCTGTCGTCTATGGGGTCGCACAGAGTCGGACACGACTGAAGCAACTTAGCAGCAGCAGCAGCAACAGCCGCTTAAGAGAGACATAAAAAAATGTCTGACACTTGTAGTCTGTTTCCTCCATTTGGAGACCCCTGGCCTTCCTGCCTGTTACCCTCTCAATATCTGTTGGGCTTTCCTGGTGGCCCAGAAGGTAAAGAATCTGCCTGCAATGCAGGAGACCCAGGTGCAATCCCTGGGTTGGGAATACTCCCTGGAGAAGGAAATGGCAACCCACTTCATTATTGTTGCCTGGATAATACCATGGACAGTGGAGCCTGGAGGGCTAGTCTATGGGATCACAGAATTGGACAGACTGAACAACGAACACTTTGACTTTCATCATACTGTCGAGAGGATTGAATCAATATGTGTGAAATGCTCTGCCTAGCGCCTGATATGTATATAACTGTTGGCTGCTGTAATCATTGTTATAGTGGCATGAATGTCTGCCTGGCTCACTCCTTCACCTTCTTCAGGGTTCTGATTGTCACCTCCTCAATGAGGCTATCTATGAACGTCCACCTCCTTTCCTACTGACTTTTCCTCCACAGTCCTTATCACCACCTGACACTTAAGTATTCACTTACGCATCTCTTATGCAGCACTTATGCATTTTCTACTCTGTCTCTCATTAGAAAATGAGCTTCATGGGGACAGAAATATTTATCTGTTTTGTTCCTTAGTATAAGTAGGCTTTTAAGTATTAACCGAATGAATAAGTGTATAAAAGAGGAGTTACCATTGTACACATTTTCTGGATGAGAAGACTGTGGCTCAGAGAGGAAAATTCATAACTCAGTGGTAACGAATACACCTGCCAGTGCAGCAGACACAGGTTTGATTCCTGGTCCGGGAAGATCCCACATATTGTGGTGTAACTAAGCCTGTGAGCCACAACAATTGAGTCTGTGCTCTACAGCCAGGAAATGTAACTACTGAGCCCACATGCCCAAAAGCCCATGCTCTGCAACAGAAGCCGCTGCAATGAGAACCCCACGCAGCAACAAAGACCCAGGACAGCCAAAAATAAATTAAAAAAAATTTTTTTTTAAAGAACAAAAATGTAGGTGTACAATTTTTTTTAATTAAAAAAGAAATTAATCATAATCCTATAATGTTGACTGCTGTCTAGTCAATAGACAGATTGTCCCAGTTGTCCCCTAAATATCCTCTGTAGTAAGATAGTCTAGATAAGGCTCTTCCAGGACATCATACTGCATCTGGAAGGGGACTGAAGGTCTGTGTTCAGAGCTGTGCTGAAGTTTCCTCTGTCATGACGATTTTGTTTTGTTTTGTTTTTGCCACACCACGTGGCACATGTGATCTTAGTTCTCCAACCAGAGGTCGAACCTTCACCTCCTGCAGTGGAAGCACAGAGTCTTAACCACTGGACCGCTGGGGAGGTCCCTGTCATGTCCTTTGAGTCCTTTTTAATCCAGAGCATTCCATGTTTCAGGACACAGAGAGATCTTGTGAGTGGCAGTAACTGGCTCCCACCAGAGTCTGAGTAGTTTGTAGGCAGTTGGGGGCATTGTTCCATTCATGTCTGAGGTATAAGGCAGGGTCCTGTCCACCTTGGCCAGCTGGAGGAGGCCAACAGCCTTTTTATTCAGGGTAAGAAGACATGCCTTTGGAGAAGGCGGGGCAGAGAACTTGCTGGGGGCCAAAGGAGGGTCCTGCCCACCCACTGCTAGGCAGCGAGCAGATAAGCCGTTCAGCCTGGCCACCGCATACCGTGACACTGCTGTCAGTTGATCACACTTTGATTTTTTTAAAAGTTAGATAGCATATTCACAAAAGGCATAAAAAGTTAGAGCTTTTTAGAAGTTTACACACCTTGCTTTAACCAAGCCTACAGCATACCTAGAGCTTCCTGGTTCATGTATAGCTCTGTGTGTTCCACTGGTTGCCATGGGTCCATTATGTGTTTACCTAGTAGCCCCCTGTGGATGGACACAGGTTTGCTCCCAGTCTTTTGCTGCTTCAAACAAGCCTCACAAGGACCTGCCTAACAGTCCAGTGGCCAAGACTGCATGCTCCCAGTGCAGGGGGCCCGGGTTTGACCCCTGGTCTGGGAACTAGACTCCACATGCCGCAGCTACAACCCAGTGCAGCCAAAATGAATACACACATAAATAAATACTTTGGGGAAAACAACAACAACAACAACAAGCCTCACAGATACTCGTATGACAACGATATGGGGCTCATGACCATTGTCTGAGGGAGACTGTCAAAGATTGTTAGACCTCGTAGCCTGGGAAGGTCAGGGCCAGACAGCTGGAGAACTTGGTGGAGTGAGGGCAATTCCAATAAAGAAAAAAAAGAAAGGTAGCGACATTAGTACTGGTTGAATGAGGAACTTTTACATGTGCTAGGTCCTTAACTGCCAGAAACACCTCTGAAACAGGCAATACTTTTTACTAAAGGGAGAAGGAAGACTCAGAGACATTCAGTGATTTGCCCAAGTTTATAGAGCAAAACTGGAGAAGACAATGGCACCCCACTCCAGTACTCTTGCCTGGAAAATCCCATGGATGGAGGAGCCTGGTAGTCTGCAGTCCATGGGGTCGCTGAGAGTTGGACACGACTGAGCGACTTCACTTTGACTTTTCACTTTCCTGCATTGGAGAAGGAAATGGCAACCCACTCCAGTGTTCTTGCCTGGAGAATCCCAGGGATAGGGGAGCCTGGTGGGCTGCCGTCTATGGGGTCGCAGAGAATTGGACACAACTGAAGTGACTTAGCACCAGCAGCAGCAGCAGCATAGAGCAAAACAGAGCAAGGCTTTGGTAACAGATACTATTTACTTTGTATGACCCAGTTGGAACCCAGAACTAACTCAAAAGCCAGGGTTAGTTTCCCTCCCAAAATGATATTAGGGTTAGGGAGGGGGAGGAGGGGGCACAGGGAGTCAAAGAGAGAGCTCAGAAAGAAACAGTGGTGCCTTAATAACCATTTTCTTTTGTTTCTACAGCTATGGAGCCAAAATCCGGGCCCCTCACGCGCTGGTCATGACCTTTCTTTTCCGGAGTGGCAGGTACCTGTCCCCTCTGCATACCCCTCAAACTGGGCAAGGTTGTGCAGGACTACTGGTGCAGTAGCCTCCAGGTTGGGTCCAATCTGCCCACACCACCATCTCCTAGAGTACAAGTCTGATTCTATTATCCCATCTCGAAAATTCGCCAGCTCCTGGCTCCTTGCTGTTCTCCAGAGAAGCCAGCTTCCAGGTGTGGCATTCAAGGCCCCCTGCAGTCTGACCTCAGGGACATTCCCTCTTCTCTCCAACACCCACTGTGGGGAGCCCTTGGCACCAAGACTCGCTGCCATTCATTCATGTGCAACAGGTGGTTCCACTCTTTACATTTCTCATGCAGTACCCACCACACACACACCGGGAATTCCCTTTCCTCTTCTACCCCATCTTTATTCCTTCCTAGCAACCCATACCAGTTTTCTGAGGATCACTTTCTCAGGAAAGCTCTCCATGACCTACTTTGTTTCCTTGTTCAAACTTCTTGGCCTTTCTCTGATCTTCCATAACTTCCCTCAAGGCGCTTCTCAGAAATCACCTTGTGATTTAGTTTTTAATATATCTAGCTTCACCTGGAGTTTATAAGAATTATACACGGACCGCCTGCTGCTCAAATCCAGGTCGTGAAGATTTCTTTATGTATTTTTATTTTTTTAATTTATTTTTGTTTTAGTTTTTGTCCTCCAAATTATTTTTTTTTAATTAAACTCATTCATTCCTTCAGTACATATTTATTGAACATCTAATATGTGCCAGACACTGTCTTTAGGTGCTGGGGATACAGCAGTGAATAAAACAGAGACTGATCCCTTCCCTTGTACAGCTGACATTTTAGCAAGGCGTAGGAGAAAATAAACATAATAAATTTAAAAAGTATGTTAGAATATTATATGGGCTGTAGGAAAATGTAGAGCAGGGAAAGGGGATACAGAGTGCTGGGGGAAGCAGGGTACAGAGCTAAATAAGGAAGGGCTCATTGAGAAAGTGACATGTAAGTAGAGACTTGAAGGAGATGGAAGCGTTGGCCACGTGGGTAACAAGGGGAAGAGTGTTTCATACCAAGGGAACAGCCTGTGCAAAGGCCCTGAGGGGTGATCATACCTGGTGAGTTTGAGGAGGCTGGGGCAGAGCGATCGCAGGGGAGAGAACAGAGAGAGGAATATTATGAGGGTAACCGGGGCCCATTCTGGTCAGGATTAGGTCAAAGAGAAGAGTTTGGCTTTTCCTCTTCTTTTTGTTTAATTTTCTAAATTTTTAATTGGAAGATAATTGCTTTACAATGTTGTGGTGGTTTCTGACACACAACAATGCTAATTAGCCATAAATATATATATATATATATGTATGTATATATACTTAGATTTATTGAGCATATACTATATATGTGTGTGTTATATACACATATATATCTCCCCTCCCTCTTGAACCTTCCTCCCACCCCTCTGGCATTTCCTCTAAATGGAACAGGAAATTGTTTTAAGAATCTGTATAGGGACATGCTACTATTTGACTTAAATTTAATAGTGAGAAAGTGAAGTGTTTGCTGCTAGGGGTCAAGGGGAGAAATAGGTATAAAGTAGGAGGCAGTGGCAATAATCCAGCTGAGCAATTCTGGTGGCCCAGACCTTGATGGTTGCATAGGGGTGAGAAGTGTTCAGATTCTAGAAACATTTTAAGGCAGTATTAGTGCCTACTATTGGAAAGTGGGAAATGCAGCTTGCCTTAGAGCTAGCATGGTGGGCCCGTGTTCCTGTGGGGTGAGAGCTCGCTGACTCCTAGCTGTCCCCCCTCGCCTGGCAGACTTCCCAGGCCCCAGCTGACACACTTCAAGGCCCGCCTCCGGCCTCGAGGGCGCCTGCGGTTGCTGGGCCTGAATTGGTCTCCTAGAGCACAGGCAGCTCCTCTCCTTGGCTCTCCTCACTGCCCCCTAGCGATTGTGAAAAGATAAGTCAAACCACGTGCCTTATAGGTTCACTTCTCTCAAGATAAAGACAAAGCTTAGGACTTCCCTGGCAGCCCAGTGTTTTAAGAATTTGCCTGCCAGTGGGGGGGACATGGGTTCAGTCCCTGCTCTGGGAAGACTCCACGTGCCTTGGAGCAACTAAGTCCGTGTGCAGGAACTACTGAGCCCACACACCCAGAGTGCGTGCTCCCCAACAAGAGAAGCCCCTGCAACTAGAGAAAGCCCTCGAGCAGCAACGAAGACCCAGTCCAGCCAAATATAAATAAATAATATTTTTTTAAAAGGTGCATCTTCCCCCAGTCCCACCTCTCCCTCACAGCCTTTGCCGCACACATTCTCCGCTCAGGCCTTAGTGACCTCTCTCTGTTCCTTTACTCCCCACTCTCTGTCCCTCCCCAGGACCGATGCTCGTGTTGATCCCAGTACAACTCGTCTGCCCTCTTGACCTCATGGACTCCTCATCCTTCACGTCCTGGCATCATTGTTTGTCAGGGTCAAAGTTTGACCTTTGTTTTGTGATTATTCATTTAATACTTCCCTCTCCCACTAGATTGTAAACCTTGTGAGGGCAGCAAGCAGATCTGTTTTTTCTCAGAATCATATCCTCAGATCCAGCACATAGTATGTACTCGCTCATTCTCTCATTTCATTTCTTCACATGTTCACTCCAGAAACAAATGTATTGAGCATCTGCTATGTGCCAGGCCTGGCTCTGGGCACTGAGGATGAATGAGTGACGTATAGATACCACTCTCTGGTAGCTTCCACTGGGATGGGGTGGGAGTGGGGGCAGATAATAAACAAGTATGTAAATGTAAATGTCAGATGGTGATAGGAGCTCTGAAGGAAAAGAAAAGTTGGATAAGGGAACAGAACACAAGGGGCATTGTTATACATGGGATAGTCAGGGAAGACCTCTTGAAGAAGGTGGTGGGGGAGTCAGGGAAGACCTCTTCGAGGAGATTGTGTGAAGTCAAAGCCTGTATCCAGGGAGGGAGCAGCCCTAAGGGCATGGAGGGCAGAGGCCTGGGGTTGAATGAGCGCTGGCCTGCGAGCTCCTTGCCTGGGCTGGTTTTGCATGCCAGGTGGGTGGATGCCCCCAGTGTGGCTGGGCCTGCACTCACGGTGGCTCCCCGTGTCTATGCAGCCTCCGGGAGAAGCTGCGCGCCATCCTGCAGGCCACATATACCCACTCCTGGAACCTGGCCAGGTTTGTGTTCCTCTACAAGGGACTCTGCGCCTTGCAGTCCCACATCCAGGGCGAGACCTACCAGGCACACTCGTTCGTGTCTGCCTTCATCGGGGGCTTGCTGGTGTTTGGAAACAACAATAACATCAACAGCCAGGTAAAGGTCCTCCAGGAATAGGGGCTGGGAGAGAGCTGGGGGAGGGCTGGGGAGTGGGGCAGGATTGAGGTATAGAGTTGGGGATGGGAGTCAAAGAAGACGAGCTCTTGGCTCCCTGCTATGTCTGAGGGTCTGTAGTTCACCAATCCCTGTGTGACCTTGGGAAGGTCTCTTCCCTCTCAACTTCCCCCTCTGTTAACCAGGTACCTTGCTGGAGTTCCATGCAGCTCTCTGGGGCAAAGATTTAAAAAAATAAAACATGCCCACAAACACTACTCTGCAGTGAAGTGAGAAAAAAAAAATGAGTAAGATTTTCATAAAATGAAACTTAACTACATTCGAAGAATTATCTCTTATTCTGCAGCTTGCCCTTTTTCTTCGTTAAAAATTCCATTTTTTAATGAGATAATGATAAAATGCTAACTGTTGCTGCTGCTGCTGTTTTAGCATCCTTGCGCTATATGAAAAGTTGGCAGTCTTTCTAATTTGCCTCCCTCAAATTTCTTAAATATTCTTAAATTATAAAAATAATTGTTTTATTTTCACATTTTAAGTAATGCAAACTAAGCACCCAACATGTGCCTGGCACACTTCTGGATGCTTAGGATACATCATGATGAAATTAGAAAATAAATTGAAAAGAAAGTATCTTTCCCCCTCTAACTGTCCAGCCACTGGCCAGAAACACTTTTTAAAAAAAAATAATTTTTATTGGAGTATTGGGTTTCCCAGGTGGCTCAGTGGTAAAGAATCTGCCTGCCAATTCAGGAAGATGCAGGAGATGTGGGTTTGATCCCTCGGTCAGGAAGATTCCCTGGAGGAGGAAGGCATGGCAACCCACTGCAGTATTCTTGCCTGAAGATCCCATGGACAGAGGAACCTGGAGGGCTACAGTCCATAGGGTCGAAAAGAGTTGGACATGACTGAGCGCGCGCATGCACGCGCGCGAGCACACACACACACACACACACACACACACANCAGTGTTCTTGCCTGGAGAATCCCAGGGATAGGGGAGCCTGGTGGGCTGCCGTCTATGGGGTCGCAGAGAATTGGACACAACTGAAGTGACTTAGCACCAGCAGCAGCAGCAGCATAGAGCAAAACAGAGCAAGGCTTTGGTAACAGATACTATTTACTTTGTATGACCCAGTTGGAACCCAGAACTAACTCAAAAGCCAGGGTTAGTTTCCCTCCCAAAATGATATTAGGGTTAGGGAGGGGGAGGAGGGGGCACAGGGAGTCAAAGAGAGAGCTCAGAAAGAAACAGTGGTGCCTTAATAACCATTTTCTTTTGTTTCTACAGCTATGGAGCCAAAATCCGGGCCCCTCACGCGCTGGTCATGACCTTTCTTTTCCGGAGTGGCAGGTACCTGTCCCCTCTGCATACCCCTCAAACTGGGCAAGGTTGTGCAGGACTACTGGTGCAGTAGCCTCCAGGTTGGGTCCAATCTGCCCACACCACCATCTCCTAGAGTACAAGTCTGATTCTATTATCCCATCTCGAAAATTCGCCAGCTCCTGGCTCCTTGCTGTTCTCCAGAGAAGCCAGCTTCCAGGTGTGGCATTCAAGGCCCCCTGCAGTCTGACCTCAGGGACATTCCCTCTTCTCTCCAACACCCACTGTGGGGAGCCCTTGGCACCAAGACTCGCTGCCATTCATTCATGTGCAACAGGTGGTTCCACTCTTTACATTTCTCATGCAGTACCCACCACACACACACCGGGAATTCCCTTTCCTCTTCTACCCCATCTTTATTCCTTCCTAGCAACCCATACCAGTTTTCTGAGGATCACTTTCTCAGGAAAGCTCTCCATGACCTACTTTGTTTCCTTGTTCAAACTTCTTGGCCTTTCTCTGATCTTCCATAACTTCCCTCAAGGCGCTTCTCAGAAATCACCTTGTGATTTAGTTTTTAATATATCTAGCTTCACCTGGAGTTTATAAGAATTATACACGNCCTACTTTGTTTCCTTGTTCAAACTTCTTGGCCTTTCTCTGATCTTCCATAACTTCCCTCAAGGCGCTTCTCAGAAATCACCTTGTGATTTAGTTTTTAATATATCTAGCTTCACCTGGAGTTTATAAGAATCATACACGGACCGCCTGCTGCTCAAATCCAGGTCGTGAAGATTTCTTTATGTATTTTTATTTTTTTAATTTATTTTTGTTTTAGTTTTTGTCCTCCAAATTATTTTTTTTTAATTAAACTCATTCATTCCTTCAGTACATATTTATTGAACATCTAATATGTGCCAGACACTGTCTTTAGGTGCTGGGGATACAGCAGTGAATAAAACAGAGACTGATCCCTTCCCTTGTACAGCTGACATTTTAGCAAGGCGTAGGAGAAAATAAACATAATAAATTTAAAAAGTATGTTAGAATATTATATGGGCTGTAGGAAAATGTAGAGCAGGGAAAGGGGATACAGAGTGCTGGGGGAAGCAGGGTACAGAGCTAAATAAGGAAGGGCTCATTGAGAAAGTGACATGTAAGTAGAGACTTGAAGGAGATGGAAGAGTTGGCCACATGGGTAACAAGGGGAAGAGTGTTTCATACCAAGGGAACAGCCTGTGCAAAGGCCCTGAGGGGTGATCATACCTGGTGAGTTTGAGGAGGCTGGGGCAGAGCGATCGCAGGGGAGAGAACAGAGAGAGGAATATTATGAGGGTAACCGGGGCCCATTCTGGTCAGGATTAGGTCAAAGAGAAGAGTTTGGCTTTTCCTCTTCTTTTTGTTTAATTTTCTAAATTTTTAATTGGAAGATAATTGCTTTACAATGTTGTGGTGGTTTCTGACACACAACAATGCTAATTAGCCATAAATATATATATATATATATNGCCCATTCTGGTCAGGATTAGGTCAAAGAGAAGAGTTTGGCTTTTCCTCTTCTTTTTGTTTAATTTTCTAAATTTTTAATTGGAAGATAATTGCTTTACAATGTTGTGGTGGTTTCTGACACACAACAATGCTAATTAGCCATAAATATATATATATATATATGTATGTATATATACTTAGATTTATTGAGCATATACTATATATGTGTGTGTTATATACACATATATATCTCCCCTCCCTCTTGAACCTTCCTCCCACCCCTCTGGCATTTCCTCTAAATGGAACAGGAAATTGTTTTAAGAATCTGTATAGGGACATGCTACTATTTGACTTAAATTTAATAGTGAGAAAGTGAAGTGTTTGCTGCTAGGGGTCAAGGGGAGAAATAGGTATAAAGTAGGAGGCAGTGGCAATAATCCAGCTGAGCAATTCTGGTGGCCCAGACCTTGATGGTTGCATAGGGGTGAGAAGTGTTCAGATTCTAGAAACATTTTAAGGCAGTATTAGTGCCTACTATTGGAAAGTGGGAAATGCAGCTTGCCTTAGAGCTAGCATGGTGGGCCCGTGTTCCTGTGGGGTGAGAGCTCGCTGACTCCTAGCTGTCCCCCCTCGCCTGGCAGACTTCCCAGGCCCCAGCTGACACACTTCAAGGCCCGCCTCCGGCCTCGAGGGCGCCTGCGGTTGCTGGGCCTGAATTGGTCTCCTAGAGCACAGGCAGCTCCTCTCCTTGGCTCTCCTCACTGCCCCCTAGCGATTGTGAAAAGATAAGTCAAACCACGTGCCTTATAGGTTCACTTCTCTCAAGATAAAGACAAAGCTTAGGACTTCCCTGGCAGCCCAGTGTTTTAAGAATTTGCCTGCCAGTGGGGGGGACATGGGTTCAGTCCCTGCTCTGGGAAGACTCCACGTGCCTTGGAGCAACTAAGTCCGTGTGCAGGAACTACTGAGCCCACACACCCAGAGTGCGTGCTCCCCAACAAGAGAAGCCCCTGCAACTAGAGAAAGCCCTCGAGCAGCAACGAAGACCCAGTCCAGCCAAATATAAATAAATAATATTTTTTTAAAAGGTGCATCTTCCCCCAGTCCCACCTCTCCCTCACAGCCTTTGCCGCACACATTCTCCGCTCAGGCCTTAGTGACCTCTCTCTGTTCCTTTACTCCCCACTCTCTGTCCCTCCCCAGGACCGATGCTCGTGTTGATCCCAGTACAACTCGTCTGCCCTCTTGACCTCATGGACTCCTCATCCTTCACGTCCTGGCATCATTGTTTGTCAGGGTCAAAGTTTGACCTTTGTTTTGTGATTATTCATTTAATACTTCCCTCTCCCACTAGACTGTAAACCTTGTGAGGGCAGCAAGCAGATCTGTTTTTTCTCAGAATCATATCCTCAGATCCAGCACATAGTATGTACTCGCTCATTCTCTCATTTCATTTCTTCACATGTTCACTCCAGAAACAAATGTATTGAGCATCTGCTATGTGCCAGGCCTGGCTCTGGGCACTGAGGATGAATGAGTGACGTATAGATACCACTCTCTGGTAGCTTCCACTGGGATGGGGTGGGAGTGGGGGCAGATAATAAACAAGTATGTAAATGTAAATGTCAGATGGTGATAGGAGCTCTGAAGGAAAAGAAAAGTTGGATAAGGGAACAGAACACAAGGGGCATTGTTATACATGGGATAGTCAGGGAAGACCTCTTGAAGAAGGTGGTGGGGGAGTCAGGGAAGACCTCTTCGAGGAGATTGTGTGAAGTCAAAGCCTGTATCCAGGGAGGGAGCAGCCCTAAGGGCATGGAGGGCAGAGGCCTGGGGTTGAATGAGCGCTGGCCTGCGAGCTCCTTGCCTGGGCTGGTTTTGCATGCCAGGTGGGTGGATGCCCCCAGTGTGGCTGGGCCTGCACTCACGGTGGCTCCCCGTGTCTATGCAGCCTCCGGGAGAAGCTGCGCGCCATCCTGCAGGCCACATATACCCACTCCTGGAACCTGGCCAGGTTTGTGTTCCTCTACAAGGGACTCCGCGCCTTGCAGTCCCACATCCAGGGCGAGACCTACCAGGCACACTCGTTCGTGTCTGCCTTCATCGGGGGCTTGCTGGTGTTTGGAAACAACAATAACATCAACAGCCAGGTAAAGGTCCTCCAGGAATAGGGGCTGGGAGAGAGCTGGGGGAGGGCTGGGGAGTGGGGCAGGATTGAGGTATAGAGTTGGGGATGGGAGTCAAAGAAGACGAGCTCTTGGCTCCCTGCTATGTCTGAGGGTCTGTAGTTCACCAATCCCTGTGTGACCTTGGGAAGGTCTCTTCCCTCTCAACTTCCCCCTCTGTTAACCAGGTACCTTGCTGGAGTTCCATGCAGCTCTCTGGGGCAAAGATTTAAAAAAATAAAACATGCCCACAAACACTACTCTGCAGTGAAGTGAGAAAAAAAAAATGAGTAAGATTTTCATAAAATGAAACTTAACTACATTCGAAGAATTATCTCTTATTCTGCAGCTTGCCCTTTTTCTTCGTTAAAAATTCCATTTTTTAATGAGATAATGATAAAATGCTAACTGTTGCTGCTGCTGCTGTTTTAGCATCCTTGCGCTATATGAAAAGTTGGCAGTCTTTCTAATTTGCCTCCCTCAAATTTCTTAAATATTCTTAAATTATAAAAATAATTGTTTTATTTTCACATTTTAAGTAATGCAAACTAAGCACCCAACATGTGCCTGGCACACTTCTGGATGCTTAGGATACATCATGATGAAATTAGAAAATAAATTGAAAAGAAAGTATCTTTCCCCCTCTAACTGTCCAGCCACTGGCCAGAAACACTTTTTAAAAAAAAATAATTTTTATTGGAGTATTGGGTTTCCCAGGTGGCTCAGTGGTAAAGAATCTGCCTGCCAATTCAGGAAGATGCAGGAGATGTGGGTTTGATCCCTGGGTCAGGAAGATTCCCTGGAGGAGGAAGGCATGGCAACCCACTGCAGTATTCTTGCCTGAAGATCCCATGGACAGAGGAACCTGGAGGGCTACAGTCCATAGGGTCGAAAAGAGTTGGACATGACTGAGCGCGCATGCACGCGCGCGAGCACACACACACACACACACACACACACACACACACACACACACACAGTTGGAGTATAGTTGATTTACAATGTTGTGTTTCTGCTATTCAGCAAAGTGTATCAGTTATACATGTATATAGACGATCATTTTAACTGTATCTTGTGTAGCCTTTCAGAACTTGTCTGTGCTTGTATCAGTGTTCATAGCAGGAGTTTTCTACCAATGAGATCACAGTACGTTTTTTTTTTCATGTAACAGTGTATTTTGGAGGCTTATCTTGTCAGTCCCTCATCCTTTATAACCTGAGCAGAGCTCTCTCCTGATGGGATAGACCAGTCTTGATTTCATGGTCTCCTCTGGATGGACATTTAGGGGCTCTTTAGCGTTTGACCTCATACAGTGTATGTAGTCTACATCTTTGTTCAGACATCTTCCTGCACTTATGTCTGTCTGTAAGTTCCTAGATATGGAGTTGTAGAGTCTATGGATATGAGCATTTTGTATTTTGGGAAAGTTCCCCCCCCCTTTTTTTTTATATATAGAAATTTCACTTGTCTATGAACTTCCAAATTCTAGGAATCCTGGATATACCCATTTCCTTCCCCCTTCCCTCCTTTCCCTGACCCCTGGCAACAGCTGCTCTGACCTCCATTCAAAAATGTTACATGATGGACATACAGATGGCCAACAGGCACAGGAAAAGGAACATAAAAAGATGGTCAGTTTCACTAATTGTTAGAGAAATGCAAATCAAAACTATAGTGAAATATCACCTCACTCCAGTCAGAATGGCCGTCATCAAAAAGTCTACAAATAACAAATGCTGGAGAGGGTATGGAGAAAACGGAACATTCATGTACTGTTGGTGGGAATGTAAATTGGTGCAGGCACTGTGGAGAACAGTATCAAGGTCCCTTAAAAAAGCTAAAACTAGAGTCATCATACAATCCAGCAATCCCAGTCCTGGGCATATATATGGAAAAGATGAAAACTCTTAGTTCAAAAAGATACATATACCCCAGTGTTCATAGCAGCACTATTTACAAGCATGGAAACAACCATTGACAGATGAACAGGTAAAGATGCTGTAGTACACACACACACACACACCAAACGGTTATCAAAGTGGGGGGGCATAAATTAGGAATTTGGAATTAACACATAATACTATATATAAAATAGATAAACAACAATTAGTAAGGGAAGTATATTCAATATTTTATATTTTATAATATAAATTTTTTTATAATCTGAAAAAATATACATACATATATGTGTGTGTATAGCTTAATCACTTTGCTGAAGCACAACACTGTAAATCAAGTACACCTGAAGCACAACATTGTAAATCAACTATACTTCAATTTAAACAAATATTATATAAATGGAGTCATTATAGTATGTGATCTTTGAGGATTGGCTTTTTTTATTCAGCATAATTTTTCTGGCAATTCTTCCAAGTTATTGTATCAGCTGTTCATTCATTTTCACTGCTGAGTAGTATTCCATGGTATAGATGTACCTGTGGAAGGAACATCTGGGTTGTTTCTAGCTTTTGCCTATTAGGTATGCAGCTGCTCAAAACCTTCTTGTATATGTATTTAGTGAACATAAGTTTTCACTTCTGTGATAAATACCTGGAGCGCAGTTCCTGGTCATATGATACATAAAGGGTTTTCCTGATGTCTCAGAGATAAAGAATCTGCCTGCAATGTAGGGGACATGGGTTTGATCCCTGGGTTGGGAAGATCCCCTGGAGGAGGAAATGGCTACCCACTCTAGTATTCTTGGCTGGAGAATTTCACGGACAAAGGAGCCTGGTGGGCTACAGTCCAAACGGTTTTAAAGGGTTAGACACAACTCAGGATCTGAGCACATACACACGGTACATATATACTTAGTTTTAGAGGAGACTGACAAAGTATTTTCCAGAGTGATTGTCCTATTTTACACTCCTATCAGGAATATATGTGTGGTCCAGTTTCTTCACCTTCAAGCTGGCATGTGGTTTGTTACATTTCAGATTTTTGACATTTTGATAGGTGTGTAGTGCTTATTGTGGTTTTTAAAAAGTTACTTATTTTTTTGACTGTACCAGGTCTTAGGTGTGCCATGCAGGATCTAGTTTCGCAACCAGGGATGGAACCTGGGCCCCCTGCATTGGATGATTAGAGTCTTAACCACTGGCTGCCAGGGAAGTCCCTCTCATTGCGGTTTTAATTTGCATTTCCTTAATGGCTAATAGAGCTGAACCTTTTTACATGTGGGAATGTAAATTGTCTATTTTCTTTTTGTGTAACCTCTTCAATGAAATATCTGTTTGTGTCTTTTGCCTATTTTCTAACCGGAACGCCTCTTTTTTCACTGTTGTGTTTTGAGAGTTTCTAAAAATATTTTCCAGACACAAGTCTTTGTCAGATATGTGTTTGTAAATATTTTCTCTCAGTCTGTAGCTTTTCTTTTCAACCTCTTCACATGGACTTTCACAACTGAAGAATTTTGCATTTTGATGAAATCCAGTTTATTAATTTTTTTTCATTTGTGGACTGTGTTTTTTGTCAGCAAGCTACCCTTTAGTTTTGAGCCATGTAAATATATTCATTTTTCAAAATTTTTAATTAAAAAAAAAAATAAAAGACATAAATAGTGGGACTTCCCTGGTGGTCCAGAGGTTTAAACTGGGTGCTTTCATTGCAGGGGATATGGTTTGAATCCCTGGTTGAAGAACTAAGATCCTTTTTGCCATGCAATCCTGCTAACAAAAAAAGACATAAACAGTAATATTCAAATGCCTGCTGCAAACCACTTCAAATCACCTTGCTCATACTCTGCAGATTTAAT
>SJYV01041103.1:329674-581246 GCA_006410875.1 Neotragus pygmaeus | reverse complement strand
GGCGGCAGCGGGGGCGGGGGAGGGTGGGCTGAGGCGCCCAGGCTGGGCGGTGCCGAGCCTGGGTTGGGCCTCGGGGCTCCGCCCTGGGGTGCGGGGTGACCTCGGGCCAGTCCTTGTTTGCTGCACTGTGCTCTGGGCCTCAGCTTCCTCGCCGGAGCAGACTCAATGATAATAATGGTCCACGTGTATTCAGCTGTCGCTGACTGCATGCCAGGCCTCTGGCTGACTTCAAGGCAGCTAAAACTCACATCCATGTTGTGAGCTCGGTGTTGTCACTGTGCCCATCTGAACTGTGCCCAGAGAGGGGAAGTGGCTTGCCCCCTGGTCACAAGGCTGCAGGTGTGATTTAAACTGAGGCCTGCTGGCTTCAGACCAGAACCTGTGGCTGGGTGGTGGGCATGGCCGCTTGGGGAGGTCAAAGTGGGGTGTTCTGGGACCAGACCATAGAAGAGCCATTGAGGAGACCCTCCTTCCTGCCTCTGGGACTGCCAGGTGCAGGCCTGGCCCTCCGGGCCTCTGGGGACAGGCTGCCTGGCTGGGAGGCCTTCTCTGCAGGGGCGGGGGTGACTGGGCCAGCTGCTGATCCCCTCCCTCTGCCTGTCCTTCCATCTGCCACCCTCCACCCTCCCAGGCCCTGGTTGCCATGGAACCTCATTAATCAGGCAGGCAGACCCCCGGGCCCCAGTGGAAGTCCTGGGTGGGCTAGGCCTCTGGGAGCTGGAGAGGAGGCCCCCAGTGCCAGGAGAGAGTAAATGCCCCAGGGAGATCCCTTGATAAAGTGCTCCCTGCACAGCAAGAGGCTAAAGACAGTTGAGACTAGGGGGCCCAGAGAGGTGTCTGAATTAGGAGGTGGGGGAAGGAGGGGATGGAGGCCTAGAGCTGGGTCCTGTGGGCTGCAGGACGGGGCGTGGAGACCAGTTTGACTGGTGCAGCCTGTGGGTAAAGTTAGGGCATGGATGGGCAGGCAGGATGGGGTCTTAGCACAGTTGGCTGAGCAAGTTGAGGCAGGGAGGCAGGGCCCAGGGCAAGGAGGTGGAAGCCCAACTGCTGAGGGAGGCCTGGGTAGCAGCTGGTCCCTGAGACATCCCAACAAGATTCCCCCTACCCCTTTGGCCCCCTGCCCAGTGCATCCTTCCTTCCGGAATCACTGAGATGCTAATAATAACAGTAGGAGGCACCATTGTTTTGAGACTGTTTTGTGAGTTAGGCCATGTGCAGAGCACTTTACCCAATTAACTCATTTAACCCTGTCAACAACTTTCCCATTTTACAGATAGGGAAGCTGAGGCTTAGAGATGTTAGAACCTTCCCTGGTGAGTCAGCTCATGAGTGGTGGGACCAGACCAGATTTCCTGAGTGGTTAACTGCTGGCATGCCTTACTTCCTGAAGATGCTAATAGAGATTGAAGGAAGCCCAGGGTCCCTTCCTCCAAATGAGTGAGAGGGAGGGAAGTTGCACAAGGTGGGTCCCCTGATTGGTCTCCTATACCCCAGCAACCTGTCCCTGCAGGTACCAGCTTAGAGCCTGATCGAGTAGCCTCCCTTCAGTTTAGGGACAGGTGCTTAGGCCTAGGGCTGTCCTGCCCTTGGGCAATGGAGCTTCAGGCTTAGAGGGACAGCCAGGAACTGGGATCAGGAGGTTTGCCCTCTGCTCCACACCCAGGGTGTCAGGGGCAGCCTCATTGGGTCTGAGCATTCCATTCATTCAGCAGTTGTTAGTGAGTGCCTCTGAGGTTCTAGGCACAGAGGCACGTAAAGAGCCTCTGCCGTCACAGTACTTAAGGGCTAGGACGTGTTTTCTGCCGTGAGCAGGAGTAGGGCCCGGTACCACCTTGCTGCTGTAGTTCAGAAACATGGGCCCAGCTTTTGCCGTCCAACACCCGCTAACATTGTACCTGTGAGCAGCCACTGGCTATCTGAGCTGTGGCCTCCCCTCACCCTCTGCACTAGCATTTGTTTGGGGGCAGTCCTTGAAACAAGCTACAGGCTCAGCTTCTGCACAAGTGAGCATTCATTGAGTACCTCCTGCCTACAAGGCTCTGTGCAATTCAACCATTCCTCCTGACTCTTCTTGTCTACATCTCCCCTGTTGTCAGGGCTATTAAAAAACAAACTGAATATAATACATATTTACAATGGAAGAAGAGATGAGAAAGGAGGGGGACAAGATCCCCAGCCCCATCCATTTTTTGTTTTTTCTCTTCCTGTGTTCCAATAGCACATCATCCCCACTCTAGGGACAAGGCAGCAATTCCTCATGGTTCTCTCCCTGATACCAAGGTTACTCTTGAAATGGATTCTATAATAATACAAACTGAAGCAGAGAAAATGGTTTCATGAGCTTTTTAATCCCGAAAAGGGATCACATAAACACATTGCTTCGTAACCGTGTTTTTCTTGTCAATGTGTCTTTGGGAGTTTTGTATCAACCTGCCCCCATCCTTCTTGACAGCAGTGTGGTATTCCAAGGGCTGGATGAACCAGTTTTTGTGGCCTCTCCCATGGATAGGTATTTGAGTCATCCGGATTTCTTTCATCCCTGCTTTTTGGGCCCCTGTGCCCGCATCTCTGAGTGTGGCTTGGATCCACCTTCAGCTCGGGCACCCTTTTGAGGGGGCAGGAAGGAGGCAAAGGGTGCGGTTGGCTGGAACATGCTAGGGTTCAGGGCTTTAGGGCGAGGCTGGAGAGCGGGTACATTGTGGTTTGGCTTGCGGGAGCCTGGCTTCTGGATGAGCCTCTGCCCAGCCCACTAAGGTTCGAATCCTGACTCCGCCTCTCACTGTGTGACCTCTGCGAGGTGCAGACTCCTCAGGAAGTGGAAGTCATCCGAACCTCTGCTGCAAGGCGGCTGGAGGTCGTGGGTGATCACACGCAGGTGAAGCAGTTACCTAGCAGTGCTCAGGACACAGGAAGGACTCAGCGTGCATTAGTTCTGATATTGGCAGACACCTGAGGAAATCCACGAGTGCCTGCGTGAGAGGGAGTATCTGAGTCCGACAGCATGTGGGGCGATTCATTCAGCAAACATGCTGATGCCCAGACCTTATGTGCAGAGATTATTCAGACCCAGTGCCCACCTCTGAGGGGCTCCCTGGCCTCTGGGTGAGACAAACACACCTGCAGAAATTTGTGGTGAGAGACCATGTGGGAAAGGGTTGGGTTTGCAGCTGTCCTGAGGGAGATGAGGCTCAGTTTCTACTGCATGATTGATTGAAAAGACTGAGGTGATGGGTAAGGTGCCTCTTTGGAGGGGGAAGCGTTGGTGTGAACTGGGAGGGAGGGAGGCGAGGGCCAGCCAGGGAGGGACCAGCATGGGCTAAGGCTTGGAGGTGCAGGTCTGTGAAGAAACTCAGAAGCTCAGCAGAAGTTCCTGTGAGAGAAGTGGCAGATGAGGATGCTAAGGTGGAGGGGACAGACGGAGGCAGGGAGACTGGTGGGAAGACAGCTGGGTGGTGGCTGTGGTGATGGGATTTTTGGCAGCTAGATGCGATGAGGGCAGTTGGTGGGGCTGAACCAGGTTCTAGCTCAGGAAACCCTGTGGGTGGCAGAGGGGCAGGTATAGCTGGTTTGGGTCAGAATATGAGGGAGATGCCTGTGAAATCCCCAGGGCAGTCTCCATCCTCATGCAGGAATCCTGGCTCTGGCCCTTCCTGCCTGTATCACCTTGGGTCTTTCTGGGCTTTGCTTGTCCTACCTGTAAAATGGGGCTATGATTGTGCTGCCGTATTCACAGACAAATCAGAAACTAGAGAGAGGTAGTTACTCACTCAGGGAATCAGTATCCCAACGGCTTAAGACATCAGACATATGGTTTCTGAGGGTGGGAAATTTAGTGGTGACTTGGCTGGCTGAGGACCTCTTCTGAGGTTAATGCCAAAATGTTGGCCTGGCTGCAGTCATCAGAAGGCATGACCAGGGTTGGAGGATGTGTTTCTAAGCCTGCCTGTGTTGCTGTTGGGGGTGGGGCTTTAGTTGCTTGCCACTTGGGCCTCTTTAGGGCTACCTGAGTGCCCACGTGACATGGCCGCTAGCTCCAACCACGAGGGAGGGATCAAACGAAGGGCAAAGAGGAAGCTACAGTACCTGTGTGACCCTGTCTGAGAAGTGACATACTGTCATTTCCACCACATTCTGTTCATTAGAAGTGAGTTACCAGATTGGGCCTGTACTTAAGGGAACATTAGGCTCCATCTGTTGAAAAGAGGAGAAGCAAAAAAAATTGCAGACTACCACAGGTCCCCCAGGGAGGTAGTAGCGGAACTGGGGCTTGAACTCCTGCCTTCCAGTTGCGTGTTCTGTCCTGTGGGGTAGGCTCGTGCTGCCTGGGACCTCCCCTCACTCACACTCGTGGGCATCCTGGTAGAGTGACGGACCTCCCCTCACTCACACTCATGGGCATCCTGGTAGAGTGACGGGCAGGGGGTGGCCCAGGAGCACCCAGTCCTCAGCCAGGTCTCTTGTGGCCCCACTCTCCTGGTTACTGGGCATCCTCCCATTGTTTTTGCCATAGGTGAAGCGGAGGCTGAACCTGGAAACTGACCATCAATACCTGGCCGAGAGCAGCGGGCCAGCTCGGGGCAGAGGCCGCCACCCAGGAAAAGGTAACCCCAGGGCTTGGGCTAGGGCAGGCCCCCTGGCCAGACCCACATTGAAGGGGCATGGACAGACAGGGATGCTTGCAGAGTAAGCTCTGGTCTGTCAGGCCTGGGTCTGATCCAGGCCTCGGAGGGGCCCCAAGGGGCAGCTGGAGTGGCCGCCTGGCATGGCTTCCCCAAGCCCTAGTGGGTGGGAAGTTCCCCAGCCAGAAGAGAATGCTGTGGTTGGCAGGCAGCAGTCATGGGGCCTCCCTGCTTGGCCCTCACCAAAGGGAAGGAACCATCTGCCTCCTCCCACCCCACCCTGCCATCCTGCCGCCCTGCCGTTGCCAGGGAGCCCAGTGTGGCTGGGGGTGGTGCTTAGGGACCTTGTCCTGCCTGGCCTCCAGGTGTGAAGTCCCCAGGGGAGAAGTCACGCTATGAAACATCGTTGAACCTGACCACCAAACGCTTCTTGGAGTTACTGAGCCGCTCGGCCGACGGGGTGGTCGACCTGAACTGGGCGGCCGAGGTGCTGAAGGTGCAGAAACGGCGCATCTATGACATCACCAACGTCCTGGAGGGCATCCAGCTCATCACCAAGAAGTCCAAGAACCACATCCAGTGGCTGTAGGTACCAGCCGGACAGGAGGGTAGGCGGAGGCCCGGGGTGGGCTGGGCCAGAGGAGCTGAGAGCCATACCTGCTGTGGCTGCCTGCGTCCCCATCTTAACAGCTGGGCAAAGCGAGGTTTTGAGAGGAGAGCTGGCTTCCGTGAGGTGGTGGATGCAGGAAAGAACACAAATCTCACATACTTAGCTCAGCGCAGCTTTCCATTTCTTCACCTGGGTGACCACCATCTGGATAAGGATAAGGAACGTTTCCAACAGCCCAGAAACTTCCCCTGTGCCCCTTCCCAGACACTGTCCCTTCCTCATACCACCCAGGTGACCACTGTTCTGCCTTCTGTTGCTGTTGACGAGCTTGGCTAACACAGCTGTTTTATTCTGGTTAATTCTTAGTTTTTTTCCCCCCGTTTTCGCCTCTTTCCCGGTCATCTTACTCCACTCTGACANTTACTTCCTGAAGATGCTAATAGAGATTGAAGGAAGCCCAGGGTCCCTTCCTCCAAATGAGTGAGAGGGAGGGAAGTTGCACAAGGTGGGTCCCCTGATTGGTCTCCTATACCCCAGCAACCTGTCCCTGCAGGTACCAGCTTAGAGCCTGATCGAGTAGCCTCCCTTCAGTTTAGGGACAGGTGCTTAGGCCTAGGGCTGTCCTGCCCTTGGGCAATGGAGCTTCAGGCTTAGAGGGACAGCCAGGAACTGGGATCAGGAGGTTTGCCCTCTGCTCCACACCCAGGGTGTCAGGGGCAGCCTCATTGGGTCTGAGCATTCCATTCATTCAGCAGTTGTTAGTGAGTGCCTCTGAGGTTCTAGGCACAGAGGCACGTAAAGAGCCTCTGCCGTCACAGTACTTAAGGGCTAGGACGTGTTTTCTGCCGTGAGCAGGAGTAGGGCCCGGTACCACCTTGCTGCTGTAGTTCAGAAACATGGGCCCAGCTTTTGCCGTCCAACACCCGCTAACATTGTACCTGTGAGCAGCCACTGGCTATCTGAGCTGTGGCCTCCCCTCACCCTCTGCACTAGCATTTGTTTGGGGGCAGTCCTTGAAACAAGCTACAGGCTCAGCTTCTGCACAAGTGAGCATTCATTGAGTACCTCCTGCCTACAAGGCTCTGTGCAATTCAACCATTCCTCCTGACTCTTCTTGTCTACATCTCCCCTGTTGTCAGGGCTATTAAAAAACAAACTGAATATAATACATATTTACAATGGAAGAAGAGATGAGAAAGGAGGGGGACAAGATCCCCAGCCCCATCCATTTTTTGTTTTTTCTCTTCCTGTGTTCCAATAGCACATCATCCCCACTCTAGGGACAAGGCAGCAATTCCTCATGGTTCTCTCCCTGATACCAAGGTTACTCTTGAAATGGATTCTATAATAATACAAACTGAAGCAGAGAAAATGGTTTCATGAGCTTTTTAATCCCGAAAAGGGATCACATAAACACATTGCTTCGTAACCGTGTTTTTCTTGTCAATGTGTCTTTGGGAGTTTTGTATCAACCTGCCCCCATCCTTCTTGACAGCAGTGTGGTATTCCAAGGGCTGGATGAACCAGTTTTTGTGGCCTCTCCCATGGATAGGTATTTGAGTCATCCGGATTTCTTTCATCCCTGCTTTTTGGGCCCCTGTGCCCGCATCTCTGAGTGTGGCTTGGATCCACCTTCAGCTCGGGCACCCTTTTGAGGGGGCAGGAAGGAGGCAAAGGGTGCGGTTGGCTGGAACATGCTAGGGTTCAGGGCTTTAGGGCGAGGCTGGAGAGCGGGTACATTGTGGTTTGGCTTGCGGGAGCCTGGCTTCTGGATGAGCCTCTGCCCAGCCCACTAAGGTTCGAATCCTGACTCCGCCTCTCACTGTGTGACCTCTGCGAGGTGCAGACTCCTCAGGAAGTGGAAGTCATCCGAACCTCTGCTGCAAGGCGGCTGGAGGTCGTGGGTGATCACACGCAGGTGAAGCAGTTACCTAGCAGTGCTCAGGACACAGGAAGGACTCAGCGTGCATTAGTTCTGATATTGGCAGACACCTGAGGAAATCCACGAGTGCCTGCGTGAGAGGGAGTATCTGAGTCCGACAGCATGTGGGGCGATTCATTCAGCAAACATGCTGATGCCCAGACCTTATGTGCAGAGATTATTCAGACCCAGTGCCCACCTCTGAGGGGCTCCCTGGCCTCTGGGTGAGACAAACACACCTGCAGAAATTTGTGGTGAGAGACCATGTGGGAAAGGGTTGGGTTTGCAGCTGTCCTGAGGGAGATGAGGCTCAGTTTCTACTGCATGATTGATTGAAAAGACTGAGGTGATGGGTAAGGTGCCTCTTTGGAGGGGGAAGCGTTGGTGTGAACTGGGAGGGAGGGAGGCGAGGGCCAGCCAGGGAGGGACCAGCATGGGCTAAGGCTTGGAGGTGCAGGTCTGTGAAGAAACTCAGAAGCTCAGCAGAAGTTCCTGTGAGAGAAGTGGCAGATGAGGATGCTAAGGTGGAGGGGACAGACGGAGGCAGGGAGACTGGTGGGAAGACAGCTGGGTGGTGGCTGTGGTGATGGGATTTTTGGCAGCTAGATGCGATGAGGGCAGTTGGTGGGGCTGAACCAGGTTCTAGCTCAGGAAACCCTGTGGGTGGCAGAGGGGCAGGTATAGCTGGTTTGGGTCAGAATATGAGGGAGATGCCTGTGAAATCCCCAGGGCAGTCTCCATCCTCATGCAGGAATCCTGGCTCTGGCCCTTCCTGCCTGTATCACCTTGGGTCTTTCTGGGCTTTGCTTGTCCTACCTGTAAAATGGGGCTATGATTGTGCTGCCGTATTCACAGACAAATCAGAAACTAGAGAGAGGTAGTTACTCACTCAGGGAATCAGTATCCCAACGGCTTAAGACATCAGACATATGGTTTCTGAGGGTGGGAAATTTAGTGGTGACTTGGCTGGCTGAGGACCTCTTCTGAGGTTAATGCCAAAATGTTGGCCTGGCTGCAGTCATCAGAAGGCATGACCAGGGTTGGAGGATGTGTTTCTAAGCCTGCCTGTGTTGCTGTTGGGGGTGGGGCTTTAGTTGCTTGCCACTTGGGCCTCTTTAGGGCTACCTGAGTGCCCACGTGACATGGCCGCTAGCTCCAACCACGAGGGAGGGATCAAACGAAGGGCAAAGAGGAAGCTACAGTACCTGTGTGACCCTGTCTGAGAAGTGACATACTGTCATTTCCACCACATTCTGTTCATTAGAAGTGAGTTACCAGATTGGGCCTGTACTTAAGGGAACATTAGGCTCCATCTGTTGAAAAGAGGAGAAGCAAAAAAAATTGCAGACTACCACAGGTCCCCCAGGGAGGTAGTAGCGGAACTGGGGCTTGAACTCCTGCCTTCCAGTTGCGTGTTCTGTCCTGTGGGGTAGGCTCGTGCTGCCTGGGACCTCCCCTCACTCACACTCGTGGGCATCCTGGTAGAGTGACGGACCTCCCCTCACTCACACTCATGGGCATCCTGGTAGAGTGACGGGCAGGGGGTGGCCCAGGAGCACCCAGTCCTCAGCCAGGTCTCTTGTGGCCCCACTCTCCTGGTTACTGGGCATCCTCCCATTGTTTTTGCCATAGGTGAAGCGGAGGCTGAACCTGGAAACTGACCATCAATACCTGGCCGAGAGCAGCGGGCCAGCTCGGGGCAGAGGCCGCCACCCAGGAAAAGGTAACCCCAGGGCTTGGGCTAGGGCAGGCCCCCTGGCCAGACCCACATTGAAGGGGCATGGACAGACAGGGATGCTTGCAGAGTAAGCTCTGGTCTGTCAGGCCTGGGTCTGATCCAGGCCTCGGAGGGGCCCCAAGGGGCAGCTGGAGTGGCCGCCTGGCATGGCTTCCCCAAGCCCTAGTGGGTGGGAAGTTCCCCAGCCAGAAGAGAATGCTGTGGTTGGCAGGCAGCAGTCATGGGGCCTCCCTGCTTGGCCCTCACCAAAGGGAAGGAACCATCTGCCTCCTCCCACCCCACCCTGCCATCCTGCCGCCCTGCCGTTGCCAGGGAGCCCAGTGTGGCTGGGGGTGGTGCTTAGGGACCTTGTCCTGCCTGGCCTCCAGGTGTGAAGTCCCCAGGGGAGAAGTCACGCTATGAAACATCGTTGAACCTGACCACCAAACGCTTCTTGGAGTTACTGAGCCGCTCGGCCGACGGGGTGGTCGACCTGAACTGGGCGGCCGAGGTGCTGAAGGTGCAGAAACGGCGCATCTATGACATCACCAACGTCCTGGAGGGCATCCAGCTCATCACCAAGAAGTCCAAGAACCACATCCAGTGGCTGTAGGTACCAGCCGGACAGGAGGGTAGGCGGAGGCCCGGGGTGGGCTGGGCCAGAGGAGCTGAGAGCCATACCTGCTGTGGCTGCCTGCATCCCCATCTTAACAGCTGGGCAAAGCGAGGTTTTGAGAGGAGAGCTGGCTTCCGTGAGGTGGTGGATGCAGGAAAGAACACAAATCTCACATACTTAGCTCAGCGCAGCTTTCCATTTCTTCACCTGGGTGACCACCATCTGGATAAGGATAAGGAACGTTTCCAACAGCCCAGAAACTTCCCCTGTGCCCCTTCCCAGACACTGTCCCTTCCTCATACCACCCAGGTGACCACTGTTCTGCCTTCTGTTGCTGTTGACGAGCTTGGCTAACACAGCTGTTTTATTCTGGTTAATTCTTAGTTTTTTTCCCCCCGTTTTCGCCTCTTTCCCGGTCATCTTACTCCACTCTGACACATTTGTGTTTTCAGTTTTGGATAAATATTCCATTCTACATTTATTTATTTATTTTCTTTTCACTGATATGTCTTATAAATGCTTCCATTTTTGCATCTAATGCATCCATGTCTTTTTACACAACTACAGTGTTCCACGGCATGTCTGCCCTTGTGTACTTATCCAGCCCCCTACAAGGGCCAGTGTTCACAGACATTCAGGCCCAACTCTGAACCCAGCCAGTCTGCCTTGGAAGCCTGGCTGATGGAGTCAGGTTGTGAGGGGCAGGGGGCAGCAGCAGACTGGTTGCTGAGGGTTACAGCTCCAGGGAAGAGGGGCTGGGAGCTGCTGATCCCGCCCGTTGCTTCCTGGCAGAGGCAACCATGCAACGGTGGGGATCGGCGGGCGGCTTGAAGGATTGACCCAGGACCTCCAGCAACTGCAGGAGAGTGAGCGGCAGCTGGATCACCTGCTCCACATCTGCAGCACCCAGCTGCGTCTGCTCTCTGAGGATGCTGACAGCCAGCGATATCCTTGAACTGCCTAGAGGGTCACCAGGGCCCCATCCAAGTGGGAGTGGAGGGCCTTACCCTGGGACCTGGATTCAGGAGAGGGTTCTGGCTTTGGATACTGGTCCTGGCTCAGCATTCACTCCCAGTGTGACACTGGACAAGTTACTTAACCTCTCTGAGTTTCAGCTTCCTCTGGAAAAGGGGAAAAACAATCCTATTCCAAAGCTTTTCAGATTAAAACCAGAATAGCTAGTATCATTAATAACTGATTTATTTAACAGGGGTAACATTTATTTAATACAGGGATTTAATACCTGGTTGTAGCTTCAAGGTTAGAGTTGCTTTTATTTGCAAAAATAGAAACTTTATTTTGAAAGAAGGTATGTTTATACATTTTGGAGATAACGGCTCAGATGGTAAAGGATCTGCCTGCAGTGTGGGAGACCCAGGTTTGATCCCTGGGTCAGGAGGATTCCCTGCAGAAGAGAATGGCAACCCATTCCAGTATTCTTGCCTGGAGAATTCCATGGAGAGAGGAGCCTGGTGGGCTATAGTCCATGAAGTCATAGAGTCGGACATGACTGAGCAATTTAACACACACACACACATACATACACACTAATTGACATCAAGGTCATGGGTCAGAATAAATTCTTAGGACTATGCCTGGATTTAAGAAATTTTTATGGAATAATTATAGGCAGCTGTTATTACCTTGAGATTCAATAGGTAGAGTGATCTCATTGTATAGATGTAGAAGCAGGCTCAAGGGCATGAAGTCTGCTTGAACACCAATCATGTGCCA
Organism: Neotragus pygmaeus; assembly: GCA_006410875.1. Taxonomy (NCBI): domain Eukaryota; kingdom Metazoa; phylum Chordata; class Mammalia; order Artiodactyla; family Bovidae; genus Neotragus; species Neotragus pygmaeus. The sequence goes on along the minus strand of SJYV01041103.1, from coordinate 570,029 downwards.
GGCCTTGGAGTGGGCGATGCAGTGGACAGGAGTAACTAGGCAAGGATGGGCTCTGCCTTCTGAGCTGTCTGGGTGGGTGGCCCCCAAAGGCCAAAGATCATGTGGTCCTTGACTCCACCAACCCTGGCCTACGTGACCTGCCAGGACCTTCGTAGCATTGCAGACCCTGCAGAGCAGATGGTCATGGTGATCAAGGCCCCCCCCGAGACCCAGCTCCAAGCCGTGGACTCCTCGGAGGTGAGACCTGGGAGTCTAGACTGGACCAGGATGGCCTGGGCTGGGCTGGTGGTCCAGCTGAGCCTCAGTTTACCCTGCCTGCTACCTCCACCCAGAACTTTCAGATCTCCCTTAAGAGCAAACAAGGCCCCATCGATGTTTTCCTGTGCCCCGAGGAGAGTGTGGGCGGAACCAGCCCTGGAAAGACCCCGTCCCAGGGGGTAGCTTCGGGGGAGGAGGACAGGGCAGCTGACCTTGCCACCGCGGTGCCACCACCACNGCGCCCGCGCCCGCCGCCGGGCCCGCCGGACACGCGCTCTTCCAGGACGTGAGTGGGGAGTGGGCCGGGGGTGCCGGCGCTGTGGCCCTGGGGGTGGTCATTCTCCCGCGGGGTCGCTCCCGGCCTCTGTGGACAGCCTCACTGTCTCCTTGCCCTCGCTCATTCTGATTTTCCGTTCCCTACGTCCATGTGTCTCCCTCCAGGTTTGTCGGGGGCTCTGTTTCGGCCTCTGAGTCTCTCTCACGATTTCTCTCCTGCTCTCTGTTTCCGTGTGTCTCCCTTATCTCCATCGCGCTGCCTTTGTGTCCAGTCTTCTGCCTCTCACTGTTTCTCTGCTTATCTTTCCTTGCTCAGTGTCACTGCCCCCACGGCCCCCCGACCCCAAACCACCCTATGTATGTATCTGGCCGGGTGGGGGCTGTCAACTCTTGGTCCCGGGAGCGGCCACGGTGCCCCTCTCTGGCAGCCCCAGGCTGGACTGACCAGGCAAGGGGGCCTGGGGGAGGAAGCAGCCCCCCGCCCCCAACTCCTGACCTAGTGCTGACCCCGGACCCCGGACCCCCTCAGATCCCACCCAAAGGCTGTGGGATCCCAGAGTTGGTCGGCGCTGCCCACACACGCCCTCTGTGGTCTGTACATCTTCCCCTTGCTTGGCAGGTGGCCCTGCCCACTATGAGCACCTACCTGGAGCTCCCTGGCCTGGCCTGGGTCACTCACCTGCACCCCTTCCCCACCTTTCACCCCTGTGCACAGCCTGTCCTGTTCCTCTTGCGTCCCCACTCCCAGAGGTCCCTTTAGGGTGGGAAAAGTTGTTCTCCTGCCCCCTCCCCATTGTCCCTAGTGACTCAGCACCTTGGCCAGAGCCCTCTCAGCTGGAAGGGACCTGACTCTTCCATTTCCCAGATGGAAAAACCAAGGCCTGGAGGGTTCGGGATATGTTCCAGCTCACACGCAGAGGCAGGGGTGCACTAGGGTGTGGCCCTTGATGTCCTCAATGTTCGCAGCGTAGAACCCCTCCCTCTCTCTCAGCCTCCACCTCCACCCCCAGTATGTCTGTCTGTCCTGGCCAGGCCACCCTGGGTGGCCCTGTGACCCCGAGTGAGCTGGTGGCAGCCTTCTGTGAGTCAGGCTTCAGGCCAGGGAGTACATTCATCCCCGAGAAAGCAGCCCAAGGGGAGGGGCACTCTGAATCTGGAGCAGACCAGGGCTCTCTGTCCAGGCTTTGGCCTGCCCCTCCTTGCCAGACCTGCTGGTGCCCTCTTGCTGGGTTGTGTTGGGTGACCAGGGAGTTTCTGGTCCCTATAGGGGAGACGGACCACGTCTGGACTCCACTTTTGCTACCTCTGTTGTCTTTCCTGTCTGTTTCTCCATAAATACCATCTGTCCACCCTTGCTTTCTGTGCCTCTTACTCCCTTGCACGTACAACACACACATACGCACACGGGCCTGCCCAAGACCCTCGTGCTGAGTCGGCCTCATAGGAAGACCCAGCCCTGGAAGGGTTAACCCGGGACTGTTCCCCAGTATGTTACTGAGTAAACAGGACCCACAAAGGAAGGGCTAGCCACCGCCTGCATGGCAGAGTCTCAAGAAGCTGACTGAGAAACAGCCTGGAGTGGGCAGAGTCTGGGACAAACCATGGCCATACAGCAGAGTTGGGGTTCAGGTCTGGGATGGGTGCCCGGGATCTTCCGGCCGCATTTGGCCCGTCTCCCCACCTGCCTCAAGCTGGGACCGTTCCAAGGGCTGATGTTTCAGGAAGAACTCAGGGGTGTGGGAGGTGAAGCAGCGGAGAGCCAGCTTGGAGCACCCCCCACAAGGCCAGGCCCTGCGGGAGAAGGGAGCAAGCCGTGGGGCCCGTTGTGCGCTCTTCCCCTTGTTGGAAAAGGCCCTGGAGGGCCGAGCTGGGCAGGGGGTGGGCCCAAGCTGGGCAGGAGGAAGGGAGATGCAGGGGGCAGGCCTGCCAGCTGGAGCTCTGTGGAGCCGGGGGGTGGTTCTGTCCTCCCAGCTCCCAGCTCCCACCCCTGCCCTTTTGTCCTCCAGGTTTTCCGCCGAGCAGACAAGAATGGTGAGTGTGGCTTCCCGAGTCCCATACTGGGGGCTGAGGGGCATCAGAGAGGCTCTGGGGAGGGTTTGGGGCACAGTTGAGAATGGAGAGAAATCTTGAGAGGACCCGAATCAGAAGAATCAACCCAGGTATCCTTCTCGGAGGAAATTTTTGTTTTGAATCCAGTTTGGCAGGAGGGAGAGTGGAGGAAATGTGGTTTAGCCAGAGGCTGGAGATCGGGGCTGACTTGTACACAGTGTCCTGGCCCGGTGTCGGGTGCTTCTATAGATCTCTTGTTTTCCTCACCACTGCTGAAGTCTTCACCCCATTTCACAGACAAAGGAGCCGAGGCCCAGAGGTATAGCTGGAGGTGCTTGGCCTTTAACCTGGGTCTATGCAATGCCTGGTTCTAGGCTTCCTCTGTGAGGGGCTTGGAAGGGTGTGGTCACGGAGCCAGGGCCGTGGGGGATTTTATTGTAGATTCTTAGAGAGCTCAGTAACTTTCCATATTACCAACCACCTGGATGCAGGGAGGGTGTGGGCGGGACAGAGCTAGGTCCAGGGAGTCAGCTCCCCCGATGCCCTGAGTCCTGGGCAGTCTCAGATGCTGGCCTGGCAAAATCTGGAAAGCTAAAGCAAGAGCCATCAGGGGACCTTGCAGGCAGGTTGCTGCCCACAGATGACTCAGAGCAGCCCACGGTGCCCTGATGGGCCAGTGGAGGGTTTGCGCTGAGACCACCCGTCAGCTTTGACCTCACCTTCACCTGGCCTCCTTGAGAGAGGACTGGGTCCCCACCCCTTGCCTCTTCTCCCTGGGTCTCCTCAAATTTGTTGCAGCCGGTTGATCAGGGCACGTGGTCTCATTTGGCTCACAGCATTCTGTCTAGGAAGGGAGGCTCAGGCGCTCCCCAGCTCCACTCTCCCACTCCATCTGCTTAGAGACCTCACAGGCCAAATCCCCGGTGCCCCTGGCCAGTGCTCTTATGATCTCAGCCTCTGTGATGGGGAGGCAGCGTCTGTGATGGGGAGGTCTTTCCCTCCTGAGCCAGTCTGCTGCTTCTTACCGGGGCCCTGCTCTTAGGAAGATCTCATCTGACTCCCGGCAGCTTCTCTGTGAAGCACCTGGGACCAGAGCACGGAGGTCCCCTCCACCTGGGAGCCACGTGGGCAGAGAACCAGCCCTGGTTCCTCCAAGTGACATCTAGGCCCTGCCATGATCTGACTGTGCCCCAGGCAGTTGTTCATTTATCTCTTCATTTGGCAAACATTGAGTCCCTGCTGAGTGCCGCATATGCACTGCCTTGTCCCTTGGGTGCCGGCAGAGTGGGCCCTGTTGCTTGAAGTGGGCACCTCTGGGGGCCCCAACCCTTTGGTCCCCAACGGCCAGGCCTTCTTTCCAGCCCAGAATCCCATTTCATTTGGCTGGGTGGTTATGAGATACTTCGAAGCCTTCAGGGGGCCTCCACTGGGTGGCAAGGGTGCAGCCAGGGCTCAGAGATACTGACTCTGCTCCTTGTGCCCACCCCCACCCCCCAGATGACGGGAAGCTCTCATTTGAAGAATTCCAGAATTACTTTGCCGACGGGGTTCTCAGCCCCGGGGAGCTGCGAGAGCTGTTCAGTGGTGTTGATGGGCATCCCGCTGAGTGAGTATGGGGGTTGGGGTGCACACGCCGCGTGTAGATGTGACCCCAGGTTGTCCCTACCCCTCTGTGTCCCCTGCTTGCTTGGGCTCCTTATGGAGGATTGGTGGGGCACGGGGAAAGGAGTGCCAGGGCTAAGTGCCAGCTTTACCCGCCTACCTACCCCTTCCCTGGCTCCAGTCCTGCCCATCACACTGCTTCCAGCTGGGACCCCAAAATAGCCAGGCCTGAGTCACCACCTATGGTTCAGCCCACAGCTGCCCCCCCCCAACACTCTCGCTTCCTGCTGAGCGACCAGCGGATGCCTGGGGACAGCTGGGCCCTGCCTGCTCCCACCCATGGATGCAGGTGCTCCCACATCTCCAGGACTTTGTGCAAATTTGCTTGCCTTCTCCTGCTTCCTCACGTGGGTGCACACGTGTGCGCAGCTATCCTTCCCTCTTACTTCCCCCTACTCCTCTCTCCTTAAAAGAAATTCTAGGCTCCCATGCCGTCCCATTTTCTGAGACTTGGGCCAGACCTTTGTCTGCACTGCTGCCGCCTTACCACCACCAGATAACACCAGTCAAATTCCTTGTCCTTCAAAGCCTAGCTTAGGGAGCCTCTCTTCCAGGAAGCCCTCCCTGACCTACAGGTATTCCATACCTTTTCTGCGCTTCCACAGACCTGACTTCTCCTTCCCAGCTCTAACCACTCCTCTCTGGCCTGTGTCCACATCTGTCTCCCCCAGCCTGAAATCCCCTTGGAAGTTGAGAGTGGTACTGAATTTTCCCCCTTAGACACTGGTGGGCTGGTAGTACCCCATCTCTGTCCACTGAGCAGCATAATGTGGGGTAGAGTCAGAAGTTGCCTCCATGTCAGGCTGAGCTGGGCAGGGAGAGGAAAGGACCGCTGGCTTCAAAGTCAGTCCTAGTTTACCAGCAGGGTCTGAAGGACACCTTCTCTTTTCCCTGCAGCAATTTGGAGACGGAGAAACTGTGCGGTGAGTAGGCCCATGGGGGTGTTTGTCTCCTGGGGAGGTGGGTGTTGCTGGTGTTCTGATGGAGCAGGCTGGGCTGGGCTCAGAACATACGGCCTGGTTGGTTGCTAGGGAATTCTAGGTTGTAAATGGGGGAATGTACCCCAGGAACCTTTGAGATATCTCCTTTGCCCTCAGACTACTTCTCTGAACACCTGGGCGTCTACCGGCCTGTGCTGGCGGCGCTGGAGTCACTCAACTGTGCTGTGCTCACTGCCATGGACACCACCAAGCTTGTGAGTGGAGGGGCTGATGGTTGCAGGGCGGTGGCAGGATGAGGGCTGGGGGTGTCTGCTGTGTTGTGGGAACCTCCATCATTGGACTCAGGGCTGTGGGGCTAGAGGCCTGGCTTCCACTTTCTGGCTGTGCATCTTTACCTCTCTGGGTCTCAGTTTCCTCATCTGTAAACTGGGCATATTAATAGAACCTACCTCCAGACATTCGTTGTGACAATTAAAGGAGAATGAAGGCAGAGAGTTTTGTTTGTCTGGCTCTCTCTCTACCTGGCTCACAATAGCCACTTCATATGTGGAGCTGCTGCTGCTGTTATTACTGACCAGAGCTGATTGTTGTGGGGTATCAAGCCCAGCTCCAGCAGGGGTGGGTTGGGGGTAGGGCATGCTCACACACATCCACAGGCCCATGCTGGTGTGTAGAGCTTGGTGGCGGGGGTTGGAGGACAGCCCGAGGACATGCGTGAGTAGACAGGCATGTGTGCATTCGTGTTTGTGTATAGTATGGACATGTGCACACAGAATAAACGGTGCTCACAGCCAGGGCTCCAGGCCCTTGGATGGTATTTTTAAAAACACCGAAAGCTACCCTTCCCTTTCTGTGTTCCTTGTAAGAGATGTCTCCACCTGTCTGTCCCATAGCTCTGAGTGAGGGGGCGAGGAGGGAGCAGTGAGCAGGCTTGGAATGGTGCCTGACCTCATTTTTACAGAAGGAGAAACTGAGGCTGTCTGTGAGTTAACGATCAGCTGAGGACAGGGCTTCCCCTTCTGGTTGCTTTCACATAGGGTTGAGTAGCTTTTCCAAGGGTCACCTTTGGGGCCTGGCACAGGACGGGGATCCGAATGCTACATGATGAGGGGTTGGTATGCTATGATGACTTCCATATCTGTGGCCTGGACACCAGTAGGGGCAGCACCTTCCTTGTTGCCATGGAAACCGGGCCTGGGGGTGGGCAGCTCTAGTGGCATTCTCTGAACTGGCACTGGTTAGCGGGAATTTACACTGCAGCTCAAAGTAAGAGCCCCAGGGTTCCTGACTACCCCCTCCTGGCCCAGAAAGGCGTAGAAGGTGACCCATCACCACACGACTCTGCCAGTTGCAATCACTGAGGTTTTTATCTGGCACTCAATGCCTCTGACGGCTGCGCTCACCCTGCCGAGCGTCTGCCTCTGCAGCGCCCCCTTGTGGCGCCACCCCTTCTTGTCCAGCAGGACTTAGTGGAACACTTCGTGCACCAGCCTGGAGCCACATTCCTGGTACATAGCCCGTGTCATCCAGCGGCACTGGAAGGTACGCAGCGAGGCTACCATGGAGCCGCCCGTCCACACCGCTGTCCCGCGCCCAGGTTTGGCCACCAGGCGCGGCTGCAGCGTCCCACAGCCGTGCCGCCGGCATTGGGCCTCCAGCTCCAGCTCTAGGCGCTCAGGGAAGCCAGGGAAAAGCGTGGAGCCACCGGCCAGCACCACGGTATTGGCCAGCCGTGTCCGTAGTGTCGCGGGCACCCTCTGCAGTGCCCGGAAGGCCAGGATGGGTAGTCCCGGCTCAGCCTGGCCTAGCAGATCTGGCTGGAAGAGGGGTTCTGGGCAGCAGAAGCGCTCGCTGCCAAGGCAGACAGTGCACCCACCGCCTAAGTAGAAATTGACTGGGTGGTGGCGGGCGGTATTACAGAGGTCACCGTCAAAGTCTAGCGACACGTAGCAGCAGCGCTTCTTGAGTTGCGTGATGATCTTGTGGGGCAGGGCCTGCAGTCGGTGGTCAGGCCCTGCTGCCGCCAGCAGTTCCCGCAGGTAGCGCGACAGGGTGCTGCCAGCCACATCCAGCCGGAAGGTGGCCTTGTGCCACGTGTGGCCCGCATAGACGGGCGTGGCATGGCACACGCCCGCACCCGCCTCCAGGGCCAGCCCGCTGAACGCGCCGACGGAGCAGAGAGCCAACAAGGCGGTGCTGGCCAGGTGGCACGCGGGCACTGCCAGGGCCTCGAACAGCAGCTCGGCCACCCTCTCGCGGCCCACGGGTGGCGCCGACGGGGAGTCGCTCACGAGCACCGGCCACTCGTCCGGGCACAGCCGCAGGCCGCCCACCAGCAGGCGCTCCCACAACCCCTCCAGCGCCTCCCAGTCCACCACCACGCCGTGCTTGATGGGGTGTGCCCGCGCCACGCCGCCCGCCAGCTCGCAGCCAGGCGCCCCGGGCAACACGGGCCGGTCCCAGCTGGGCACCAGGCTGGAGCTCTTGAGTACCAGGCGTGGCTGCTCCTCTCCCGCGAAGCCCGCCTTGGTGAAGCCGGAACCCTGATCCACGACCACCGCGACGTGGCCCAACGAGGACAGACGGCGGACCCGGCGACTGTTGGACAGCGAAGCCATCTTCAAGCCGGCAAGCCCTGCAGTCAAAATCTCGGCCCCGAAGGCTCGGACCCGCCCTCGGCCTGAGAACCGCGTCTCATATGGCCTCGACGGAGGCCCGCCTTTCAGCTCGCAGCTCTACCTCCTGGGCCCAGGTCCCCCGCCTTTCTGGGCTCAGTTCTTGGGCCACGCCCCCTGGTCCCGAGGTCCCACTCTTCTGGCCTGGGTAGTGGTCTCTTCAACCCTTGACTTGGCTCCGCCCCTGGGCCTGAGGCCTGGCCTCTGGTTCGAGAGTCAGGTTCCGCCCTCGCTGGGCCCTAGCGGCCTTGGGCTGTTTTCCCCCTCTTCCGGCTCAAGGCCCCTCTCTCTCAGGACCTCAGCGGTGCGGCTCCGCCCCCCTAAGCTCTTGCTTAGATGGATGATGAGAGGGGCGGACCAAATCCTTGAAGAGATTGAGAAGCCTCCATGAGCAGCTCTGGGAATAAAAGGCCTTTGTGGCAATATTATCCAGACATCTGTTCCACTTGGGAACCCAGGAGTCCAGCCCGACCCTTGAGCCTCCAGCGGTCTCCTAGCACTTCTCAACTAGGCATGACCGAAGTACTGTGGTTCCTAGTGGGGGTGGGAGGGGGTGGTCAAAGAAGCAAGGAAAAGAACTTGGATTGGATTCATTGTGACCTCAGTTCTCAGCATCTGCTGTGCTTCCATAGCCTCTACCCAGATGAAAACGCCCACACCCAGCCTGTCTCCCGGGACAGGGCCAATGGTAATGATTTTGACATCCAGGGATGTGGTCTCAGCCACCCAGCTGTGCTCAGTGTTTCTGTTCAGTCACTCAGTCGTGTCCGGCTCTTTGCGACCTCATGGACTGTAGCCTGCCAAGCCCTTGTGTCCATGGAATTTTCCATGGAAGAATACTGGAGTGGGTTGCCATTTCCTACTCCAGAGGATCTTCCCAACCCAGCGATCGAACCTGCATCTCTTGCGTCTCCAGCGTTCTCAGGCAGATAGTTTACCACTGAGCCACCTGGGGCCAGCACAACCAATTTAATTGCTTCCTCAAACCACTTTGATGAGCTTTGGACAAACATGCAGCCTCTCTCCTCTCAACGCTGAAGAGAAAGCTCTTAATCACGGATCTCCAGCCACCCTGAAGATCTCTATGAGCTTAGCTTTCTAGGGCCCAGGTAGCCCACAAAGGGATCCTACCTTCAGAGGCTTACAAACGAGGGCCTGAGTCTGTGACTCAATTCTGAGGCTGCCTTCACTGTGTACTGAGTCCGAATCTCACCCTGGGCTCAGTTACTTCTCCAAAAGGCGGTCGTCCCCCAACACAGGAAACAGGCCATGTCATGTCCTGCAGATTCTCTTTTTTCTCTTTAGGACCATTATGGTTGCAAGTTGAAGACCTATTCAGGTGAGCTTAAGCTAAAATATGGGTTTTATCACAAGAGCCTTGTATGTTTTATATCTACTAAGGGCAAGACTGAAAACAGGTCTTAGACGGGAAGCAGGGTCTGACTGCCGGGCTATGGGGGACCCAAAAGGTGCATTGGGCTCTGCATTGTGTTTATATTCTTCTCAAGACTGGCTTCAGCCTGTGCATGTTCCCGTAGAAAAAATTGTCTCCTCCAGTTCCTGAGAAGGAGAAGGGGACAACAGGGGGGTGAGATGGTTGGATGGCATCCTCGGCTCAATGGACGTGAGTCTGAGCAAACTCCAGGAGACGGTGAAGGACAGGGACGGCTGGAGTGCTGCAGTTCATGGGGTTGCAAAGTCGGACATGACTGAGCGACTGAACAATAGTTCCTGAATTACAGCCCTAGGGAAGGAACTGATAGGACTGGGCTTGGGCCAATTGCTTATGCCAGGCGATGTGGCCACATTGAAGAAGGTGGTTACCTTGATTGCAATCATGTGGATGGTAGGAAAGGGTCAGTTCTCACAAAGCAGTGGGAGAGATGTGACGGGTAGTGTGACCTCCAGCCTGATGCAGGCAAAGTGGTGTTGACACTGACGAAAGGGTACCTTCAGGAGAGGTTGTACCTGTGGTTTTAGTGAGCTGGGACCTTCACTCCTCTGCATCACGCCCCCTCTCCCCAAAGGGGCATTTTGAGATTGGTTGCCAGCAGAAAGCAGGCTGCAGGTTTGGCATGGCTGGAGGGGACAAGAATGACTAGGGTCTGGTGCTGGGTTTGGGACCCAGGAGCATGAGAAGCAGCTGGGTCCTGCCCACAGAAAGCATACCAGGCCTCTTGTGGATGAACTAGGGAGGTGAACCTTGAATCGAAGACCACAAGTGGCATTATGGCCAGAGCAGGAGTGAAAGTGGAAGTCACTAAGAAGCCCAGAGGGGAAGACTGGGGCTGGGGATCTGGGCCGGTACATTCCAATAATAAGTTTGGGTATTTCTCTGTGGGCAGTGGAGAGCCAGTGTGAGCTTATGAGCAGAAGTGTGAACTGCCCTACAGATAAGTGGTTTGGAAGAAGCTTCTTTGGCTGCAGTGTGGGGAAGAGAATGGGGTGGGGTAGGTGGGGAGACAGTGAGGTGCCTTGGGGGTCATCAAGCACAGTGGGGTAGGATTGAGGGGTCAGAGGACCAGGGACCCCAGTCTCCTCCTGGGTGCTCACACAGGCAGGATGTGAGTCTAAGGCTCAAACTCTGCTGACTGCGGACCTTCCCGGTTCTTCCCCGCGGTGGTGGCTTTTTGCCTGGGACTTTCCCTCAGTGAGGAAAGACTTGTTGAGTGCTGGAGACTTTTGGACTTGCCTGGCCTCTGCTGGAAGCAGGCCTCTCGTTCTCCTAGCGTGGCCAAGCCTGACTTTGTCCTAGCTCTCTCCCGTCGGATCTGCAGACCTGGTGGCGGGATCTGACCCCAGCCAGGTGTCTCAGGGAGAGGAGAAGCCTCGCTCCACTGTGGTAGGGTGCCCCCTCTCCAGTGCGGCACAGGTTTCTGACACTTGGGTCAGAAGAAAGAAAAAAGCAAAACCAGCCTGGGCCCCAGGCCACGGCCATTCGCCTGTTCTTCCCTGTCTTGCTCTGGGCCTCAGGTTCCCCTACCCTGTCTCCACGCCCCGACGCCTCAGACTGGGCTACAGACGCCAGCGTTGCTATGCGCTCTTTACTGGGCCAGACCAGGGTACAGGGGGTCCGGCCAGGCACTCAGGGCCGCGGGCGGGGACAGCGGCGCCGCTTGCGCGGCTGCTCCTCGGCGGCCTCGGCCTCGCCGTCGGCCTCGCCGTCGGCCTCGCTCTCGGTCAGCAGGCGCGTGTAGAGCCGCTGCCAGCCCTGCGCCGCCTTGGCCCCGCCCCCGGGGCCGCCCGCCGCGCGGCGTCCCTCCTCCTGCAGCCGCGCGTCCAGCAGCAGCAGCAGGACGAGGATCTTCTTCATCTCGCGCGCGCGCGCGCTCTCGCGCCGCTCAGCGCCGTCGCCAGCTCCTCGCAGCATGGGTGCCGCCGCCGGGGGCCCCGCGGGGGTGTCCGCCACAGCCTCGCTCGCCCGCTCGGGCCGCGCTCCGGGCCCCGCCGTCGCCTCGGCTAGTTGCTGCCGCTTGTCCAGGGGGAAGAGCAGCACGATCTTGGTCTGGGGGTAGGGCAGGGGCGGGAGGGGAATGAGCTCCGCCCGCCTGCCTCCCCAGGACCCTCACCCACCCGCGTCCTGTCTCCCAGAAGCCCGCCCTCTCTCGTTTCCGGGGTACCCGCTGTCCTCCCAGCCTGGGTAAGGGGTGGTGGGGGAGGCAGGCACCCTTCTCCATCTCCCAAGACCCCTGCCTCCCCACCTGGAAACCCTCACCCACCCCAGGCTGACTTCCTGAGACCTGACTCCGATCAAGTTTATGAGATTCCCCTGTCTGCCCTTCCAGCCTTGATGCTGGGACCCTTCACCCACCCCGGTCCTGGCCCAGGTCCTCATGCCTAATTGAAGAGAGGGGAAAGTAACACGTTTCGAAGCTGGGGAATGAAAAGCGGGGGATAAGGAAGTTCCCTGTGCCCATAGCCCCAGTGGCAGCCGCTAGGGCTGATTCGCTGTGCCAGAACTTCCACCCATCTGTTCCGGGTTGGGAGAGCCGTCTCCTGCACACCCTCCTAGGCTCCCAAGTCTCATCCACCTCCTTTCTGGGATACCTGTTCTCCCTTCTGGGATATTAGGACCCCATCCACACCCACGTGGATTCCTGAGTCCCTCGGCCTCAACAGGGATTCTCTGATGCCTTCCATAGGGGCCTCCCAGGTGGCGCTAGTGGTAAAGAACCCGCCTGCCAATGCAGGAGACAGATGTGGGTTCCATTCCTGGGTTGGGAAGAAATCCCATGGTCAGAAGAGCCTAGTGCGCTACAGTCTGTGGGGTTGCAACCAGTCGGACACAACTGAAGCCCCTTAGCACACACACGCAACCCCTTCCATTCCCTGCGTGGCCTAGACCCCCAGCATCCGCTCCTGCCCACCTGTCCAGGTCCGCCAAACCCCAGCTGCCCCTTGTTCCCTGGACTCACACTGGGCTTCTTCCCCTTGAGGTGGTTGAAGAACTGCCGTTTGCGCCAGGCCTTGTCCATGTCAGGTGGCTTCTCCTTGCGGGCCTGCTTGGGCACTTTGGTTCTCTTGTGGGAACTGTTGTTTCCCATGGCAGGGCTGGTCACCACTGGGGACCCCAGCCCATGCTGCCTCTGCCCTGCCCTCTGGCTGGGGGCCCCCTTCCCTGGCTCTGTCCCAGGGACCACATTGTGACCTCATGGGTTGACCTCATCAGCTCCAGGCTCTGAGCTGCTCCTGCCAGAACCCACAGATGAATCTTGACTCCATTTACTCTGTCTGTGACTTCTGGCTTTGGTTTCTCAGTGTAAAACTGGGCTAAAGATTGGTGAGGTGATGGCTTGTAAGGTGTTTAGTGATGGTGGTGTTCAGTCGCTCAGTGGTGTCCAACTCTTTGTGGCTCCACGGACTGCAGCACACCAGGCTTCCCTGTTCATCACTATCTCCCAGAGTTTGCTCAAACTCATGTCCATTTAGTCAGTGATGCCATCCAACCATCTCATCCTCTGTCGCCCCCTTCTCCTCCTGCCTTCAATCTTTCACAGCATCAGGGTCTTTTCCAATGAGTAAGTTCTTCACATCAGGTGGCTAAAGTATTGGAGCTTCAGCATCTGTTGTTCTGATGAATATTCAGGGTTGATTTCCTTTAGGATTGACTGGTTTGATCTCCTTGCTGTCCAAGGGACTCTCAAGAGTCTTCTCCAGCACCACAGTTCTAAGGATCAGTTCTTTGGTGCTCAGCCTTCTTTATAATCCAACTCTTATATCTATACATGACTACTGGAAAAAATCATAGCTTTGACATGCAAACCTTTGTCGGCAAAGTGATGTCTCTCATTTTTAATGTGCTCTCTTTGTTGGTCATAGCTTTTCTTCCAAGGGGCAAGCATCTTTTAATTTCATGGCTCCAGTCACTGTCCACAGTGATTTTGGAACCCAAGAAAATAAAATCTGTCACTGTTTCCCCTTCTATTTGCCACAAAGTGATGGGACTGGATGCTATGGTCTTAGTTTTTTGAATGTTTTAGGCCAGCTTTTTCACACTCCTCTCCTCTTTCACCCTCAGCAAGAGGCTCTTTAGTTCTTCACTTTATGCCATTAGATTGGTATAATCTGCATATCTGAGGTTGTTGATATTTCTCCCGGCAATCTTGATTCCAGCTTGTGAGTCATCCAGTCCAGCATTTCACATGATGTATTCTGTATATAAGTTAAATAAGCAAGATGATAATATAGAGTCTTGTCATACTCCTTTTCCAGTTTTGAACCAGTCTGTTGTTCCATGTCTGGAACTGTTGCTTCTTGATCTGCATACAGGTTTCTTAAGAGACAGGTAAGGTGGTCTGGATTCCCATCTCTTTAAGAATTTTCCACAGTTTATTGTGATCCACACAGTCAAAGGCTTTAGTGTAGTCAACGAAGCAGAAATTTTTCTGGAATTCTCTTGGTTTTTCTATGACCCAACGGATATTGGCAATTAGATCTCTTATTCCTCTGCCTTTTCTAAATTCAGCATCTGGAAGTTCTTGGCTCATCTACTGTTGAAGCCTAGCCTGAGCATTACCTTGCTAGCATGTGAAATGAATGCAGTTGTATGGTAGTTTGAACATTCTTTGGCATTGCTTTTCTTTGGGTTTGGAATGAAAACTGGACCTTTTCTAGTCCCTGTGGCCGCTGCCGAGTTTTACAAATTTGCTGGCATGTTGAGTGCAGCAGCTCTTTAACAGTATCATCTTTTAGGATTTGAAATAGCTCAGCTGGAATTCCATCACCTCCACAAGCTTTGTTTGTACTGATGCTTTCTAAGGCCCACTTGACTTCACACTCCAGGATGTCTGGCAGACAGAATAAGCAAGAGCTACAGTCCCACATCCTCTAGGATGAAAACCACAATCACAGAAAGCCAACTAAAATGATCACATGGATCACAGCCTTGCCGTGACAGAGGGGCTTGCATAACTCACTAAAACTGACAACACATGGTCCACTGGAAAAGAGAAGGGCAAACTGATCTAGTATTCTCGCTTTGAGAACCCTGTGAACAGTATGAAAAGGCTTCGTGGTGAGGAGAGAGGAATTTCTGTGACCTGAGTTTGTATTCTGACTCTGACACTTGTGTGACCTTGGCCAAGGTAATCCACTTCTGTAGGCCTCAGTCTTCTCATATGCAAAATGGGGTCAGTGATGGTTCCTGTAAATTCCTATGAGGATTAAATGAAACTGCTTGGAAACAGGGCCTGGCAAGCAATGGTGTCAGCCAGGTTCTTTGTAAGCAACAGAAACTGATCAGTCACCTTAAGCACTAGAGAGGGAATTTATTGGATGGATTTCAGGAAGCTCAAAAAATGGCCAGGAAGTCCAGTGGCTTGGAGAAACCACTGGCCCGTGTGAGAATGAGAGGTCCCAGCCGCCAGTCTGTCTGCCCGTGTGATGGCTGAACTGAGAGGCAGGTCACAGGCCGGAGACAAGGCTGCCTCTGGGGCCCCTTGGGGAGGGGTTACCTCAGCTCCCTGGGACTCCCACCCTGGACCGAGTGTGTACATGGGGCTGAGGGAGGTGTCGGTGAGGAGACCCTCAGGAAATCTATGACTGTTTGATATACAAGTGGCCAGGTTTCTTGTTAGTATTATGTTTGACTAAAAAGAATGGCAGTATGGCATGTGGGATCTTAGTTCCCTGACTGACCAGGGGTTGAACCCGAGCCCCCTGCACTGGGAGCACGGAGTCTTAATCACTGGACCTCCAGGGAAGTCCCCGTGACAGCAGTTCTTTATTGAGAACTTATGTACCAGATAGTAGGCCGAGCCCTGTGCAGGAAATAACTCATTGGAGCCTCTCAGCAGCTCAGTGAGACGGCTGTTCCCACCCTGTTTTATAGGCGAGGAAGGCACGAGGAGATGAAGGTAGCTGGGGAGTCTGGGCGTTCCAAGTGGGCAGCGCAGGGCCTGGCAACACTAGGCCTCCTTGTCTCTGCCTACCTTGGCAAAGGCTAGGGGGAAGCGGCAGTGTAGACAGGGGTCAGCGCTGGGGTATGTGACCCGCTGTCTTTTATCTACAGCTTCTAGTAAGAAGTGCTCAGTAAACGTAGGGTATGTGGATAAGTGATTGAATGAGTGGATGAATGCCAAGATTGTGAGTTTGGGGCCAGCTGGTGAGTCTGGGGCCATATCACACTGTTTTGCCTCATGTGTCAAAATTGCCCTGTCCCAGCCCCTACCCACACCCAGTCTAGCTATGCCTGGGGCCTTACTGGCTGAAAGTGGCGACCCCAACAGGGAAGGGGTCTTGAGGCCCAGAGAATGGGACACGCTTCTCTGGGTGTTGGCTTCATCCCTCCCAGTGAGAGGCTGGGCCCAGACAGGGACGGAGTCTGGGATTTGCTTGTCCCCTGGAGTCTCTGTGTCCTCCTGTTGATGCCAAGTCTGCAGGCCCTCTGCTCTTTACGCTGCCACTGGTGCTCTGATGGGTAGGTGGTGGGGCGCAGGGGGGCAGCTCCCCATTCAGAAATACATACTTGGAGCCGGGAAATGCCAACCATGCCCCGCTCTTCCCCAGGAGTATGAGCGGGCCTCCAAGGTGGACCAGTTTGTGACACGCTTCCTACTGCGGGAGACGGTGAGCCAGCTCCAGGCCCTGCAGAGCTCGCTGGAGGGGGCATCAGACACTTTGGAGGCCCAGGCCCACGGCCCGCGGTACGTGAGGTGCTCGGCCACCTGCGCCTGGACCTGCGGATCCAGTTCATGAATGTCCGTTATCTCCTTGTGTCAGGTCCCTCAGCTCCCATCACATTCCACAGTTCTGGCATCCCGGAGCCCAAATTCTTGTTCTTAGGGAGGGAGGTCAGGAGAGGGCGAGAAAGCGTGGCTGGCTTTGCAGCTGGACCTCAATGTCCTGAAGCTTGGGGCCAGGCCTGTTCTGGGGCCCCAGTGCTTGGCCCCATGGGTCTGGGAGCAGTGGACTGACCCCTCCACTCCCCTCAGGTCAGATGAAGAGAGGGTGGAAGTGCCGAGCCGGCCCCGAGGCAGCCGGCGGGCAGGGCGCAGGGCCCTGCGGAGTGTCAGTCGGTCATCCACCTGGTCTCCTGGCTCCTCCAACACAGGTGTGTCTGCGGTGGGGTGGGAGGGCACGGCATCCCCCGGGGCCCCAGCGTCTGCTCCTCCACTCGCCCTCAGTTCATCCTGAGAAGCCCCCAGCCTGAGGGGCCCGTGCCCGACCCCCAGGGCAGAGCTCCGAGGCTGAGATGCAGTGGCGGCTCCAGATCAACCGCCTGCAGGAGCTCATCGACCAGCTGGAGCGCAAGGTGAGCACTGTGTGGCCCCTGCCCTGCCCCGGGGGAGCTGTCTGGAACCCGCGCAAGGCAGGCTCACGCAGCGGACCTGGACCCCGCTCTGCATCCCTCACAGGCCCCCCGGCTGGAACCCCTGCATGAGGAGGAGCTGACCAAGGGGCCCAGCTCGGTGAGTGGGAGAGGGGCAGGCAGCTGGTGTGGGGCCGGGAGGAGGCCGTGAAGTGAGGAGGTTCATGGGGGTAGCCACCCCTGGCCTCTGTCTTATACATACACCCCCTTCTCCAGGCTCGGCCCAGCCTTTGTTCCCCGGGCCTGGTGGGCAGGTGTGGGGTTCTGGTTGTTGCTTCGTGACTCTGAAGCATTCTGTCCCTCCATGGGCATCAGCGTCCCTTGCCTACAGTTCTGAAAGCTGGGTGTGGAGCAGTGTGGACAGAAACTAAAGGGGGCGGTCGGAAGTGGTGCGGTGCTGGCAGGAGAGCAGGCCAGTGGCTGGAGCGAGGCAGTAACCTTGGCAACAGGAGGAGGAGGATGGAGCCAGGAATGCTGGGGGCTGCACAGGGGCAGGAGCCCGACCTGGCTGGCTGGGTCTGGTGCAAGCCAAGAAGGGCAGGGCCCTCCTGAAGTCCACAGCAGGCCCTCACCTGCTGCCTTGCCCTACCCCAGCTGACCAGGCTGCTTCTCTTGCCAGCACATCCTTGTGGCCCAGAGGCAGGTGCAGGTGGCCGAGGAAGCCCTGCAGGACTTCCACCATGCCCTGTGCTGCTACGTAGACTTCACGGGGTCCCAGAGCCACTGCCTGCAGTGAGTCCTCAGCTGGGTGGTAGCCAGCCAAGGTGGGGGGTGGACGGGTAGGGAGGAATGCTGGGCTGGGAGTCCTGGGCCAGGGCTCTCAGACACCCTGGCGAGGTGGGCAGGGGTGGTGGCAGCCCAGGCCTGGCCTGGCCTGGCCGTCTCTTTGGCCCTGCAGTGTGTCTGCCCAGAAGATGCTGGACAAGGCTTCCTTCACCCTGTACGAGTTCTGGCAGGACGAGGCTTCCTGGAGAAGGTAGGAGCAGTGGTCTGATGTTTATTGTGGGACCTCGAGTGAACCAAGCCTGGGTTCAAATCCTCTCCTATTCACTGGCTCTGTGATGTCAGGAGAGTTACCTAACCTCTCTGAGCCCCAGTGGCCTCCTTTTGAAAATGGGAGCGATGCTAAGTCCATCCTCTTGTCACCCTTATGAGCTGGCATGTAAAGAACTGAACACAGTGCCCGGTGCCAGGTAGGTGCTCAGTGAATACACACAGCTCCCACCACGCCACACCCCACGCCACATGCCTTGTGTGTGACTGCATGTAATCCTCATGGTATCAGTGAAGTGCACACTGCACCCCCATTTCACGGAGGAGAAAACTGAGGTGCAGAGCCACTATGAGGAAGGACTGAGATCTGAAACCAGGCAGCAGGACCGGGCGGGAGTGGGGCGCTTTTAACCACGTGGTCCTGGTCACTGGGGACCAGCTCCGGCCTCGGTCCCCTCTGCGGCCCTCCCCAGGCACCAGCAGTCCGCCTGCAGTAAGGCCTTCCAGCGCATCCTCATTGACCATCTGCGGGCTCCAGACACCCTCACCACTGTGTTCTTCCCAGGTGGGCAGCAGCCACCAACCCCTGAGGAGGGGCAGTGGGCACCTGATGGCCTCTGACTCCCAATCTCTGACCCGCAGCCTCCTGGTGGATTATGAATAATAACTGAGCCTGGTCTGCGCAAGCCAAGACCCCAGAGCCCTGCCTGCCTCCTCCTGGAGCTTCTGGACTGGTCAGCTCCACTCAGCTCAAGACCAGAACGCTGCCACCTCCGTACCTGGGGCCCGGCTCTCAGCCTCCCGGAGCCAGCTGGTGGAGAGTCTCACAGCCCAGGGATCAGAGACTGGGCTGCTTGCTTCCTCTTTCTCTAACAGTGTGTTTTATTGCTTATAGCTTCGGCCTCTGAGATACTCTGGCCTCAGGAAGCCCGGATTCTGGTCCCCTCTGCCTCTGCCTTGCTGTGTGACCAGGGCAGGCCCCTTCCCTCTCTGAGGTGGCCTGAGGCCGTCTGGCTACCTAGTGGGTGCCTGCTTCTTGCTGTCTTGGGACTAGGCTTCTGCTCTTTCCCAGCCAGCAGCAGAGCCAGGGCTGATGCTCAGGAATTGTCCTCCACCCTGCCCCCAACCTCGATCCCCAAGACGGCTGGATCAGTCTGCCATGTGGGCAGAGGACCTGGGGGTCCCCACCCACTTCCTGGGCCGGCGGGCTCCTGATGCTTTCAGCACCCGTGGCTGCACCAGAGCCCTCCAGAGGATCCTGGATTGGTTTGCATGTTATTTGCATATTATTTGCATGCTTATTCCCACCCATACTCAGGGCACTATGGGAAGCCCCAGGGTGACCTTGCTAGGTAGCAATAATTTGGGCCCAGAGTCACCTGCTGCCCCCAGATACCTCTGAACCCCAGCCCAGAGGCAATAAAGGCAGTGGTCACCTCTGGCATTGCTTCCATTCTCTCTCTCTCAGCAAGGCGGCCTGGTCCCCGTGCCCGTGGATAGTGGGAACTTAATCATGGCCAGTCCAGGACCTTCTCACTCCACAAAGCCTAGTTCTGAAATCTTTCCTGGGGAAGGAGAGTGGACATGGGCTCTGCCATAACCCCCCTAAAATCCTGGGGGTTCTAGCTCACCCCCTTCCTTTACCAGCAAGGTGTGGTATGAAGGTGGGGGCAGACCACAGCGCCCTCTCAAGGCCCAAAGAGCATGACTGACCCCTGTGAGAAGACCTGTCCCCAGACAGAACCTCCCCCGCCCTTCCCGGCTGGACTTGTCTCCAGCCCTGCTGCCTGATGGCGCCAGAGGGCAGTTCCGGGAGAATACTGGATGAGTCAGGACCTCCTTCAAGCTGTCCTGAGGGAAGGGACTTGGGTCGTGGAGGGAGGTGACTGACATGAAGGTGGGGGGGAGAGGGCTATCCAGGTCGTGGGCTCTAGCGGGGAGGCACGTGGCTGCACAAGAGCGCAGCCTGGCCTCTTGACCTCGTCTGAAGGGTGTGGGGTCAGGAGCATTTAGGCAGAAGAAATGTACAAGTTGAGGCTCTGAGAGCGGGGAGAGCATGCCTCACTGAACCGAAGGGAGCCCAGAGGTGGGCTGAGGTCAAGGCCAAGACAGGGAGGCATCTGGGCCTCGAAAGCATTGCATCTTGCAGAAGCTGTGGTAGGCTTTAAGGGGTGGGCTGAGTGCCATTTCACTGGCACCTCGTGCCAGTCATGGCTGGGCACTGGGGCATGGCCAGGAAGGCAGTTAGGATGGTGCCAGCTCAGGATAGATGCCCTAGGGTGGGAGGTTTTTCTCCGGGGATCCCTGTAGGAGTTCAGACTTGCAGGGACAGACAGCTGCTCCCACTGGCCTAGCTGCCCAGGCCAGGAACCAGCACAGGGGTCTCTGGGGGTTCCTGACCAGCAGGCTACCACACTTCCTGGACTCCTGGCAGTTCCTAGAAAGTGCTGCCAGCACCTCAGTCACTCAGGTCTGGGTGGCTGGAAGAGGGTCAGGGTCTATCTTGTTAGAGAAGCCCACCTAGGAGGAAGTAATTTGGCTGGCTGCCCGGTTCTGATTCCTTCTGTTTCCTCCATGAAAACCACCAACAGCAAACCCTCAACACTAAAAATCTTCCCATCGCCTTTGGACCAGGATGCTGAAATTCTTCAGCTCGGGCTGACATCTCTCAAGTGGGTGCCTGCTTCACCCTGTGATGGAGTTCTGAAGTTAACACCGTTTTTATTAAAAAAAAAAATGGGTTGCATCCTTGCTCCCTGGCTGAACTTTTGGAGCGGGGAGGGTCCTGTGGGGGGAGGGGAGGGTCAGTCCTGCAGGGTCTGAGAAGGCCGCTTGGAAATGGTGATGTTGGGTTAGAGCTGTGAAAGACGAGTGCGGGTCTCCAGGTGAGGGGTAGACAGCAGGGAGAATGTTCCAGACAAAGGGAGCAGGAGGAGGAAGTGGAGTGCAAGGGATGGGAGGGGGGCAGGGAGACCAGGTTGGGGGCACTCCGAATGATCAGTCTCTCAGGGAACAGGGAGCTGGGCGTCACCAGACAGGGGAGTGCTGTGGGCAGGTGTGGAGCTGGACAGGAGGAGTCAGGAATTCCAGCTCCGGGGAGAATGAAGTTCTGAGCTGGGGCTGTAGGGGCATGGAGGGCCCCAGGCCTTCTCGTGTGTCTATTGACCTCTCAAAAGGCCACATTCACTTCCATCCTGCCCTCCCTCTAGGCCTCCAGGTCTTGACCACCTTCATCTCTGGTTGAGATAACTGTGGCAGGCTTTTCGCTGAGTTTCCCTCAGACAGGGGTGGGGGGGTGGCGTTTTCAGACATTGCCATGGTGACCACACCCTTCTGGCTAAGACCTTTCAATGCTTTCAGCATCAAGTCTGATATCTCGACTTGGCATTCAAGGCTCTTAGCAATCAATACCCACTCCCATTACGTGCAGCCTCCTCTCCCTAAAACACTCTAGCTGAGCTGGGCTGTCTGCAGCTTCGGCCACTCCCCTTGAGGCCTTGGTGCCCCGCTCCCCCCCACCCCACTGCCTCCTTAGCCTTCCAGCAGCAGGTCAAAGCCATCAAGTCTGACCCGCCTTCCCACTCCTGGCCCTCAGTGCCCCACTCTCGGTGGCTCTTCAGCTCATTTCAACAACCACTCGACCCCTGCTTTGGGAATGGTGAAATGTCCGAGGCTGGTGACAGCACCCGGGTCAAAAGCAGGCAGAGCAGTGAAGCTGGGAGATCCCAGCTCCTCCTGCCAGCCGCCACACCCACCTTTCACCCACTCCCTGCAGTGCCTCCTCACCTTCCTCCCACCTGTGCTGGGGACTCACCTGCACACATCAAAGCCTGGGGCCCGGCTCAGGGCCAGGCCAGGTGCTGGAGACAGCAACAGTCCAGGTGGCTTCCACTCCCCTTAAGCTTTCAGAGAGAAACACACACACCAAGTCCCCTTAGCACAGACTCGGATGGCTCACAGCAAAAGGCCTTCAAGAAGGAATTCCCTGGCTGTCCAGTGGTCAGGACTTGTGCCTCCACTGCAGGGGGCACAGGTTCCATCCCTGGTCAAAGAACTAAGATTCCTTCGCATGCCTCGAGGCATGTCCAAAAAACAGTTATCCTTGAAACGAACACTACTCGAGGAAGACATCAGCCTTCGAGAGGGATACTGGGACAAAGGTGACTCCTCAAGGATGTCACGTATTGGCAGAGAGAGCGGGTTGTGATGGCAGCCAGCATTTACAGGGCTTCCTGGGTGGTAGGCCCTGTGCTGGGTGGTGGTGGTGGTAGTTTAGTTGCTCAGTTGTGTCTAACCTGTGATGCCATGGACTCTAGCCTGGTGGACTCCTCTGTCCATGGAATTCTCCAGGCAAGAATGCTGGAGTGGGTTGCCATTTCCTTCTCCAAAGGATCTTCCCAACCCAGGAATAGAAGCCAGGTCTCCTGCATTGCAGATTCTTTACTGACTTGAGCTTCGGGAGCTGGGGGTGACTCCCATTTGATCACATTTCACCTCACAACAGCCTGGTGGTGAAGGCACCATTAGCTTCCCCGATTTACACGGGAAGAACCAGAAGCTCGGCAAGCAAGCGCCTGCTGTGAGTCACACAGCTGGGTCTGCTCCCTGGCACGGACAGCTGCTTGCTGTCAAACGTGAACATCGCTGAGCTGAGCAAAATCTCCCACTCTCTCTGGTAACGGAAACCAGGCTGGGGCTGGAGGACACTGGCAGCTTTGACGAGGGAGCAAGGCCAAGCCCTGGGGCTGCAGGATAGCAGAAGAGACGGCAAGATCCACGGAAGCATATCGCGAGGTGGAGGTGGGGATCTGATGTGGGTTTTTCAGAGCTCAGCCCTTGGAAGGTGAAGGTGCCGAATCCTGATAATTTCTGGAACTCTCTAGGCGGTGCCCAGAGAAAGTCAGGTGAATTCATGGGGCAGATAGGCAGCCCCAGAAAAGGCTGATGCGAACGGGGAGGGGAAGGGTGTAGGGATCAGCTCCTTGGACAGGAAGCCGGCTTGTGGAGGGAGGCAGCAGATCTGACTCTAGCCACAAGGGGGCGCCTGGCACCAGGCAATGAAGCCGCTCCTGAGAAGGTGGGAGTGGTTTGTTGCTGGTTCCCCAGCGGTCTTGGGAGGGAGGATGTGGAGGAGGGGATACACCCAACTAACTCACTACCATGAACACAAGCACAGACGGGCAGGATGGTTTAGATCAATGCATGTCTGCTCATTCTGAGACTGGATCATCTCAGGCCAGTTATTTCCCTTTATACTGAGTCAGTAGGGTTCTTGACTGCATTCTTAGTAAAATTGGGATGGGCTCTTTCCTTGAAACCTACCTTCCAAAAGGGGAACAACTCTTTTTTCCATCTGCTTGTCTTTCTCTGTCAAGGACCTGTACATCACTCATTTTAATTCATTTAATCTGCTGTTCAATAGTGCACAGAGTATTTATTTCCGTGATTGTATTCCCCTATCTTCAAATCTACCTAGTCAGTCTCTTACTTTCTGCTATTTTTTTCCAGCACTATCTTGAGGTTCGGAGAAGGCACTGGCACCCCACTCCAGTACTCTTGCCTGGAAAATACCATGGACGGAGGAGCCTGGTAGGCTGCAGTCCGTGGGGTCGCTGAGGGTCGGACACGCCTGGTAGGCTGCAATCCACGGGGTCGCTGAGGGTTGGACACGACTGAGCGACTTCACTTTCACGTTTCACTTTCATGCATTGGAGAAGGAAATGGCAACCCACTCCAGTGTTCTTGCCTGGAGAATCCCAGGGACTGGGGAGCCTGGTGGGTTGCCATCTATGGGGTTGCAAAAAGTCGGACACGACTGAAGTGACTTAGCAGTAGCAGTATCTTGAGGTTCCACAGTTATTTCATATTCTGTATCTGATAATATCTGAAGTCCCAGGGGTCTAAATAAAAAAATTTTTTTTCTGTTCAGGAAGCACTTTATTTCTCCAAGATTAAGAATTAAAAAAAAAAAAAAAAAGAATTTCCACTGACAGAAAAATCGACACTTTGAAAATCTGCAGTGCTTTGCTCAACTTCTGAATGTTGATTTTTGCAGACATATTTCTCTCCAATCATTCCATCCATGATTGATGGATCAGTCTTAACTTCCAGTTTCAATACTTGGCCTTTACCTAGCTCTTCAGGACCTTTCCTTCTTTTTTTTTTTTTAATTTAGGCTATGTTGGGTCTTCATTGCTGTGCATGGGCTTTTGAGCAGGGGCTACTCTAGTGTTGTGCAGGCTCCTCACTACGGCTGCTTCTCTGGTTGCAGAGAGTGGTGTGCAGGCTCCTCACCGCGGCGGCTTCTCTGGTTGCAGAGGGTGGTGTGCAGGCTCCTCGCTGCGGCGGCTTCTCTTGTTGCAGAGGGTGGTGTGCAGGCTTCAGGGGTTGCAGCTCAGTAGTTGCGGTCCACGTGCCTAGTTGCACTGAAGCGTGAGGAATCTTCCCGAACCAGGGGTGGAACCCATGTCCCTTGTGTCGGCAGGTAGATTCCTAGACACTGGACTGCCAGGGAAGTCCCTAGGACAGGTTTACTTCAGTAAGAGTAGCTTCATCTAAAGGAGCTGCAGTGCAAACTGTACAAGGTCCTTCTCTGCAGCGGAGACTCATCACAGTAGCAATGGCTCCAGGGAGGATTGTTCAAGCCAGTCTCTACTGCACGCAAGTTGATCCACCTGGTTGAGAGGGCAGAAAACCTTTCTTGCTGTAGCGTCACTTAGGCTTTTTACCTTAATGTAATGCTTTACATAAGGATTCATAATAGATGCAGCCTTTTCAGCTTCTTTCAAGATTTGTGACAAAGTCAACAATTCTTTTGCTACTCACTCCAATTTAGATGCAGCAGAATAAAGAGCAGTGGCACAGTGACCCGAAGGTCACTATATCTGATACCCTTTATCTGAACAGGTGGCCTCACAAGCTTGATGAATGGCTTCAGCACAGATGTCCTGGAGCATCGCCCCTGGACAGTGTCTGGAGGGTGGCTGTCCTCTCCTGGGCACCTCTGGGTCAAACCAAGTTGTGTGCGTGTGAGCTAAGTCACTTTAGTCATGTCCGACTCTTGGCAACCCCATGGGCTGTAGCCCACCAGGCTCCTCTGTCCATGGGATTCTCCAGGCAGGAATACTGGAGTGGGTTGCCATGCCCTCCTCCAGGGGATCTTCCCGATCCAGGGATTGAACCCACGTCTCCATCTCCTACTCTGGCAGGTGGTTTCTTTACCACTAGCACCACCTTGGGTGAGCGCTACATCAGTTTATTGTTCCTGCTGCTGTTGCTCATAACGGCTCATTTGCTTGAGTACGAACTTTAGTTCATGGACAACTTACACTTGGTTGATATGTAATAATATGATTGCTGTTTTAATATTTTTCTCTAGAGGATTTGCATTTTTGCTTCTGCCAGGTCCCAGGAAATACAAACCTGCAATCATCTTAATTCCTCAGTCCAGGTATTCTTTGACCTCTGGAGTAAGGAGAATCTGACCTTAGCCCCAAGAGAGAGCAGACATTAGAGGCTCTGGTCAGTTTACTCTGCTTGCCTTCTCACTGAGGCCAAAGCCACTGCCCTGGCTTCACAGAGAGGTCCCGGTCGTTTTGTTTCATTTTGTACAGTCCCTTAAACTTTTGACTTCTTGGAATTTCTTTTGCCCTTACGGAGTTTTCCTCTACTATACTGAATTACTAGTGCAATTTTAACTTATAGTCACAGGCTTGAGATCCCCTGGGTGGTGGAGGGCAGTGCTGGACAGCTGCTGAGAAAGACTGGCAGTTGGCACCATCTGCATGAAAGATCATACAGTTAAGCCCCCATCTTGCCTTCTAGGGCCAAGGCGATCCTTTTCCCATCCCTGAGATCTAGTAACCAACTTCTCCCTTTGCATTTCGGGGGCTCATGAAGCTGATGGTGCCAACAAGTCTCTAGAGCAAGACTGCTCAGTAGTTCTAGGGGTACTTACTTCCCAGAAATGGATATCTGGGTGACAGGAGTGAGGCTGGGGCCAGTCGGGCCCATGGGAAATGGTCTCTGGCCAGGAAACCAGACAGCCCAAGACCTCACATGTACAGGTGTGCCTGCAGCAACCGTCACGGCTCAGCTGGCCAGGCCACCTCAGAGCCACATGATGTACTACGTGGGTCCTGTTGGAGACACAGCAAACTGGCGGGCTTTCAGAGGAGGCAGTCTGGACAGAGTCAAGGACCCAAGAAATGTTCAGTTCCAGAAATCCCACTGGAAAATTACCCCAAAGAAGGAAATCATGCTTAGGAAGATGTTCACTTTAGTACGTGAGGGAAAACCTGAAGCAATCCAGCTGCCCAACAGGACGTGAGGAATTAAGGAAAATCATGGCCTTGAGGGAACTCTCTGGCAGTCTAGGGGTTAGGACTCCATGCTCACTGATGGGCACCGGGGATCAATCCCGGGGAGGAGAATTCGGATCCTCCGCAAGCCACGTGGTGTGGCCAAATCAGATAAGCAAAACCACGGTCTTGATTAGACCATACAACTAGTAAGCAAATAGACATGAAGGCAACAGTGAACTTATGATTTAACATCAGTGTAAAAAGGAAACGAATGAACATTCCCAAATCCAGGTATGTTAAAAAATGTTTAAGGAAATAAGTTATTGGAAAAGAAAAAGGACCTATAGAGCCACTACCCTATTCTTCAAACTTTCTGTGGTTATTTTCCTCGTTAAAGGATCACTTAATGGTGAAGAGCTAACACAGAGCTGGGAACATCTGTAGGCTGTTGCTGGCACTTGCTTCCGAGTTCCAGCAGCCGGAACCACCTCCTAGCACATCGAGGAACAAGGCAGAGGCGACGTAGAAGCCTGCCGGCAGGATGTCTTACACAAGTCCACGCAACCTTCCCTCCTAGTCCCATTCCAGCTTGAGTCAGAAAAGGAATATAGCCTTTTTATTGACTACTTGAAGTAGAACAAACTAAATACATATTTAACAGTTTTGGTTCATTTATACAGTACATTAAATAAGTTATGCACAGAGTTAAGTAACAAAAGTTCCTATCAGAGTAAAATGACAAAGCACAGAAAAAAATCAACTCTACCGCATCCTGTGGGTGGTTTCACATTCATCATCCCCTTAAAAAAACCGCGCTTGGAAGCTCAGTTTTGGATTTATTTACATTATTGGCTTTCTCTGTGGATGGAGCTTTTGTAGCCTCATCAGGAACTTGGAAAGCTGTGAAAGTGGACTGAAGGCCTCTGAGCCAAACAGCACTTTCAGCCATCCGCCTAATGCTTATTGCCGCTTCTCTCTGCCAACTCCAACGCAGGCCCGGGGCTGCCCCTGCCAGCCGCCAGCCACACATGCCCTATTTGGTATGAGCATCGGTGAGTGTGCACTGGGCAGTTGTGGGTCTGACCAGATGGGGCAGCAGGGGAAGTGCCACCTCTGGGGCTATGGAGGCAAAGCGGGGAGGCAAAGGCCGCCCTCAGGCCTCAACCTTCTCCTGGCTTATGATGGAAAAGGTCGCCTGCACCATCATCTTTGGAATTGAGCATGTCAATGCACGTGGGCAAAGAGGCAGGTAGTCAACATTTTGGTTTCACAAGAACTACAGACACTCAGTTAGAAAGGGCCCNCTTATAAATAGTAAGTGCATAACATATTATCATTGAATTACATTGGTTTTTATTTATTCCTTATTGTTGCAAGATTTTTTTCTTTCTCTTTTGAATATGTGTTGTTTAGTATTGTGTGTGTTTGTGTCTGTGGTTGTGTGTGTGTGGTTGTGTGTGTGTGTGTCTGTGGTTTTTATTTCTACTATTTGCTACTCCAGTTAACAACTATCATCTGGAAATACACAGCTGTTAAGCACTATTTTAAAGCAGCTTTCAAGATAAATGGAGGAATGGGAGAAAAACTTCAGTTTGGATTCATGCAGCTCACTTTGACTTTACTCAACTTTATGCTCTTTCCCTGCCTCCTTTAAAGCCTGGGAGTATGTTACACTAAAGTTCCAGTGTGCACAGAGCTGCCTGCAATTTGAGAGGCAAACTCTAACTCTGTGGGCCACTTTTGAGAAGCCTGTGGTCATTCGGGAAACAAAGGCACTTCTGTTTCCTCTTCTCAATAACAATTAAGACATCAGATTAATAGAATCTTTAAATTCTTGAAGGATGCTTGCAGAATAGTTTGTGTTTGCGTAAACACAAAGGAATACTTTCCAAGCCATAAAGGTCACGGGAAGAAATAAGAGAGAGACAGCTTATGAATAGGGCATGCTGGTAGATTTTTGGAGAATGGCATGTGTCCTTCTCAGTGTGTCCCTCTAGCTTTGGGGGTACTGGGCCTGTGGTTTACTCTGGAGAACGATTTCCTGGGCAAGGAGTTCCTAGTGTTGTGAGAGCTTGCCTTCAGGAGGAGGAGAAGAAATAGGGAGGAGGAATTGGAGGGGGAAGTCTCTCTGTTCACATATAGTGTTCACTTAATGAGTGTAATGTTGTTGCTAAATGGGATTTAACACAATACCTATCCCTAACCTTGTCACCAGAACGGTAGTCGACATGCCCCCTTTTTCCAATACTGTCTGCCTGGTAACTATGCAGAAGTCTGTTCTCCTAATTTTCTAAGTGGTAATCCTAGAATTATCTTGGCTCAGAAATAAATGAAGAACTCGTGTATAGGAATCAAATTTCCCTACAGGGGTTGTAACTGAAACAAGGATTAAGTACCAGTACACAAAACCTCTCAAGCAATGGATAACACAGCAATTGCTGAACATTCGATCTAGAAGGTCCTCTGTCTTTTTCTTTTATAAAGCTTGAGATCAAGTTTGGGTAGGGAGTGAAAAAGCGAGGCAATTTAGCTCATTTAAAGGCTTGCTTATTGGGAAGGACAGAGCTATATTTAACTCTGTGAGGTCCTTTGGGGAAGCTAAAACAACAGGTAATTAAATGCTAAGTGTGCTTTGCGTGTGTGAGTGTGTGTAGGGGAGCGTGCAGGAGGAGGGAAGGTTTGTAGAGATTATAATGTGGGCCACAGGAAAAAGTTCGTTCAGGAAAGAATTCATAACTATACAGAATAGCATGCAGATGAAATAGACTACTGGTTGACCCCTTGTTGCACATGGCAAATGTTTATCTNCCTCAGAGACCTCCAGGACAATATGAAACGCTCCAACCTCTGCACCCCTGGAGTGCCTGAGCCCCATCCCCAGCGCCCTGACACACAGAAACCAGCATCATGTTACGGCCTCTCAGAGGTGAGGAAATGGGGTTCCCTCTGTCTGCAGGTGGCAGAGCCAAGACCTTCATCTAGTAATTTCTGGATCACTATCCAAGGCCCATCCTTGTACCAGCCTGGAGCTCCCTGTTCACAGGAGCGGCATTTGATAGCAGTTTGATTTTTTTAATAAAATAAAATCACGATTATTGGCTCTTCTATGTACAGCATCACAGAGTCTAACACAATGAAAAGAGGAATGAGAAGCTGCCGGCTGACTCAGAGATGGGTCTGGTGGTCTCCTCATGTGGGTTCATTTCTGTTTCCCCGCAGCCCTGAGTCTCCTGCCAAGGGAGAGCTTGGACCTGCTGCAGACTTGGCCTTGACTCCGGGGCTCCCGCCCCTGGTATTCCTGACACCCAGGGTGAAGGGCAGAGCAGTCTCCCACACGTTGGGACACTGGGACCTTTGACAGAGCTGGGGGAGTTGAAGTTTTCTTCCCAGCATATCATGCCTATGCATTTGGCTCTTGGACCAAGACGATTCACCTGGGTCTGCTCTTATTAACGGCCCCTTTTACCATCCCTCCTGGTACTTTCCAGCTCACCAGGTGGTGGGGAACAGCCCCAGGCAGTGGAGGAAATGGCCTACAGTTACAGCAGAGACCCCTATAAATAGGGACAACCCCCACCTGGGTATTCAGCATCCAGGAGTGGCCCCTGTGGGCACGGTGTGGCACGTCCCCAGCTGCGGGCCACTCAGAGGGTGAAATGACAGCAAGAAGTTAGGGGGCACTTGCCATGTGCCCCAGAGTTATTACATAATTTGAGGGGGCATCTTGCTTGCCCTTGAAGAGACAAGTTCATATACTCCTCTGTATGGGATTCTCCAGGCCAGAACACTGGAGTGGGTTGCCATTTCTTTCTCCAGGGAGTCTTCCCAACCCAGGGATTGAACCAGGGGTCTCCTGCATTGCAGGCAGAATCTTTACCATCTGAGCCACCTGAGAAGCCCATTTCTATACTAGACGGTTGGTACGATTTCAGTATAACATGTATACTAGTGCTATATAGTTACAGTTAAGTTACAGGACAGAGACAAGAGGACCGTCTAGAAAGGGCAGAGGTTTTTACCCTGCTCCTGGTTACATGAGCCTGCATGGTTTCACAGACAGCAGGCAGAAGGCACGAGACTCCTGGATCAGAGGCAAGGGGCTTGATTACTCATGGCACAATGAGGAACATGTTTCCTTCCCCCCGACCCCCCCCACCCCCAGTTCACAGGTGACGTGGAGCAGCCCTGGTGGGGATGAATGGGCAGTGAGTCTCTGGCACCTCTCAGTAGCCCAGTCCTCGAGCAGGGGTCCCCAACCTCCAAGATCTAATACCCGAAGATCTGAGGTGGAGCTGATGCAATAATAACAGAAATAAAGTGCACAATAAACGTAATGCCCTTGAATCATCCCAGAATCATCCCCCCAACTCTGCTCGGTGGAAAACCTGTCTTCCGTGAAACTGGCCTCTGGTGCCAAAAAGGCTGGGGACTGCTGCTCTACAGAGGGTGCTGCAGCAAAACTGCCCGACCTCCACCGCCCTGGAGGGGAGCGGTGTCTTTACAACGCGGGTCAGGAAACAAGTCTGCCTGGCGTCCCAGAGGGAGACACGATTCTGTCTCTCAGGGGTGCCTGCTATACATCCTTGAAAACTCACCCAGAACAAACACCACTGCCTCTGCTCACGAGACTCAGAAATGCAGGACACCCACAGAAAACGGTCTCCCAAGAAGTCAGGAAAACCTGTAGTGACGAGAAGTCGTCACTGAGGAAGAGCAATCTGATGAAAAGGATAAGGGGCATTTCCAGCTGACTGAAGACGCAAGCTGTGATTTTTCCAGGCATTTCCCCTCTCACTGTGGCCAACATTATGCCCGGAATCCAGAGCTTATCTGGAGAACATGCCCCCAGGAGCAGGGGGAGGGGTGACCCAAAGGATGCTGGGTGAAAGGGGGAATCAGCCTGGAAGGTGTGAGTTTCTTGAAAGTGGTCCAAAAGGAGGCGAACAGTGCAGGGGATGGAGAGATGGCAGGCGGTCCCACAGGGGTGCAGAGCGCACAGTCTCCTTCAGCCTCGCTCCCTGGGAAGATGGGGGAGAGATCAGCCAAGAGACACCCCTGCCAGGGGTGAGCTCCACGCATCTGTTCTGTGGGAAGCCTGCTTGGTGGTGAGAACAATCGAGGCCCGGTTCTCAGCCATCTGAACCCACAGAGAGACATCCCAGGGACAGAACAATCTGAAAGTCTCATTTCTCTTGGCTCGGGAAGCACTCTGTGGTTCTGGAAACTCTTCCCGCTCCACAAGGAGCTGCACGATCCCTTGGAGGCTCGGGACCGAGGCTTTCTCGAATCTGTGCACCAGCGCTGTGCCAGGCAGGCCGAGATGCCATGGGATAGAAACTTCTCGTTCCTTCATTCGCTTATTCAATTTTAAATTCATTCTGGAATCTAACACATGGGATGGTGACTGTAATGAACAGTAGTGTGTCATATACTTGAAATTTGCAGGGCAGTTCTTTAAAGTTATCACCACACAAGAAAAAAACCAGCTCTCTGAGGTTATGGGTGTATTAATTAACCTTCTGTAGAGTCATTTTGTAACACGTATGTACATCAAATCATCAGATCGCATGCTTTAAACTTATCAAATGTCATCTGTTGATCATATCTTAATAAAGCTGGGAGAAACAGAAAAAAAAATAATGATTTGTTCATTTGCTGGATAACGAATTGACTCCATTTGCCATCCGTTAAGCATTTTCACTCCATAGGCAATTCAAATTATTGTTTTATAGTAAACTAACAAATACTTTCAAAAAGGATGAAATATTCACGTTAATTTTTTAAAAATATACATACAATTTTAAAAATATATACATACATATACAAATTTAAAAAAAAACATTTCTCATCATTTTCCTTCATTTATTTATTCCATAAAGCTTTGCCAAATAGCGACTATGCACTAGCTGTGATTCTAGGTGTACCAATAAATGAAGAAGACCATTTTGGGAAATGTTAAGTGTCATGAAGAAAACAAGAGTGAGCCCAGGGACAGACACTGATTGGAGGAGGGCTGGCTGGTAGACCAGCGGTGGGTGGGGGTGGGGGAGTGTGCAGAAAGGAGGTGACGTTTGAGCTTAGTTCTGAATGACAAGGAGAAGCAACAAGACATGAATGACCTGGGGGTGGAGTCCCCATCAGAGAGAAGAGCAAGTGCAAAGGTCAGGTCTGAAGTGTTCAAAGGGTAGGAAGGAAGCTCCTGGGGTGGGAGAGACAAGAGCAAGCAGGTGAGAGGCAGGAAATGGCCACAGCGGGGTAGAAAGAGGCCAGTCTCTGCAGACTTTAATAAAACACTGTGGGGAAGAGCTCCCATGTGATAGGAGGCTGGGACAGCTCTCAACAGTGGAGTTGTTTTGTCTGACTTATGCTTTAAAAAGCAACCTGGGCAGGAGTGAAGGTGAGAAACCAGTTAGAACACCAATGTAGGTTTGTATAAACTATCCTCTGTCATTTACGGGGCATGGATAGAAAAACTGAATAAGAAGCCCAGTTCAGTTCAGTACAGTACAGTCGCTCAGTTGTGTCTGACTCTTTGCGACCCCATGAATTGCAGCACGCTAGGCCTCCCTGTGCATTACCACCTCCCGGAGTTCACTCAGACTCACATCCATTGAGTCGGTGATGCCATCCAGCCATCTCATTCTCTGTCATCCCCTTCTCCTCCTGCCCCCAATCCCTCCCAGCATCAGAGTCTTTTCCAATGAATCAACTCTTCGCATGAGGTGGCCAAAGTATTGGATTTTCAGCTTTAGCATCATTCCTTCCAAAGAAATCCCAGGGCTGATCTCCTTTAGGAGGGACTGGTTGGATCTCCTTGCAGTCTAAAGGACTCTCAAGAGTCTTCTCCAACACCACAGTCAAAAAGCATCCATTCTTCAGTGCTCGGCTTTCTTTATAGTCCAACTCTCACATTCATACATGACCACTGGGAAAACCATAGCCTTGTCTAGATGGACCATTGTTGGCAAAGTAATGTCTCTGCTTTTGAATATGCTATCTAGGTTGGTCATAACTTTCCTACAAGGAGTAAGCATCTTCTAATTTCATGGCTGCAATCACCATTGCAGTGATTTTGAAGCCCAAAATAATAAAGTCTGACACTGTTTCCACTGTTTCCCCATCTATTTCCCATGAAGTGATGGGACCAGATGCCATGATCCTTGTTTTCTGAATGTTGAGTTTTAAGCCAACTTTTTCACTCTCCTCTTTAGCTTTCATCAAGCGACTCTTTAGTTCCTCTTCACTTTCTGCCATAAGGGTGGTGTCATCTGCATATCTGAAGTTATTGATATTTCTCCCAGCAATCTTGATTCCAGCTTGTGNTTTCCTCTACTATACTGAATTACTAGTGCAATTTTAACTTATAGTCACAGGCTTGAGATCCCCTGGGTGGTGGAGGGCAGTGCTGGACAGCTGCTGAGAAAGACTGGCAGTTGGCACCATCTGCATGAAAGATCATACAGTTAAGCCCCCATCTTGCCTTCTAGGGCCAAGGCGATCCTTTTCCCATCCCTGAGATCTAGTAACCAACTTCTCCCTTTGCATTTCGGGGGCTCATGAAGCTGATGGTGCCAACAAGTCTCTAGAGCAAGACTGCTCAGTAGTTCTAGGGGTACTTACTTCCCAGAAATGGATATCTGGGTGACAGGAGTGAGGCTGGGGCCAGTCGGGCCCATGGGAAATGGTCTCTGGCCAGGAAACCAGACAGCCCAAGACCTCACATGTACAGGTGTGCCTGCAGCAACCGTCACGGCTCAGCTGGCCAGGCCACCTCAGAGCCACATGATGTACTACGTGGGTCCTGTTGGAGACACAGCAAACTGGCGGGCTTTCAGAGGAGGCAGTCTGGACAGAGTCAAGGACCCAAGAAATGTTCAGTTCCAGAAATCCCACTGGAAAATTACCCCAAAGAAGGAAATCATGCTTAGGAAGATGTTCACTTTAGTACGTGAGGGAAAACCTGAAGCAATCCAGCTGCCCAACAGGACGTGAGGAATTAAGGAAAATCATGGCCTTGAGGGAACTCTCTGGCAGTCTAGGGGTTAGGACTCCATGCTCACTGATGGGCACCGGGGATCAATCCCGGGGAGGAGAATTCGGATCCTCCGCAAGCCACGTGGTGTGGCCAAATCAGATAAGCAAAACCACGGTCTTGATTAGACCATACAACTAGTAAGCAAATAGACATGAAGGCAACAGTGAACTTATGATTTAACATCAGTGTAAAAAGGAAACGAATGAACATTCCCAAATCCAGGTATGTTAAAAAATGTTTAAGGAAATAAGTTATTGGAAAAGAAAAAGGACCTATAGAGCCACTACCCTATTCTTCAAACTTTCTGTGGTTATTTTCCTCGTTAAAGGATCACTTAATGGTGAAGAGCTAACACAGAGCTGGGAACATCTGTAGGCTGTTGCTGGCACTTGCTTCCGAGTTCCAGCAGCCGGAACCACCTCCTAGCACATCGAGGAACAAGGCAGAGGCGACGTAGAAGCCTGCCGGCAGGATGTCTTACACAAGTCCACGCAACCTTCCCTCCTAGTCCCATTCCAGCTTGAGTCAGAAAAGGAATATAGCCTTTTTATTGACTACTTGAAGTAGAACAAACTAAATACATATTTAACAGTTTTGGTTCATTTATACAGTACATTAAATAAGTTATGCACAGAGTTAAGTAACAAAAGTTCCTATCAGAGTAAAATGACAAAGCACAGAAAAAAATCAACTCTACCGCATCCTGTGGGTGGTTTCACATTCATCATCCCCTTAAAAAAACCGCGCTTGGAAGCTCAGTTTTGGATTTATTTACATTATTGGCTTTCTCTGTGGATGGAGCTTTTGTAGCCTCATCAGGAACTTGGAAAGCTGTGAAAGTGGACTGAAGGCCTCTGAGCCAAACAGCACTTTCAGCCATCCGCCTAATGCTTATTGCCGCTTCTCTCTGCCAACTCCAACGCAGGCCCGGGGCTGCCCCTGCCAGCCGCCAGCCACACATGCCCTATTTGGTATGAGCATCGGTGAGTGTGCACTGGGCAGTTGTGGGTCTGACCAG
Organism: Neotragus pygmaeus; assembly: GCA_006410875.1. NCBI lineage: Eukaryota > Metazoa > Chordata > Mammalia > Artiodactyla > Bovidae > Neotragus > Neotragus pygmaeus. The sequence continues at coordinate 535,010 of SJYV01041103.1, read as the reverse complement.
ATGGGGCAGCAGGGGAAGTGCCACCTCTGGGGCTATGGAGGCAAAGCGGGGAGGCAAAGGCCGCCCTCAGGCCTCAACCTTCTCCTGGCTTATGATGGAAAAGGTCGCCTGCACCATCATCTTTGGAATTGAGCATGTCAATGCACGTGGGCAAAGAGGCAGGTAGTCAACATTTTGGTTTCACAAGAACTACAGACACTCAGTTAGAAAGGGCCCTATTCAACAGCTTGCCCAGTATCCCACCCCCACCCCCACCCCAGGACGGAGTCCCAACAGCTGGCTGGTTGGCCCATGCTGGAACAGTCCATTTCTCTCTGGTTTTTCTTACATTTGGTTTTTCTTACTGCTACCACCCAGTTCTCTGTAAATTGCTTAAGGAAAAAAAAAAGTCTAAGAAAGCTGGCTTGGTCTATTGTCCCGGGAGCCTGGAAACCAGTTCTGAAGAAAGCCTTGAAGATGAGTTCTAAATGATTTACTCAATCCATAATCTCATCTACAGTTTCCAGGACAAACAGCCATGTGGTCATTATTCATGCTTTCATCCTGAAGAACTCATGACCACACAATTTTAATTGTGTTGTTGAAACTGCAAGCCCACTTGCTGAGATCTCTTCTGGAACAGTCCACAGGTCTGCCCTTTGCAAGCAGGTGACAGCACTGGGGCTCCATCTGACTCTGGGACAAGGCTGTACAAAGTGGAGTGGGAATTTCCTGTCTAGAAGCTGAAGATGCTCACGATGACACCAAGAAGTGAGGAGCTCCAGGTGGAGCCACTGGCCCAGATGTGCAAAAGTCATCTACACGGCAGAGGGCCCGCAGCAGCCAGTGCCAGGCATGGACCTTTGCCAGAGTGACGGGTCTTGTTTCCAGACTAAAATCCACTGAGACACACACAGGACTCAGCACTGTCCAAGAGAAGGTGCATTTGCTCTGTGACCTCAGGGTGGCATGACTGAGCCCCATCCTGAGAGCTGCAAGGACACCCCCAGGTGAAGCTCTCACACTCAGGAGGAGGGCTGCTCATTTCTGAGCAGGCGGAACGAACCTGAGTCTGTTTTCACCACTGGGTGGAGCAGGCAGTGGGGCCCCAGAGGATGATGGACGCTTTTGAGGATCCGGCCCTAAAGCTTCCCTCAGAACATTTAAAACAGCTCCCATGCTGGCTACTTCCGGTCTCCTCTGGCTCCTGCAACCACCCCTCACTGGGCAGAGGAGTGATGTGCCACTGCTTGTGGCATTTGCTTTTGATCCCTAGGATGACACTGGAGAGACCAGGAGCGCTCTGACAATACCTCAGTACCACCACCGAGTCTTTTCTTTGTCCCCTTACACTATAAAGGTTGGTCTTCTAAGCAGTCTGATTCCATTAAGATGCTTTAAATCTAACTAGATGAAAGGGGGGAGCCTGAATCTGCACCATCAGTGTGGCTATCAGCAGACACAGGAAACCAAGTGGGGAATCTGGACTCAGCGCTGCCCCTCCAGTCCCCTCACCCCATTCCAAGACTGTCCCTTCTCCTCCCAACTCCAACCAGAGAGCTGAGACTTTCAGAAGAGAGGGAGCTGGAGAAACAGACTCTTTACATGTAAATAGGAAGTTCTGGACAGATGCCCTAGCAACCGACATGTGAAACTGACCAAAATGAATTACAGCACAGGCCTGAGATGTGAATCGCAGTGTGGAACACTGATGAAATCTTTAGCTTGGCCTCTGGGTGGCACGTGAGCAAAGCAGTTTAGAACAGCATTGCAGAAATTCTGAAAATTAAGCTGTCATTGGATCCACAGTCCACAAAAGTCAGCTAGGACTTACCTGCACACTAAACCTAAACCTTAGCTGTAGAGATTGACATCGAGTCTGATGAACAGTATTTGGTTGGCTTTGGCTTTTTATTCCAACCCGAAAAAACCTGAGTGACCCTGGCTCGGCCACTGAAGACTTACAGGACACACCTAGGTGTTCATCCAACTTGCCGACGAAAAAGGGAACTGAGGTCAGACCCAGTGGACACCATGAGACACCCTCTTGCTGCCACCAGATTTATAGGCTCAGTGACCGCCTCTCATGGGCTATCTCTTCTCAGGGAAATGCAGGCAACTCCTGTCTGGGGTTCTGGTTTCATCTCTGTTAGGCAGGATACCTCAACTGCTGCAACTAAAGGAAAGCTGAACAATAAAGCAACTATTCTGTTATTCTTTCTCTGGGTATACCTTACTTCACACAGCAGAACTCTGGGTATTTTAATGGTGCTTCATACTGAGTTTAAGACAGAAAATCCTTGAGTAAGGTAAATTAGGGACTTACCATTTTTACTTATTTACTTGGCTGCTCCAGGTCTTAGGTGTAGCTTGTGGGATCTAGTTCCCTGACCAGGGATAGAAGCCTGGCTCTCTGCATTGGGAGCACAGAAACAGAGCCACTGGACCACTAGGGCGGTCCTGGGACTTAGTTTTTAAAGTAAGATACACCTACATGTAAGGATAATGGTACCTATACTGATACCTTACTGGGAGCTTTCAACTCTGGTCAATGTGCAGAAAATGGCCATCTAAAGCTGGGCTTTCAAGGGTCGGCAAGAGCAGGGCCAACCAACTCATTCCTTGGTGCAAGAGGGTGCTAGAGGTTGGAGTCGGAGAGGGGGAGGGCCAGGGTCCTTGGGCTCCCAACAAAACTTGAATGGCAAGGAAGAACGTGTGTGGCAATTCCTAACATTTTAAAGGGAGTATAGGTGATGTCATGTTTGGACTATCAGGTAAGCAGCTGGAAAAACTCCCAGAAGATAGGAAGAAAAATTGGTCAGGCTCTCACAAATGTCACACTTCAGGGAACTTTTCTTAGCTCAAAGAGGGTAGGTATCAACAAAATTAGAGAAGGGAAACAGGATTGTATGCCCAATAATAAACTGACATAGGACATATAATGACAAAGTCTGAAGAATTCTTTCAGGTCCAAAAGGGTCGCTCAGAAGTGACCAGGCCTTGAGGGGTGAGGCAAGCCACACCAAATCACATCACATCCTGTGGGTCAACTATGGCTTCAGAGGTGCCAAACAGAGACCATGGGAAGAAGACCCACCCAGTGATCTGGACATGTAGGGTCTGAGATAAAAGGACACAAAACAAGACGACTGTGCGAAGAGCCAAGTGGTGACAAGTTTCGGCAGCTCCAACAGATGATCCACTCGGTAACGTGCTGACACTAGTTTGGCCAACATGCTCAGGGAGAACAGACAATCCATAATTGAGTCTCATTCTCCCTCAGACCAATCCATGCGCTGAAAACTAGTTTCTGCATAAGCAAAATCAAAAAAGAGAGAGGAAAAAAAATGGATCCCAAACTAAAATAGCCAGCCAGGCTGGAAAATCTTGTCCAACATGATCTGTGATGCTTCGTGGAAGTTTTATTTTTTATTATGGATGCTTTTACTAAATGGTGACTTCTTCCTATGGTTTCTGAAAATCTTATGTCTGAATGGCAGGGCCTATGAGGGTGTCCTGAGTGCTGCTTTCTGCCTGCCCAAGTCCCCAGGGACTAATCAGTGGCACCTGCTGAGGGTGGAAATGGGCTCAGGGAACTGTTCAGGGGCAAGAGGAGCCACTCCCGGTGAGAGCGCGCCCTCCTTCCCGGCTTGTTATCAGTCTCCAGGCCTCTGTCGCGGGAGGACGTGGGAGCAGGAGACGGTGAAGGTGTGAGCTGCCTCGAGCCTGACTGGGCACACCTGAAAGTCGTCTCTCTCGCAAGGCAGAGAGGAGCTGGTGGTCTACATGGAAAAGTGGCTGGCCATGCCAGCTTTAGCTGGGAGAGCAAGCTTGGAAGCCATGGAGGAGGCAGCTCCAGCCAGTGGCCATGCGCACACAGGTGGGAAATGGACAAGTGTGTGGACAGGCTGAGGCTTGAAGTCTTCCTGCCTCCACTCCTCTTCTGGATGATGACTCAACAGTGACTGGCACTGCTTCACAATGCCAGCCTCCCGTGCGGAGTTCCGCCGTGCTGTGAGGTTGCCGGGGGAAGTGAGTCTGGGGCTCAGAGTCCGTTGGTGTCGATGGCTGTCACAGAGGCCGGTGTGGAGGAGCGTGAGGTGGTTGCCGAGGTCTTGTCCAGGGCTGGACTGGGGACGCTGCAGTCGGCGGATCGGGCTGAGGAGCCCCTCCCTCCAGGAAGCAGGGGCCGGCTCTGGCTGTGGGGACTCTGGCCATGCAGGTTCTGGCCGCAGAGCCGGTGATGCCGCTCCCAATCCTTATGCTGGCAGAAAGAGCCGCAGTATCGTGCGATGTTGCAGCCACTGCAGGTTTCACTGGCTTTGCGGCCACAGTTCCAGCAGTTCTGCAAGACACAGGCATCGGTCAGCTGCTGGGATCCTGGGGGCACACTTGCCATCACGTGCCAGTTCCTCTGCAGAAGAGCCGGCGGGGCCGTGTGGGGAGAGTGTGGGCTCTGGAGCTGCAGGTGCCTGTGCCTGTGCTGCCTGCCCTGCTGCTGCTTTCTGTTTACTTCTAATGTGTTTCATGAAAACTACCTACCCTGGGCTGCGGGACAGCGACACGAGGGAATGTGAAGACATATGCACACATCACTGTAGGGCAGAAGCAAGTCCTGCTGAACGCAACAACTCCTCGTTTTGACTCATATTTTAATCCTCAGTGACCAAACCAAACCAAACCAGGCTTCCACATCATAGCTATCTATTCGAAGACCACAAATGTGCTTCGACGGTTTTCTTTTCTACCCTTTGCAAAGCAGAAATGATCTTGACTGTGTTCACTGACAACACCTGAAATCTTTACTCGCTCTGTGCCCATTCTCCGTTCAGTGACACATCCCGTCAGAGGTGGGCTGGGGATCACGGGACTACTTCCGGTCTGTTTACAAGAGCCCCTGCAATACCTCAGAACCTAAGGCCCCAGGGTCTATGTCAGGGAGTTTTCTTCCTATTTTTTGCTCCCACACCTGCCCCTTGGTACTCTCCTCCCTGACACACGAGTGTTTTACACCTAAGGTCTCCACAACCCACTTTTGGATTTGACCAGCCAGCTGCGCCCTCCCCTGCAGGCTCTGCAGAATGGCAGAAGCCAATTATGAGGCCTGGCCTGATGATCAAGGAAGAAAGATGCTGTCTCTTCCTCAAGTGTAAAAACAACTAATAAACAACAACAAACGACTGATAAGAGCAAAAAAGGACCTTGAGGTCCCCCACCTCTTGCACTGTATAGATACATGTGACACTGAGGGCCAGTAGGCAGGACTTGTCTGAGCTTATAAAATGATCACATGGCTATGCAAAACCTGGAACCTGGGCCACCTGTCTCTACTATTCTCAAGGGACACACTTAGTTTCAAAGAGCAACAGAAAGGACTGAAGATCCCTTCCAACATAAGAGGCTTCTCAGGAAATACACTCCAGTGACTTTCCCAGCCTTGCTAACACCATGGAGAATCAGAATCAGGGACAAAGTCATTCTTAGGATCTTCACAGATCCTCAAGCAAGCTGTATTCCAGAAAACTTCACACTCTGATAGGTTGACTCCAGACAGTGCTTGGAATGTGTTTCATGGAGCTGCTGTGGAAACACAGGCCTTTACTTCCTCTGTCCAAGTCTGAAAGAACATCTCAAACTGGGCCAGAGGATTAAATCAACGGTGCTTTCACCTTGACCACCATTGAGAAGCTAGGGTGAAAAGGACAATTTGCATTCCCTGTCTCTATGGCTTTGCCCTGACTTTACCAAAAGGCTTTGCCAAGAAACATGATGAAAGCTTTACTGTGGTCCTCACCCTTCAAATCAGCATTCCTCAAAGATGGAGCAAAGCACATGGCCAAACAGGCCTTGTAATTTATGGGGGAAGGTTATAAATCTTCTGAGTTACTGGCCAGGGAAGTCAGAGATGGTATTCCAGAATATCCTTTGACAAGCAGGGGCCATCAGTTTATGTCAGTTACTACTCCAGGTGTGACCCAAAGCCCATCCCAAAGTTTCCTGACCTTATTTCAAACCTGGCTCAAAGAAGAAATGATTCCTATCTTATACTCAACTGCTAGCCCATCACGTTTGCCAGGAAATCTAGGCTGGGGACAGAAGGGTATGTCTACCTGAGGTGTCATTCCAAGGGAGATGCTTGGGTCTGGCCTTAGAGGAGGCAGCTGCTCTGCAAGGGTAGGAGCTGCCACACCTATGTTGTTAACAACGTAAGGAAATCCTTTCTGTCTGAACAGTGCACTGCAGTTTAAAAACACGTCCACAGCTGTGATCTAATTATATCTTCCTTAAAAAGTATAAGACCAGCAGGACAGGGGCTGCTACTCACTCACTATACAGAGAAGGAGCTGACCCCCGAAGGGGACGCTCCCAGTGTGAGGGGAACTGGGACGAGTGCTCAGGGCTCCTGGGCTCCTTCCGCTTGACCGAACTACCTTTCACAGGATGAACGAAAAACTCCAGGGGTACCGCTAGATATCAAGCAGAACTTTTTGAGTGAACTGGAGGAAACCAGCTCTCTTGGTGCAACACAAACTCACTCAGAGCATATGGCCTGCTAGCCTGCCTTGTTTTGGAAGGAAAGTTTGCAGGGATGGGTGCCAGTGTGTGCCTCACCTGCAAGTGACTTTGTGTCTTGAATATAGATATTGATATGGGTGGCTATTATGAATCCAATACACAATAGAAACAAACAGGAGAGGAGAAGGAAAAGGGGAGAGTCAGAGGAACTATTTTCTTCCAAGTCAGCTGGAAAGGCTACAGCAGGACTTGCCCACATCCTTTCTCAATGGCCACACGATAATTAGGCATGTTCATCCTCACATCGTCATGCTTAACACCGTTCTTTGAGAAAGATTTAAGGAGGATGAGAAAATAAATTTTCTGTCGTTTAAAAAACCACCAACAACAAAAAAGCTCAGTTCTTTATAACCTCAGGAATATCCCAGAGAGTACATGGGATTTACCTACTTATAGAAACAGACTTGTTTCAGGACTTAAAAGTTTGTCTTAAACCTGAAAAGTAACTGAAATCAAAATTACAGAAAAATTTCATTACATTTGAAAGGGCTGTTAGGATGTTTCTGTCATGTGCCTTTTAATTATTTTTTTCCTCATAGTGGTACAAAGCACCACCATGTCCCAGGGCAGGGAGGCAGGCCTGCCGGATCTATCCCCTCAATCCATGAAATAACTAGCCTCTTTGTAAACAGACTGGATACTGCAGGACCCCGCACTGCCTTTCTCTGGCTTCAGTGATGTGGGATTAGGTCAGTTGAATTCCCAAAATCACAGTTTCCTCATTGGTAAAGATGGATTCCAACAACACCCACATCCCCTCGAGAGGATCACAAAGACCACAAACACACTGAGCTCTCTACATGGCGCCCAGGAAGCCCACTCAGGCAGGGGTGGTCACTGTTGCCATGCAGTTCCACAAGCTTCAGGGAGACTTCTCATAACTTAAACCAATATAATGAGCCAACATGTAAGAATGTAATAATTGAGAAACAAACCTCTCGGGAACGGAATAAAATTATAATTATCTAGTTCAAGAGAGGACTGTTGGCACTTACTGCCCCGCACCTGAGAGGAAGGCAGTGGGCTTGGTCCCCCCAGCCCCCAGCCCCCAGTGCTCTGACCTCCGTCGACTCTTCCTGCTCGTTTATGACGAGAAAAGCGTCCTCTGCAGCCTGCCGTTTGACGTCCGCTATTGTCTGCTCCATTCGAGCTCTCTCGGTTGCAATCACTTCAAAGGCTTTTTGCTCTGCCTCAGCAACAGCTTTCTGTACTTCTGACATGGCCTGAATTTTCACCTTGTTCACAGCTTCTTCTGGAAGAAAGTGACAGTAAAATCAACTAGCCGAGAAATCTCTCCCCTCCTACTCCACATCATTTCAAAGAAGGGACAGAGGTGAAACATGATTTTTCTTCTAAAAATACTTATGACAATTCTCTTTTATTCTTATCTTCACTTGTCCATTCATGCGACCATTTGTTGGGTCTGCAGACTCACTGACTTGTCGGCACTGTGCAAGGTGCTGAGGCGACCTCGGTGACTAAGATGTAACATGTTTTCACAACCGTGATCAAGTGTAAGTGTGGCTGAGGGGAAATGACACTTGTCATTATCAGGGACAAGAATTCCAAGGGGAAAGGTGGTCAGGTCTGTAAGTGGCAGAGGAGGATCAGGAAAATGTGTCTTGGTTGAGATGGTTGGTGAAAAGGAATCTTCTAGTCTTGTATTTCATGCTAAGGAATTTGGCCCTTCTTCAGAAAATGTGAAACCCTAAAGGGGTCTATGCACAACGAAAAGAGTGAGGGCAGAGACACCAACTGAGACGCTGGTCAATAATCTGGCTAATAGAGATTCTGAATGTAGGTAGGAGCAAGTAACACAGAGGAGGGGGTGAGACAGAATGAGGCTGGTGCACCAAAGGGTCTGGAGGTGGAGGTAAAGGTGAAGAATGGAAGTGCTGTGCGTTGAAACAGATAATGAGCAAAATGCTGGTGTGGAGGTAAGCAAGAAGGCTGAGGTGCATCCAGGTACAAATCACCAGGAGGCAGTTAGGTAGAGAAGACTGAACTCAGTGGAGAAATGCTGCCTGAAGATATAGTTCTGGGAAGGTTGCTAGGTGTTCTGGGCTACAAAAACCTCAGCTGCCATTACCTGACTTGGATACTAATCAGTTCTTCCCATCAAACCCTGCTTAGTTTCCACAAGATGTATACTCCAGGTGACATACAGTATGCACCTAAGCCTCAGTCCTAGGTCCCAGTGTGAATGACGTTCCTTCAGAGTCCACAAGACCGGACAACTGTGAAGCCTAAGGAAACTCCCTTACTGCCTGGTTCTTGCACATGGCCGAGGTTCAAAGGGGGTTCACACACAGTGTTCTAGGCTGCCAACCTAGAACTTTCCATCACTGCCCCAGCCAAGAAAAGTTTTTGCCCCAAATATCAAGGGTGATGCTGATAACTATTTTCATTTCCCTTAATTCTACTTTATGTCTTGGTAATATAATATACACCTCCCCACTGCCAACTGCAAAGATTTTTCTGAAGTGCTATGTAGTTTTCCAAATTAGTTTTAATGGTAAGATAATATTCTGTGGTGCCACACTGTAAATTCACATAATCATTCATTGACAGGTGGGCATTTCCTGGGTTGCCTTTCCCTTGCTCCAGTTCAGTTCAGTTGCTCAGCTGTGCCCGACTCGGTGACCCCGTGGACTGCAGCACGCCAGGTTTCCCTGTTTATCACCAACTCCTGGAGCCTACTCCAACTCATGTCCATCGCATCACTGATGCCATCCAACCATCTTATCCTCTGGGGTCTCCTTCTCCTCTTGCCTTCAATCTTTCCCAACATCAGGGTCTTTTTCAATGAGTCCGTTTTTTGCATCAGGTGACCAAAGTATTGGAGTTTCAGCTTCAGCATCAGTCCTTTCAGTGAATATTCAGGACTGACTTCCTTTAGGATGGACTGGTTGGATCTCCTTGCAGTCCAAGGGACTCTCAAAAATCTTCTCCAACACCACAGTTCAAAAGCATCGATTCTTCGGTGCTCAGCTTTCTTTATAGTCCAATTCTCATATCCATATGTGACTACTGGAAAAACCATAGCCTTGACTAGACAGACCTTTGTTGGAAAAGTAATGTCTCTGCTTTTTAATATGTTGTCTAGGCTGGTCACAGCTTTTCTTCCAAGGAGCAAGCGTTTTTTAATTTAATGGCTATAGCCTTCATCTGCAGTGATTTTGGAGGCCAAAAAAGCACTGTTTCCATTGTTTCCCCATCTGTTTGCATTGAAGTGATGGGATCAGATGCCTTGATCTTTGTTTCCTGAATGTTGAGTTTTAAGCCAACTTTTTCACTCTCCTCTTTCACTTTCATCAAGAGGCTTTTTTGTTCCTCTTCACTTTCTGCCATAAGGGTGGTGTCATCTGCATATCTGAGGTTATTGATATTTCTCCCGGCAATCTTGATTCCAGCTTGTGTTTCTTCCAGTCCAGCGTTTCTCATGATGTACTCTGCATAGAAGTTAAATAAGCAGGGTGACAATATACAGCCTTGACGTCCTCCTTTTCCTGTTTGGAATCAGTCTGTTGTTCCATGTCCAGTTCTAACTGCTGCTTCCTGACCTGCATACAGATTTCTCAAGAGGCAGGTCAGGTGGTCTGGTATTCCCATCTCTTGAAGAATTTTCCACAGTTGATTGTAATCCACACAGTCAAAGGCTTTGGCATAGTCAATAAAGCAGAAATAGATGTGTTTCTGGAACTCTCTTGCTTTTTCCATGATCCAGCGGATGTTGGCAATTTGATCTCTGGTTCCTCTGTCTTTTCTAAAACCAGCTTGAACATCAGGAAGTTCACGGTTCGCGTATTGCTGAAGCCTGGCTTGGAGAATTTTGAGCATTATTTTACTACTGTTATTTAAAATTTTATTTGTTTATCTGTGGTGCACCCGGTCTTTGCTGCTGTGCATGGGCTTTCTCCAGTTGTGATGGGTGGGCTTTTGACTGCAGTGACTTCTCTTGCTGTGGAGCACGGGCTCAGCAGTTGCCACCTGCGGACTTAGCTTCCCCCACCGCATGTGGAACCTTCCTAGACCAGGGATCAAACCCATGTCTCTTGGATTGGTAGGCAGCTTCTTAACCTCTAAACCACTAAGTAAGTCTACTTTTTACTATAATTTTTAAATTCGTTTTAATTCTTTTGGCTGTGCCATGCAGCATGTGCAATCTAGTTCCCCAACCAGGGATCAACCTGTTCTCCCTGCACTGGAAGGTCAGAGTCTTAACCACTGGACCACCAGGGAAGTCCCTGGATCATTCCCTTCTAAAAGGAAAGATTCAAAAGCATGCAAGTGAGAAATGAATTCAAAATACCCATGTGTTCACAGGTGGTAATACTTAATAATTCATTAAGTATTATTATTCATTAATTTTAAATCTTATTAACCCATTAATAATTATTTAGTGAAATTAACAGGGTCCTCTAAAATTTTGTCAATAACTAGGTGTTGAAAACTTTGGGGGCTAATTGCTTCAGGGTTGCATTATCTTGTACTTTCCTGACTGTCAGTGAAAATAAACATTTTGCAATAGGGTTATCCGTATTTTTCATAACATGATGTGTCTGTCCATTTGTTTATATTATGGTCTTGAAATTAAGTGGGTATTAATCTTTTTGTAGAAACAAATTTTTTCTTAGGGAGAAATCCCAAAACTATTAATTCCACTGAGAAAGGGAGGCAAGAAGGAAAAAAAGACTAGTATTTGGATAAGGTAATATGAGGTTAGCGTAATCCCTGTCTTTCCACAACAAGCTGTTCCTACCCTCCCTTATTCTTATAGAAAATGACGCCTAGCAAGAACAGCCTTGATGAAGCTAGAGACAGTGAAGGTGAAAGAAGAGCAGACTGAACCAAACGTGGGAGTGTGAGAATACAGTGAGGAAGACAGGCAGAAAAGAATTAAGCTGTACTTCCAGAAACAGGGCATATAAATAGGGAAGAGTCGGTTACTTAATGCCTCCCAGTAGAAGCAGGTAAAAAGGAGCTGGATGGACTGTACAGAGTCACTACAAATTCTCAACCAGCAAGGAACACAATAGGCAGTGCAGAAGCGGGGACAGCTAAAGGGGGAGAAGCAGGGACCTAGAGCTTTTTGAAGAGGAAGTTATGAAAAATCCCCTTTTCACAAATATGTACTCTACACTCAAATCAGTGAGTACATGTGACCCCTAAGCAGACAGACATACCAGTCTTTTTCCAAAACTCCACAGGTACATATCCTGTTCCCGGCCTACTGTTGAATTCCCGCTGAGAATCTACAGAGAGAGAGAGAGAGAGAAACAGAATAGAGCAGAACTGTCTATAATTGGCATGTTTTATTTTTGTGGAAAACTCTCTTTTACCACTTAGAAAGATTCAAACGTATACATTCATTTACTGGAAAAAATATTCTGACAAGAAATAAAATCAGACTATAATAGTACACTTAATTTTTAGATGCTCACTTGCTAATCAGTGGAGAAAAGCAAATCAAAACCATGAGATGTCACCTCATACCCATCAGAATGGCTATCATCAAAAAGACTACAAATAACAAATGTTGGCGAAGGTGTGGGTAAAAGGGAGCCCTTGTATACTGTTGGGGTGAATGTAAATCGGTACAGACGTTATAGGAAACAGTATGGCAGTTCCTCAAAAAACTAAAAACTACCATATGATCCAGCTACTCCATGCCTGGGTGCGTATCTGAAGAAAATGAATACAGTAATTCAAAAAGATACAAGCACCCCAACTCTCACAGCAGCATTATTTGCAATAGCCAAGATATGGAAGCAACCTAAGTGTCCATCAACATATGGATGGATAAAGATGTGGTATCTTCATGGTATTTCCAGAAGTCAAAATTTTCAGCTCATTTACTAAGAAAACTAGAGTTTCAGAGGCTATTACTCAAAGGTCAGACAGAGAATGCAAGTATTTAGATCTGAAGTGGGGGACAGGTTCTATAAGAGGATGCTCTAGTAGGAGAAACAGAATTGAAGCACTTGGGAAAGCCAATGCGGCAAACGTGAAAAGACAGTGGGTTGAGGCACAGGGCACATGACCGGTCACTGTGCTGCGGCTCTTTCAGGATTTCTATGTGTTTAAAAAGCTTCAAAACAAAAAACTGAGAAAAAAATTGTCTTTAAGTACAGGCATACAACATTTCTTAGGAACACTAATTTGCTAATAAGTGAGTCCAGGAATGGAGGAGGTAAAAAGTGGGATAAGGAAGATTTTCACAATCTATATGTTTCTGTACCACTTGACATTTTTGCAATGCAGTTCATTTATAAAAATTCCATAAAAAAAAAAAGAAATGAACTATCCAAGAAAATGAAGGGGATCTAATATTACCAGATATTAAAACACATTCTGAAGCTATAATAATTAAGTCTGATATTACACTGGGAAGCTATCCTAATTGCTAAGCATGTATGCTGGTTCTGGAATAAACTTAATAAGCTGTAGGACTACTTATGCCAAGTTTCTAACTTATTCAAGCCTCAGTTTTGCCATCTGTAGATGAATCTAATGGTAGTTCCTATTATCTCCATAGGTAGGCTTGAAAACACATGTAAAAGGCTTATTAACACTGGCAGGAACACAGTAAGAGTCCATACAGCTACTATTACCAGAAGTGATAACTAATATAGTCAGGAAGACTATAATACTTAAGACTATAATATTTAAGTATTAACAAAATTAGCAGATGATAGTTATTTCATTCTAACAGGTAAAGAATGGGTATCAACTGATGATAGGAAAATTTAAACTATTTGGAGAATTTAAAGTTGGATAGCTAACATGCAAACACACAAAACTTCAATATAGATGAAATTTATTGTGCCCTGGGAAGGTATCAAGGTCAAGGAAAAACTACAAATAAGTTAGATTTGAAACAAAACAAGATCAAGTGAACAAAAATGCCTGTATCCATAACTCATTAATTTACAACTAAGGGTATCCTGAAGGAAAAATTCCCACCTATAAAGATTTTATATATCACTTACCATAAAACAAAAAATAAGCAAAAAAACTAGTTCAACAATAAGAATAGCTTAAAAAAATAATAGTGGAATACTGTAGTAGTCATTAAAATGTTGTTTATAAAATCTTCAATATGAGAAACATGTTTAATACACAGTTATGTTTTCAAAGAAATCAACAGAAAGTTGTAATACAGAATTCTCAGATATGTTTCAAAGCTCTTCAGTGTGGGATGATGAACTAGTAAATTCTTTATATGTTTCTGTATTTTCTACAATGAGCCTACAGTTTGACTGTTAAAAGAACACACAACTTCATGAGGTTGCTCCAAACAAAAAGAAATGGTTCTTTACTGTGGGAGACCAGGTCTCATCTCAGACAAATTAAATCAGAACCTCTGGAGCTGGGGCCATGGCACCAGGAGTCTTCCAAAGGTCCTTAGATGGGTTGGATTAATGACTAAAGAAAAGTGCCTGGCTTAGAACCCACTGTTCACAGTTAAGGTCTCCCAAACTACACTAGGAGCATCACCTCTCTGTAGGTCACATATGTACACACATATGTACTTTCTGCTGTAACAATGGTAAAGTCTTTTTCAGCTGATTCTTTCAATATTGGTACAACTTGATCTTTCAGTTGCAGGCATTATTAATTGATTAGGCTTTTCAGTGGGAAAGAATTTCATTCTTTTTTTAGCCCACCAGACATAATAAAAAATTCCTTCTTCCCCTCCCCCAAATAAATATACTCAAATTGTTACATCAATAACTACAAATGAATTTGTAATTATTTCAAATTCAATCTCAAAGTCTATTCCTGTGGTGTCAATACACTATAAATTCCCTTTTCTTAAAGAAATCTCCAGCCAGCTTCTGGGCTATTCTAGTCTGAACTGGCTACTTTCCAGACTATTTCAGCCTGGAAAGTCCCACTGTTGTTTGGGATCCTCCCAAGTATCCCAGGGATTCCCTTCCTCATGTCTTTCCACTTTATGGTTTATTTCCTGTGTTAGGGCACATCCTACCCAAATGTAGATACCACAATGAAGGCAGATGGGAGGTGATTTTTTTTCCCCCTAAATTGTGGGTTATTAACCTTAACAACTGTCTTGTTAGAATTCTAGGTGAAACAGTCTGATCAGAGGTGGCCCCTCATTTAGCCATGCCTTTGGACAGGGCACTTTTTCAGCCACTAGGTGAATGCAAGGGAACATTTTTGGAAGAATAGTTTCAGGTGGTATCCTGGATATATCCTGGATTGAGAGCTCAACAATTTTCATCTCTACTGCTTCAGGATGGGAAAAGGTAGGAAGGGACGACCCAGCTTAGTACAGTAAAACTTCTTGTTTTTTTTTGTCCAGGCAGAGGTTGATAAATGGTATTTTTCTAGACAGGGAGAGGGGAAAAGCAGAGGGAATCTGAGGTGAATATTTTGAGGGCTACTATAAGAAATGAATTAATGTGATGTACATGAGATGTCCCAAATACATTCAGCCAGGCTTAATTTAACATTCATATACTCTCTGAACATCACCCCATACTTATATACAGTAGAGAGTTGAAAACAGAACAAAATGGCGAACATTCTCATTCTATGTGGGGAAGACACCATTTCTTGAACATGTCAGATACGGACCAAGTTCTTGACACACTTTGTGATTTACTGTTCACAATTCCCAAGGTCTTTATAATTCCACAATCAAATACCATCTTCCTTTCAAAGAAAAATATAAAAAGGCTGAAATGTAAAAAATAACAACAAGAACAAAAGATATATAAAAAGCCACCCCTGCCAACTGAAGAGACTCTCCCCTTACCATTGCTGAGAGAATCTGCGCTCCCAGGACTGTGCTGCCTGGAGACCAACTCACTCCCTGTTTTCCTCATCTCGGTGTTTTCGTTGAATCGTCTTTTCCAGTAGTTGAGTTCTTCACGGTCTGATTCTTGACAGCGCCGCAGGACTGCCATGGAGCGCCTTGTTTTCTCTACCATTTCCATAATGCAGTTGAGGGCCTGAGCCAGGCAGGAGGTCAGGCGGAGCCACAGAAGAACATTCAGACAATCAACATTGAACATCGAGGACAGGTAAACAAAATACACAGAGGAAAGGCTTAAGAATCTTACGGATTTAGCAACAGAGTTTACATTTGAAAGCCTATCTTACGGCTTCTCTTTAAATATATACTCATACTTTTCTTTTTCTTAAGATTTCAAACTAGTATTTTTTGGCTTCTTCACAGTTGAAGCAGCCAGTCTCATAATTTGATTCTTCAGCGCATGGTGAAAGCACAGTATAACCTTTGCCCAGAGCAGGTTTATGTAAGAATGCAATCAGAGAAATTATGTTCAGAGACAGCATCACTCAGAGAAGAAAAACTACTGTATGTATATTTTAAGGAGCTATTACATCCTCTCTTCACTTTTAAGTCAGAGGGGAAACTCTCTTTTCCTGTGGGGCAGAGAACTTAACTTTACATTCTGTGCCTGTGTACTAATTCTCATTTGTATTTTAGAGAAGCTCCATTTTATTATACCAGGCCCTTGTATATCATTCTAACTCTCTCTGTAAATTCAAATATAGCATTAGGTTTTTTTTTAATATATAAAAATTAAGCCTAAAAATGGTAATGAGCAAGTTCCTTCCCCATTTTTAGACTTAATTTTTCTATTTTCCTACCATTGCAAAGGTAAGATGTGGCAAAGGTGGGACCTAAAACTCATAAACCTATGTTTTTAACCATTATACTACAGAATTTCACTTGGTTATGACCTAAAATGAAAACCCACCACAAAGATTTGGGACTTATTCTTCACACTCTAGCTTGGGGAGGAGATAAATCAGCTATCACTGCAAAGACATTGCAGCTCTGGTTCAGTTCACTTCAAGCATACACACTCTTACTCTCAGTAATATTTAGGATGAAAAGTAGTAAGTAGCTAGGAAAACTATACACTGTAAAATTCTTACATGATCAAGATGTTTCCATTCATCAGCCCATTCCCTTTCTGTCAAACGGTGGTCTACCAACTCATCTTGATAGCCTCCATTTAGACCTATTAGAAATTAAATTAGAAGATAAAGGGAAGAATATAGTAAACAGAATTCTACCAAGTAAATGCACATTCATTCATACTAGCTATGAGCACATTGTTAATGCCAATGACTCACAATGACTTAAAACCACAAAATGACATAAAACCAACAAGAAATCACTACACAGAATGTATTAAAAACTCCTACAAATCAATTATGAAGGACAAGTAGGCCAAAAGAAAAGTAGGTGAAAGAAATAAACGGTTACGTCCCACACAAAAAAAGCAGAGATGATTTATAAACATATGAAAAGATATTCAAACTTATAAGTAGTCACATAGTATAAATAAAATGTTCATGAAGATAATTTGACATCTCTATTGGAAAAAATTAAATTGTCATTCACACTAAGTATTGGCAAGGTTGTGGCACAACACAGACTTAATCACTATAAACAGAGTTGGTGCTGTACAAGCACCTGTAAACAATTCAGTATTCCCAAAGTATTATTTGTTGCATGGTTTTGCAAGAATGCAATGACTGTGAATCAAGGGTATACTGAATTATCTAGTATTTTGAAGAATCATGTCATATGTGTCACCACTACTGCCGGCATCTGAATCATCAGTGTAACACAACTGTGTGTCTGCTAAGTCACCTCAGCTGTGCCCAACTCTTTGTGACCTGTCATCAGCCTGAATTTACAGGCGTTGTGTTCATAGTGAATCTGTATTTGTGCCACCATCTGCTTACTTCATGAAATCTTTTTCTGTAGTCATGCCTGAGCACTAACATATTATAAAACACTGTTACATATTAATATCTTACTTTAGAATATTGATCCTAAAATTATGGCCCTAAGGCAGGCTATGCAGTAGTGGTGCAGTTGTGTCTGAATCTTGCTATCCCATGGACTGTAGCCTGGCTAGGCTCCTCTGACCATAGGATAGTATCCATAAATTTTATTTTAGAAGAATAAATTAGGGGAGTGTTACAGTTTATTTGTTTAAAAATGAGGGGTGGGAAATGATTAGGTAAGAACTATTTTATTACGGCATATGCTTTCAAAAAAGGACTGGAGAAAATTACAGAATCTATATCCAGATTGGAAGGCAAATGGTTGATTGTAAAACAGAACCATCAAGGTAGAGGATTAAAGATCTTTCGAGCAGAACACTTCAAGATGGAAAAAAAAAAAAAAACCTCTTTCTAAAACTGCTAGAAATATAAGGAAAGCCTGACCAAAATGCAGTTATAGCTAGTTTGTGGCATTCTTCTCTCTAACGGATTCAACTGGCAAAAACACTTATATGAATATGGAAGAAATCAATAGGAAGTCTCATTTTTAACATAAAATGAAACATACCGAACAGCTGCTAAGGGAGGCATCATAGCATACTGGGAATATAGCCAAGCTCTCAGCATCAGACAACTGAGGTCAGAATCTTGTTTTTGCCACTTTCTAGCTATGTGATTCTGGCCACAGTTCTATTTTCATGTATAAAAAGATGTAAACTCCATGGAGCCCCATGTGTGAGGATTAAATGAGACAACCACATATACCACCATCTAAGTACTTAAGGCTCAGTAAATGTTGGCGGATGACAACATCATTGCTGTCACGGCCCTCACCATTCAGCTACCACTGCATGAAGCCAGAGCCCTACTGTGGTTCAAGTCTCTGAAAGATGACAGTGAGTCTAAGTCAGAAGGAGGACAGGCAAATGTTCTGCAACTTTTTACTCCACAGGGCAACCTACAAATGGAAATGTATGGGCAATCCTGGAAGCTAGTAGCCCTCTGGTTCTCTGCTCTGATACACCTCAGCAGAACAACTGCAAAGAACCTTCTGCAGTAAAGTTACATGAGTACATGATAAAGTGCTTTGTTCAAAACTGATTTCACTCTGCATTTTCCGAGTCTCATAAATATTATCATACTTTCATAATTGAAAAAAAATTAATAAAAAAAACTGATCTCAGGTGAGGTTTGCTAGGGTACTTTTTGTTTTTTCTTAAACTTAATGGTTGCTGAGGACACATATGCCAGGCACTCCTGGCACATGACAACGACCCAGCACAGGGGGTGGTTTTCTCTCCGTTTTAGAAATGAGTAAGCTGAGGCACAGAAACCCTACGCAACTTGCATCAGATCACACAGCTAGTTATAATGCAGAATCAAGATTTAATTTCAGGTGTGCCACACCTCTGACCTAAATGTCTCTGCACCTTTCACCACGTTTTACATCTTTGTTGCTTAACTTCTAAAATATTTCGCTCTGAAATAAACTCAGACTTATATAGAAATGTTGCAAGAATAAAGAATTCTCATATACCCTTCGCCCAGATTTCCTAAATGTGAGTAATTTTATCTCACTTTGCCATTCTCCATTTCTCTTCTGAACTATTTCAGAATAAATATTACCCCTTTATTTTTAAATGCTTTTCACTGCATATTTCCCAAAATATGTTTAGCCCACTTCCACCCTATAATGATAACAGAAATAAAAGTATGAATTGAGATCAATTTCAAATAAGAATACTATAATTCTAACATTCTTTTCATGTATGATATTGTTTTATCAGTGGGAAAAAAAGCAATGATGATAGTATTTTGTTTTATCACTAAGAAGGAAAGAAAACCACAAATTCAATCTGAATTTAAATCATTACTGTGTTGTTTATGCCACTTACTAAGATTGTGGTGTCTATCACGAACTTCTCGATGTTCTATCATCTTGCTGGGCTCACGATATAGGTGGGAAGTTGCGATATCTTCTAAGGTGTAGTGCTGAAGAGGCGGAGGAGTAGGATGGAACTGGCCCCCAGGATTCATAAGGGGCACAGTGAGGGCAGGACTGTGCCGGGGAGCAGGGCTAATGGTACACACTCTCTTGGCAGGAGGCTCAGGAGCAATTGCATCTCTTTCAAAACTGCTCTCTTCCCGCCTGTAAAAGAATGGGCAAGTACATGTCTGAACCTGTCAGCAAGTGTTGGTGCAAACATTTCCCGGGCACCTACTGTGGGCTATGTATTGTGTATTTTCACAAACAGGAAGATGTTAAGAAACAGTTTGAGATGAGGCATGAACTTAAATGTCTTCAGGGGCCAGACAGATAAAGGCAACCACTGATTTATCCCAGCATAAGAGGAGAGGTCAAACCCATCCACACCAAGCAGAAATGTCTCAACCTAAGGAAGCAAAGGAGAAATTAAGGAGATGACACATTTTCTTACTTGACAGGACTATCAAAGATTATGGGTTCAACTATGTTTAGAAATGCTGTTCAATGTCAAATTTGCTACTGTGGAGGTCAGATTTGGAAAGAGACAGTTCTCCACATAGGAGGAAAAAGACTCACATAATTAATATACTTGTGATTTGGTAGGATATTTAGTCATTTGCTTCAATTGTAGCAAACTTTCCACTGTTATTAAAATGTTGCTTCCTGAACAAACCATAGAAAATAGTGTTAGATACTCATATATAAATTTCCAGGATAAATTAAATTAATATAATTTCAATTTTCAAAGTAAAGTGATTACACATTTATAAGACTTCACATCAGAAAAAAATGCCTTAAACAGATTATATTTTCTATGGTTTTGGAGCAGTGGACCCACAGAATACTTGAGAGCAGAATTTATCAGAAGGGGTGTACAGAGTCATTGAAGAGTTGAAAAGCATTTAGCTGCCTGATGCTGTGACAAAGCAAAACTAGCCTTAGAAATTCTGAGTCCATACCTATATATATAACCACAGTCATCCAGTTCTTTTTCTTTCACAAGAAAGGGAAAGCTCAGAGCCGTTCCAGAAAATCAAGGACAAAGCAGCTCTTCTCGGCTCACCTCTCTGGACTGGGTCTTTTTCCATTTCCATGCACTTCCATGAGCAGCTCAGAAGAGTCAGCAGGAGACGCAATACTTGTGTTGAGCAGAAGGTGTTCGTGCTGAGCCAGGTACTGGGATGGGGTCTGCTTGGCGGCCCGAGCGCAGTGCAGCAGTTCTCGCTGCAGCAGAGGCAGGTTGGCCTTGAAAAGAAGAGGCAGGGGCTGGAAGGCAGTTTTCCCAGTGCTGGGCCCTACACACAGGGCTCAGCACCTCCAAAGGCTTTCACAAGCAGGGTGACACAAAACAAAAGCCCTTCTCTCCTTGTCAGTCCAATTTTCATATGACATCCATTATACTGAGCTTAAATTATTAACTTGTCTACTGTCCCCACAAGATCTAAATCCCTTTAAGCAAGAAACTGTGCTTTATTTACCTTTGTGGCCCCAGTACAGAGTCAAAGCTCAATAAAGGTTTGTTGAACCTAACAGTTGCAAAAGTTAAACATTTTTGAAGACTTTGACCAGTTAGAGAATTAGTAATGCCTACACGGGAGTAGGAGGCACTCACACTTTCCTTTCTCATTTTAAGTCCTGGTTNCAGTACAGAGTCAAAGCTCAATAAAGGTTTGTTGAACCTAACAGTTGCAAAAGTTAAACATTTTTGAAGACTTTGACCAGTTAGAGAATTAGTAATGCCTACACGGGAGTAGGAGGCACTCACACTTTCCTTTCTCATTTTAAGTCCTGGTTCCTACAATGCGGGAGACCCAGGTTTGATCCCTGGGTTGGGAAGATCCCCTGGAGAAGGAAATGGCAACCCACTCTAGTACTCTTGCCTGGAAAATCCCATGGACCAATGAGCCTGGTAGGCTACAGTCCATGGGGTTGCAAAGAGTCGGACACAACTTAGCAACTTCACTTCACTCTTTTCTGAATCCTAGGACATTATGATAGCACAAAAACCTTGCCTTCCCGTTCTCTCTTAGAGCTGCCAGGGAATTCTGGAAACAGCAATTATTCTGGCTTAGTTGGAACATGGGGTCTTGAAAACAGTAACAAGAGTGAATAGGAATGGGGTAACAAGCCTTAGACTAGTTTAGTATCTGAGGATACACAGGTATCCCACAGGCAGAATCTATTTCTTACTGTGGTGCTCCATTGAGCACATTCCGCTATTTTGTAAAAGGATAATTATTTATGTACTGATTATTTTTCCTTCCCCTCAAACTTAAACCTCCAATGAGACAAATCATACAAAAAACCCTGTGCACCTTTAAACTTAACTGTTAAGTCCTTCATATTTAAAATATACTTTCCCCATATTTATTTTATTAAAAAAATAATTACATTTTCCCTCAAATTTGAAACAACTCAGACTGAGCTCATAATAAGTCTTTATCCCAAGGGAAACAGATGAGCAAGTGAAAGGAGAGTTTAATATATGCAAGACTCATCCCTTTACCAACAGTTAATTTAGCAAGCACCATAATTAGTGACTGTTTTAAAGCAGAAATAAATTGACAAAAACCCAAATGCTAGCCAAAAAGCTGCCAGAACAACCTACCTCATGCTGTTTTCCAAAATAACAAGAGTTAAGAATAGAGAATTTGATGATACAAAACACTTTTAAAGTTTTCTATTTTATAACTTCAATCTTGTAGCAACTGTAAAAACTTAATTGGAAAATATACAATGTTAGATCTCTATGCTTGTGACACGTGCCCTTTGATGAATTTTTTAAAATGCTAATTGTTTCCTATTAACACAAATTTCCCAAATCTCTCTGATCCTGGAGTCTTGGGGGAAATAATTATCTACTGGCTCTGATATACAGAAAAGAGACCAAGATAGAACTCACACAGCTGCTTCAAGGCTGAAAAAGGCATCCTAGACAGCTCTGAGAGGCCACAGCATCAATGCCATCAGAACAGAGCCCAACACAGGCTGTGCGTGGAGAACTGTGCATTTCCTTGCATGGCACTAATGCTCTCATTTAAAAAACCCCAACACCAGAATCAGTACTTCAGTAAGTTGACTCAACCTTTTGATGCTATTATATTTTCTTAGGAAATAAAGAAGGTACAGGGGCATATTTATTTTGTTGAGACAAAAACTGATATTATGTGAGTACTCACATTGTGATAAAGGAGAGAAATAAATTTCCACAAATACTGTATTGACAAAAGTCAAAATATAAAAAATTTGAGTTCAGTTTTTTTTTGGTAATAGTCTAATATTAGTGACAAGAATGAAATTCATTCGCTAGGGATGGACTGAGGATAACATTTTTCGCTTATTTGGGGTTGAAAATAAGTATTTCCTATCACCAAATCGATCCCAATGTTCATCTGTAAAAATCAATACTTCTCTCTAGCGCTTGGTAAAACCATGTAGCAGGCTGGATACGGGTCATAAGTTTCCAAACTGTGCTTGGTCTAGAATACAATGGTGTCTGACCCTAGCCTTTCATTGCCTTTGACCTATTTTATAACACTGCAACTTAACCTTTAGATGGCAATGCAAAAACCTGCTGTGTGTGAACATGCATAAAATTACATGCAGCAAAGGTTCTAGAGACTTTTCCCTTGCCCCACTGTAGAAGCAGCCAATTTTACTTTTGTTTGCATATTTTTATTTTGGCCACACCTTGTGGCATGCAGAATCGTAATTTCTGGACCAGGGATCAAAACTGTGCCCCCTGCAGTGTGGAAGCGCAGAGCTCTAACCACTGGACTGCCAGGGAATTCCCTGTTCACATATTCTTAGTAACAACCCTGATCTATAATGTACATTCTTTGGCTTCTCTCCCGAAAAGGTTATAACATTTTATAGACTCCCTCATTAATAATGAATTGAATTAAATACAATTCAAATTGTGTCACAGACACAGGTTGTTTTAAAACATCTTTATGAGTTATAATATCACTTGTTTTTTAATTTATTATTTCATTGGAAGAAAACTGCTTCACCACGTCATGCTGGTTTCTGCTATATAACCACTCAAATCAGCTGTAACTCGAGGTCATCACGCTTGGCACCCTGTGCTATACAGCAACTCCTCACCATCCGTTTTGAACATGAGAGTGTATATATATCAACACTATTCTTTCCATTTGCTCCACTCTCTCCCTTCAACTGTGTCCACAAGTGTGTTCTTTATGTGCGCACCTCCATTCCTTCTCTACAAACAGGTTCATCAATACATATATATGCGTTAACATGTCTCTTGTTTTTAAAAATTACTATTTAATAGGGAAAAATAGCACCAGTGGCACACCACCTTTACCAACTAATCAAAGTCAACATTACCAATTACGAGACAAATTAACATCTATGTCTCCTGATAGCATGCAGTGATAAATGCATAATCTCGTTATAATCATAAAGCAGCATCAGAAAAATCCAAATTGAAGTATATGCTATAAAATAACTATCACACACTCTTTAAAATCCAGATCATAAGAGACTGAGAAGCTGTTCCTCATTAAAATGAACTGAAGGGAGACATGATAGTGTAATCCGACACGTGATCCTGAATTAGATGCGGGACCAAAAATCAGAACATTTTGTTAAAAAGGACATTGGTGGGACATCTGGTGAATATGAATAAGATCTATAGATAATACTGTATCAATGTTAATTTCTAGATTTGATAATTAAAGTATTCATATGCATCATGCTTGCAGCTTATTCTAAAATATTTGTGGAAAAATAATAGGAAGAGAATAATAATGATGTGATAAAATATTAACATTCAGAGAATCTGAATTTTACTGTACCATCTTAAAACTTTTTTGTGAGCAAGAAATTAATTCAAAATAAAATTGTCTTCTTTTATATGTAAATTTAACCCAGACTCGCCTATCAGGGATGCACAATAATTTTAAACAATGTCCCCAAAAGTTATGTTCCAGAGGACAATTAATTTCAGAGGATATAATTAGAAACTAGACTAAAGGGGGGAAGAGAGAAGTAAGCAATGACTTCCCACACGCTCTTCTACCCTTAGGGTTAGTCCTAACTGCAAAGGCCTCTGTTTTGACAGCTTCCACTGATAACACACACTCTTTATCCGCTGGCCACAACAAAGAGTGTCCAGTTACTTCTGCCAAGAGCCCAACCGTCATGTCATGCACACACCTCTAGCCCACCCCACTCCTGTTCCCCACCTCCCACCTGCTCCTTCTGTGTGTCATCAGCAGTGTCTGCATATAAACCACAACTCAAGGCTTTTGCAACTCTCACCTCACCAATCATAAACCTTATCTGAAAACTGCACTCACATTTTCTCTAGCAGCCTCAAATAAAATAAAAGATATGAAAATGTGGCAAGCTGCCCTGATATAGATCATAGAAGAGGGATCAGTAGCAGTTTTGAAGAAATGCTGAAGATAATTTACAACCAGTAGTTGTAAAAATTACCTTGAGGAATGGAATAACAAAAGGACGAAGAGGAAAGTTTGTAGCCTCCTGGAGCTTGCAATGGAATTCTTCAATTGTTACTGTTGAGTTCTGAAAAGATAAAATAACACTGTTCAACTTCAAAAACTGTACAGTGTTCTCCTAACATAAATCTGACAGTGCTGAGCCCTTTGAAATCATGAGGATAATTCCAAGAGCACTATTGTGAATCCAGATTCCTTTCAAAAGTTAACCAGATTTTGTTTCCTATAGGAAAGGAATCTAGCCTCTTTGATTTTCTTCTCAACTGTCCCAAATCTAATAAGTCCCCCATAATGTTCAGGAGCCTGGGAAAAATAGGGCATTGCTTTCCTCCCATGAAGAGTGGCACTGAGGTCCCCTGTCTTGAGGGGTTCATCACAAGTCAGCTTAGGTACAAGTAACCAAGAGTACAGTGTTTCCAGTTGAACAGTTCCCAAATTAGTCCAGGATATCAACTTAATGCCTTGGAGCATCATTTCTTCAGTTCATTTCTTCACTGGTTCTGCCTACCTCCTAGCATCAGTTCCCTAAATCTTCCAAGCTGGAAGTTAATAACAAAAATAGGTGCTCTTCAAGTGGTTTGTTTACAAATCAGAGTACCTCCAAGTGAGCAGACTTCCACTAGTTAGATTTTAGTATTCCCAGGGAAGTTTTCAGCATTTCCCCAGTATTTTTTCAAGTCTTTCTTTAAACTAGGATTCTCAGCTTCTCTAAGAAGAATATAACAATACAAATATTTTCTTCAAAGTTCGCAAACTATTTTTTTTTACTTCAATTCCTTAAAACACAGCATACTAAGTTAAAAACAAAACATTAATATGAATTCTTGCTTGCCTAAAAGGACAATGACGACTTTTAGGATTTATTTATGTAAAATCATGAGGTGTTCAAAGATGCAACATGTACCACACAAATTATTCAGCAGCAAAGTATTACTTCTTAATAAGAAGAAATGGAAAATATATAGGTCCACCAACACAAAACTGCATTAAAAATTATAATGTATTTATTATTAATAATGCATTATTATAATGCATAATACATTAGAACACTTAAGGTGGTAGATTTGTATGCATAAATGAAGCAAGATACATATACTAAGTGAAAAATCAGTAACATAGACGTATACTCCAATAACACGTTTTTGAAAATAACACATACATTTATATAATATTTTAAGTATATGGAAGGAAAATTACAACACTAGTTATTCTAGATGTGAAATTATGTTTGATTTTCCAAACACAGCATATAATATTGAGTAAAAACTAAAATATTTCTTTAGAAAAAAGAATGTATCAAATTTAACCAGGTTGAATGAAAATGTTTAAACAACTTATCCCATTTCATATAAAAAAATTCCTTTTAAACCTGAGTGCCTGATTTTGTAAGTGACAGGTATATAATGCAACCAAATCTACTGACAATCAGGGAATAAAAATTAAGTATAAGAGAAGGGGCCTCCCCGGTAGCTCATACAGTAAAGAATCTGCTTGCAATATGTGAGACCCATGTTCAATCCCTGGGTCAGGAAGATCCCCTGGAGAAGGAAATGGCAACCCACCCCAGTATTCCTGCCTGGAGAATTCCATGGACAGAGCAGCCTGGCGGGCTACAGTCCCTGGGGCACAAAGAATAGGACATACAGCTTGTGGGGTATTCCAGTTCCCCAACCAGGAACTGAACCAGGGTGCTCAGCGGTGACAGCATGGAGGCCCAACCACTGGACCACCAGGGAACTCCTCAGATGTGATGTCTTGTTTGAGGTCTGCTCAGCTGTTGAATCTATAGACACAGGTCTTTTGTTATATTTTCAGCCTTTGTTTTAGCCCCACATTCTTTCTTTCCTCCTCCTATGACTCAGATCTCTTTCAAATCCCCAAGGTTCTGTTCATGTTTTTTTTAACTTCTCTATGTTGTATAGACTAGGTAGTTTTTTCAAGTGCTCTAGCTTCAAGTTTATTGATTCTTTCCAGTCTATTGTTGAGTCCATCACTGAGTTTTTATGATTTTGTTATTATATTTGTCCAATTTGCATTTAGTTCTACTTTATTATACCTTCTATGTCCTTGCTGAGACCTTTGTATTTCTTCATTTGTGTAATTGCTCACTGAAGCATTTTTATGATGGCTGACTCAAAACCCCTGTCACATATTTCAAATATCTGGGTCATCTTGACTGATGTCTCTTGGTTACATTTTCTCTTTACACTCAAGAAGGTCGCGTCTTGGTATAAGCGACTTTCTGCAGTATACTGGATGTTTTGGGTTCTAAGACTCCATGTTTTATCTACATATTCTGTTTTTGAGGCATCCTCCATCACTGTGCTGTTGAGGACAGGAGAATCTCTGAACCTGCCAGCTGCGGTATAATCCCAAGTTTCCCACTCAACCTCTATTGATCTGAAGAGGAAGGAGGGGTTCCTTACTGATGGGCAGTTGTGGGAGCTCAGACTCCCCACTAGGTCTTTTATGGGAGAGGGAACGTTATACAGTATTACTTTTTTTCCTGAGCTGGTCAACTACTATAGAGTGATTTTTGTCTAAAAGTTTTCTACCTGACTTGGATGATCCTCTTCTAGTCCTTTGGCTAGAAAGAGGTGGGTTTGTTGTGGTGGTGGTTTTTGGTTTGCTTTTGTCTGTGCTCATTAGCATTTCTTTGTTACTGATTTATCCAGACCACAGTCCAGGATACATGATGAAAGCATAAAACCAAGGGAACTCACTGCTATGTGTTTCCTTGGGTCTCAAGGTCACTGGCCAATCTGCTTTCTTCTATCTTCAAGAGTCTCAATTTTGCTTTAAGTAACTGTTCTTTTTTTTTTTTTGCTGTATTTGTCAGGAGGAATAGGAAGAAGTATACCTTTCTGTTGGAGCTTCCCTGGTGGCTCAGATGGTAAAGAATCAGCCTGCAATGTGGGAGACCTGGGTTTGATCCCTGGGTTGGAAAGATCCCTTGGGAATGACAACCTACTCCAGTGTTCTTTCCTGGAGAATTCCATGGACAGGACAGCCAGGTTCAACTCGCAAAGAGTCGGACTTGACTAGAGTGACTTACACACACCTTTTTGTTACATCTCTGAATCAGATTGGACATAACCAAATCATATTCCTTAAACTGAGGTACTGTCATTTATTCAGGCATTTATAGAACATTTAGCTGGTTCAATTTTTTTTTGGCATTATAAATACTGTTAGTACACATTGGTTATCATTTTCTTAGGATGAATGTCAAGGAGAAATACTGGAAAGTCAAAGGAATTGTCTAGTTTAAGGCATAAACTACCTCCCAGAATGTATATTTTCAAGATAAGTAGCCAGAGTAGAAAACATTTATCTTAACCTTGCAGTGGAAAATGCCATCCTTGCTTCCTGGTATAGTTAAGGACAACTAGGACCTTACCTCTTAAACAACAGAAATACCAACACACAGGTGAACTAAACTCTGGCTATGCTATCTACGTGACCTTTTCTGACTTTGCAAGCAAGATTTCTCCACATGGAATGACTGTGCATTTATATATGCTTGCCAAAATCTTAACCATTCCTTATGTAAACAGAAGATCAAATAAGGCTTTCACGGATTGCAGAAATATAATAATCTAAAGGTGTTAATTTTCTACCAAATTAGACAAAGTTTTCACCAAGAGGGTAGAAAAAAAGAAAAAGAAACGGAAAAAAGGAAAAAAAAGACAGGAAAAAGAACAGACTGTTAAGCATGCAATATGCATAAGATAATCATTGTATTTACAAATAATGACAGTTTTGTTTATTTTTCTCCAATCCTTTTATCTTATTTACTAGGCTATAATGTTCAGGTTTACAGAGAATAGACTTTCTGTCTGGTTCATATTATCTGAGGGAAAGCTTTTGAAATTTCACCATTAAGCAGAGGTCTGCTGAAGGTTTTTGGTTTATACATAAAACTGTCATCAGATTAAGAAAATTCCTGCTAAGTGTGCATTTTTTAACAACAAATAGATGTTAAATTTAAGAAACACTTGTCTCCAAATATATTTTCAATACCAATTACTATAGATCACATGTTTCTATAAGCCCTCAAAACTTCTACACTGAAACTTCATTTCCAATATTTGGAAGCACAGCCTTTGGGAGATGACTAGGTCAGGAGGACAGAACCTTAATGAACAGCATTAGAGCTCTTATAAAAAAGATCCAAGAAAGCTCTCTTGGCCCCTCCGCCCTGTGAGGACAGAGTGGGAAGACCATCTATGAACCAGGCATCTAATGTGCTGAACTTTGATCTTGAACTTACCAACCTTGAGAGCTATGAGAAATGAATATTTGTTGTTTATAAGCCACCTACTCTTTAATATTCTAAGAGCCTAAAAGGACTAAGATATTCATCTTTTTAAAAATCTATTTTAATTAGAGGATAACTGCATTACAATCTTGTGTTGGTTTCTAATGTACGACAATGTGAATCAGCCATAAGTAGATATATATCCTCTACCCCGTGAGGCTCTCTCCCCAGCCCCGCCATCCTATCCCTTTAGGTTTTCACAGAGCACCAGGCCGAATACCCTATGTTACACAGCAATTGCCCACTAGCTATCTATTATACACATGGTAACGTATGTATTTAGATGCTACTAAATTTGCCCCACCCTCTTTTTCCCCTGTGTCCACAAATCCATTTGTCTATGTCAGCATAAAATGCTGATCTTTTTCTTTTTAAATAAGCTTATTTATTTTTATCCATCTATCTATCTATCTAGTTTTGGCTGTTTTGGATCTCCGTTGCTGTGTGGGCTTTTCTCCGGTTGCAGTGAGTGGGGGCTACTCTCTGTTGCAGTACACACTTCTCATTGCCGTGGCTCCTCTTGCTGCGGCACGTGGGCTCCACGTGCTGAGCCACGCTGTGGCTCCCAGGCTCCAAGGCATATGCGCAACACTTGTGACACATGGGCTTAACTGCTCTGCCGTACGTGGGTTCTTCCCAGATCAGGGACTGAACCTGACTCTCCTGCACGGGGCAGGTGGATTCTTTACCACTGAGCCACCAGGGAAGCCCCAAGATGTTGATCTCAATGAAAATCTCAATATGTGAGTATATAAACTGGCATAAACCTGGAAAAACAATTTGGCCTTATATACTAAATTTATATACACGTATACCCTATGAAACCACAATTCCATTGTTCAGTGCAATGCTTGCATACATGTACTATACATAAAAATGCTCATTATTTACAATGGCCTCTGTACAGAATAGACAATATAGTTGGTCAACAACTGCTAACCTTAGGAGAGCCTGCTTGCAAGGTTGGAGCACTGACAGGTGTCTAAAACTTATAATTTCCTACACTGATACAAAATTTTTCATAACTGAAAAGGTGAAGGCATCTCAAGTATTCATCAATGGATGCATGCATAAGTAAAACATAGTGTGTATGTGTGTGAGTGTGTATAATGAAGTATTAACTCATCTTTAAAAAGGGAGAAAATTGTAAGACATGCTACAACATGACTCTAGACTAATAGGGTGAACCTTGACAATATTACATAAGTGAAATAAGCCAGCCACAAAAAGATAAATACTGTGATTTCACTAATATGAGGTACCCAGAGTAGTCAAGTAGAATGATGGCTGACAGAGCTGAGGAAAGAAGGAAACGCGGAATCACTGCTTAACGGCACAAGTAACAGTTCCAGAAGATAAAACAAGTGCTGAAGCTAGATGGTGGCTGATGTGGCACAACAACGAGTACATTTAATACCAGTGAACTATGCACTTAGAAATGGTTAAGATGAAAAATATAGTTCAGGTGGTAAATTTTGTGCTATGTGTATCTTACCACCTCATGTTCAAACAATTAAAAAATCTGAAAGAGAAAAAAAACAAAACTTTAACCCAAGCACAACCATTTAAAAGAGACAATTGGCTATATCTACATTTGGCTCAGATGGTAAAGAATCTACCTGCAATTTAGGAGACCTAGTTTCGATCCCTGCGTCGGGAAGATGCCCTAGAGAAGGGAATGGCACCCTACGCCAGTATTCTTGCCTGGAGAATCCCATGGACAGAGGAGCTTGGCAGGCGACAGTTCATGGATTTGCAAATTCAGACATGACTGAGCAACTAACACTTTCACTGTCGAGCACTAGCAAACCACTCCACTGTATCCTCAGGATGTTTTTCTCTTGAAGTCTTCTCTGCTCTCCTTGAGATAGAGACTCCAAACAACAAAAAAAGTATATTTTCATAGCTCATATCTAGAAAAAAATTTGTTTTGTGTGAGCATGCACGTGCAAATGAGCTGTCATTTTTTCCTTTTACTCTTGAAATTAAGCAGATCCTACTTCAAGTAATTTGCTGCTGGAAATGGCATCAGACAAATTCTGATGTCTACTTTGCTTCCAATTATGTTCAAACTCATTTTGACATTTAAGGTAAATTTTATTAGTCTACAGTCAGAAAGACTTTTCCATGGTATTCTAAAATCTGACCAATAAACAGACCCACCCTCACCCCAAACAAAGAAACAAAAACACTGTCCCTCAATGGATGACAGTACTATTTTTACAAGCTCTGATTTATGCTAAACACTAACTTTCCTTCTAGGAGTCTGGAATTTTATACATGCTGCACAGAATGCCTATTTGCCCAGGCATCAAGTGTTTAATGGGGTTCCTTGGGTAGAAACATCATACATATGCTGCTGTTATCTTCACAGATGGGTGAAGAGTGAACTCTCTCTGACCACTCATACAGGGGAAAAAGGAAGCCTACACATGGATTCCTCCAGATCCTGACTGTGTCTCACCTTTCTGATCCAGCTGTGTATCCTTATTATACTTCTGTATTAAATCTCAGCTCTGGGCATAACAATATGCCAAGTCCCGAGAATTCTAGCAAATCTCAAGATGTGGAAGCAGTGTTGGGGGAACCTTTTTTGCTGCCTCAAAATGTAAGAAACTCAAATGTCCATTGAAAAGTATAAACTGTGGTTAAGAATTCAGCTGCCAATGCAGGGGACATGGGTTCGATCCACAGACCAGGAGGATTCTACATGCTGCAGAGCAACTAAGCCTGTGCGACACCACTACTGAAACGCTTGCTCTGGACCCCATGCTCTGCAACAAGAGAAATCACAGCAATGAGAAGCCCACGAACCGCAGACCCAAAGTAGTCTCCACCTGCTGAAACTAAAAAGTCCTTGTACAGTAACGACAACCCGACACAGCTAAAAATAAGTATTTTTAAACAGTATAATTGTGGCATATTTCTACAATGAAACATTATACAGCAATGATAATGAACCACCTACAGTTATACAAAACAATAGGGATAGAATCTCGCATGATAAAGATGTCATTTATTACATTTTGCCTTGTATGAAAGTGGTTTCTTCTAAACAATACTGAGTAATTAATGTTTTAAAGCAGCAGTTCATAAACTCTTTAGTCTCATAATCCCTCTAATTATTGTGGGTTATATCTATCAATAATCACTATATCTGAAAATAAAACTGAGAATTAAAAACACTTGTGATGGATACAAACTTTTGTAAGGAAATAAAAACCAAGTCTGCAAATGCATGCCAGATACTACCATAGAACAGTTGGCCCCTGTTCCATGGATGAAGAGAGGGGAGTGCATTCCTGGGATGCATAGGATATCTCCTGCAGAGAGCTACTTCTCCAGAATCAGGAAATGTAACTAACCTACCACATACATAAAAATACAAATAGAAACGTAGACAAAATGAGGCAACAGAGAAATGTTTCAGACAAAGGAAGAAAATAAAAGCCCAGGAGAACAGGTGATGTAGAGATCGGCAATCCACCCAAGAAAGAGTTCAGAGTAATGATAGTAAAGATGATCAAAGAATTTGGGAGGGAAACAGATACACAGAACAATAAACCAGAACTTTTCAAGAAACAATTAGAAAATAATAAAAAACAACCAAAAAGAAGTGAAGAATACAATAACTGAAATGAAAAATTCACTAAAAGGAATCAATAGTAGATAAATGAGGTAGAATTATCGATAAATGAGCTGAATGACAAAGTATGGAAATTACTGCCACCAAACAGAAAAAAGAATGAACAGAAATGAAGACAGTGTAAGAGACCTCTAGAACAACATCAAGTGCGCTAATGTTTGCATTATAGGGGACACAGAAGGAGAAAGGAAGAGAAAGCGTCTGAGAAAATATATTAAGAGTTGATAGCTGAAAACTTCTTTAACCGGGAAGCCCAGGAAGCACTGTCCTATACAGGATTAATCCACAGAAAAACACACCAAGACACATTTGTAAACAAAATGACAAAAATTAACCAGAGAATATTAAAAGCAATAAGGGAAAAGTAACAAGTAACATACAAAGGAACTCATATAAGGCTATCTATCAGCTGATTTTTTTTTAGCAGAAACTGCTAAAAAAAGAGGAGTGGCACAATACACTTAAAGTGATGAAAAAATTAGGAAATGTAAACGCTTCCTGGTAAAGGTAAATATAAAATAAAGGCAGGAAATCATCCATACACAAGCTACTGGAGGGTGGGGTAGACAAAAGTAGCAACATTTCTGTATCCACAATAAGCAGTTAAGGGAAACATAAAACAATTATAATTAGATGTAAAATATAAAACCCAAAATAGTAATCATGAGGGAAGCAGAGTACAAAATGCAGGGTATCTAAAACTCTTCTGAAAGAAATCAGCAGCTTAAAACAAGCATGTGTATATATAGAGAGAGACCACTATACAAAAACCTAATGGTAACTGCAAAACAAAATTTGTAATATTATCTACACACAAAAAAGGAATTCAAATGCAACAGCAAAGATAGTCATCAGATCATAGATGAGAACAAAAGAAGAAAGGCAAAAAAGGACCTAAAAAACAATGAACAAAATGGCAATATGAGCATATATACTGATAATTACCTTAAATGTAAATGAACTAAATGCTCTAACCAAAAGACAGACTGGGTGAATGGACACAAAAACAGGATCCATATATATGCTGCCTAAGCCTGGCGAGCTACAGTCGAAAGGGTCGCGTACAGTCACATAGGACTAAGTGACTGAGCATGAGGTATGTGTCAGATCTTGAGACACATAGAGACTGAAAGAGAGGAGATGAGAAAAGGTATTCCAAGCAAATAGAAATCAAAAGAAAGTCAGAGTGGAAATACTCGTATCAGACAAAATAGACTTTAAAGACTGTGACTGGGAATTCCCTAGTGGTCCAGTGGCTAGGACACCATGATCTCACTGTTGAGGGCTCAGGTTCAATTTCTGGTTGGGGAACTAAGATCCCACAAGCTGAGTGGCGTGGCTAAACCTCTCCCCCACCCCCACCAAAAAACCCACAAAAACCAAATATAATGTTCAAAGGATCAAATCAGGAAGACAGAACAATTGTAATATATATATGCACCCAACATAGGAGCAATATACGAGGCAAATGTTAACAGACACAAAGAACAATTTAATCAATGAACATATCACCCAGACAGAAAATCAATAAGGAAATACAGGTCTTGAGTGACAAATTATACCAGATGGACTTAATTGATATTTATAGGGCATTCCATCTGAAAGCAGCAGGATACTCACTCTTTTCAAGTGCTAATGGAACATTCTGCAGGACAGATCACAGGCTGGGCAATTAAAGCCTAAGAAAACTGAAATCATATCAAGCATCTTTTAAAACACAAATACATAGAGGTTAAACAATATGCTACTAAACAACCAATGGATCACTGGCGAAACTGAAGAGGAAATAAAAAAAAATTACCTAGAGACAAATAAATATGACACCCCAAAACCTATGGGCTGCAGCAAAAGCAGTTCTAAGAGGGAAGTTTACAGTGATACTACTTTACCTCAGGTAATATGAAAAATCTCAAATAAATAATGTAAGCTTACACCTAAAGCAGCTAGAGAATTAAGAAAAAACAAATCCCGAAGCTAGCAGAAGGAAAATAGCATAAAGATCAGAGCAGAAATAAATGGAGATTTAAAAAATGATCAGTGAAACTAAAAACTGGTTCTTTGAAAAGATAAACAAAACTGATAAACCTTTAGTCAGACTAATAAAAAAAGAGAGATGACCCAAATCTATAAAATAAGAAATGAAAAAGCAGAAGTTACAACAATAGCACAGAAAAATGAAAGAATGTAAGAATTAGGAGCAACTATATGCCAACAAAAGGGACAACCCAGAAGAAATGGACAAACTCTTAAAAACATACAATCTGCCATGACTGAACTATGGAGAAATAGAAAATATGAGTGGGCCAATTACCAGTAATGAAATTAAATAATTAAAAAACTCCCAACAAACAAAAGTTCAGGACCAGGTGGCTTCACAGGTGAATTATACCAAACATTTAGAGAAGAGTTAACACATATCCTCCTGAAACTATTCAAAAACTTGAAGAGGGGCGAATACTTCCAAACTTATTCCATTAGGTGACAATCACCCTGATAAAGATATCACAAAAAAAGAAAATTACAGTTTAATACCACAGATGAACACAAATGGAAAAATGCTCAACAATACTAGCAAACCAACTCCAACAATATTTAAGGATTATACACTATGAATATCATCAATCAATCAATGTAATACATGACATTAACAAACTGAAGAATAAAAACCATACTATCATCTCAATAGACTCAGAAAAAGCTTCTGATAAAATTCATTATCTGTTTATGATTAAAAACTATGTCTACCAAAGGGGAAAGTTGGAGAGAGACAGATTAAGAATTTGGGGTTTACAGATACACACTATTATGTATAATACAGATATACAAAAATGACCTGCTATAGAGCACAGGGAACTATATTCAATACTTTGTAATAACCTATAATGGAAAAAAATCTGAAAAAGAATATAACTGAAGCACTTTGCTGTATACCTGAAACTAACACAACATTGTAACTTAAAGTGAAAGTGTTAGTCCCTCAGTTCTCTCTGACTCTTTGCGACCCCATGGACTGTGGCCTACCAGGCTCCTCTGTCCATGGAATTCTCCAGGCAAGAATACTGGAGGGGGTTGCCATTTCCTTCTCCAGGGGATATTCCCAACCCAGGGATCGAACCCAGGTCTCCCACATTGCGGTGGATTCTTTACTGTCTAAGCCACCAGGGAAGCCCCTCTTTTGCAAATCTCTCTGCTACATAACTTAATAAAAGAGAGCTGGATTCCTCTGCATTTAATGTGTTGCAATATCCTACATCATATAATCTCTAGAAAATTTCATTGAACAGTCATGAGAGAATTAAGAGTCAAACGTAAGTAATACTTTAATATTATTATGAAAATGTTTTTGACATCCTGGGCTTCCTGAAAGGGTCTTGAGAAATCCAAGGGGTCACTAATTACACTTTGAGAACTGCCAAGTTGTATGAACCATCCTTATCACATAAGAGGCTAATATGCAGGAGCACAGTGTGCTTTTAGTTGAGGTAAATCTTGAGGAATTCAATTTACAAACATTAAGAACTAGTAGGTCTTCTCTTACATAAACAGAGAGTTGAACCCTCCCAGGTGTCAATGTAAGAAAATCTCTAACTTATAGCATGGATTCGCCCCTCAGTATAGAAAAAAAAAATTATATGTACCTTAAAAATCCTAAAGAAATTGTATGAGGAAACAGTGCACCAGGCACTGAATATATTATTAAGTAACAAAACTTAGTGGAACCTCAGTGGATTTGTTGAAACTCAGTTTTAAGACAAATTCAAAGTTGCTTAAAGGAATTAAATTGATAAACATTATCCACAACTGAAATCCATGATTCAACAATATTCTACAAATTAAACTAATCTAGACTGTAGAATTTACCACACTGCTACAAGTTTGGGAATGAGGAGAAGTATGCACAAATTTCTCTGTTGGCTTTGGTTCTGAGCCACATACTTAAAGCAGTCGTTGAATGATCCTGTACTTACCACCAGCGCTAGAACAAGAGTCCGCACCTTCTCCCCAATCTCAGGTGAGATGTCATTGCCAAACTGCTGCAGAGTGGTGAGGAAGCGTTTCAACTTGCTGAGCTGCCGGGCACCACAAGTGGCTGGCAACTGTTGGTTAGTTAGTGCAGATGATGTGGAAGAGGCAGGACCATTGCTGAATCTTTGTGGTGGTGATGGGGCGCCGTTAAGGGTAGGAGGAGAATGGTTGATGCCATTGCTCACTAAAAGAAAAACTTGGTTTAAGTGCAAATCACAATGATCTCTGTTAATTTCTTATTTTTGCATTCTCTTTCATTTATTGATTTGAATTTTGTAAATCACATGATAAATAGAAGACACTGATTCAGCCCTCTGAGACAGACTACCAGATAAAAAACGGTAACAGAGTAACACAGACATGTTAAACGAGAAGAGTGTGAGAGCCACAGAGC
This sequence comes from Neotragus pygmaeus, assembly GCA_006410875.1. Classification (NCBI taxonomy): domain Eukaryota; kingdom Metazoa; phylum Chordata; class Mammalia; order Artiodactyla; family Bovidae; genus Neotragus; species Neotragus pygmaeus. Next base: position 497,792 of record SJYV01041103.1, on the reverse strand, counting down.
AAAGAGAAGGGACATCTAACTTCTGCAGGTGTTGGGGGTGGGGAGGAAGGGTAGCTTTTAAGACTTCTTGCAGTGGGTTGCATGAATGGAATCTGGTAGAATCCTATTTCCAACAGGACATTGATCCCAACTTCAGACTCCCAAAGAAGCAAAGTGGTCAATTAAATATGAAATTTTTTGTTCTACTCCAAAGGTTTATTGACTTATTCCTACAATGAGATATGTATCTCTTTGACCATTCAGAATATTCACGTTCATCAAAATCTGTTTTTCTCTGCCTTGATAGTGCCAAGCATTTTCTAGATACCATGGGACACTTCCATTCTATATTTTTGCTCTAATAATTAATACATGTGATTAATTACAGTTTTCCTATTTGCCCATTGTTCTGAACACTGATTTCTTGTAGTTTTAATCTGGAACACAACTCTAGAGCTATGATCTTGGAGGCAAAGTTCCTTCTTCCCTGATGAATGAAATAAATATGCCTAAGTGTCAATAGATTTTTATTTAATCATTTCCAGGCCTGAAAATTAGCAAAATAAAACAAGGTCTAAAAACATATCACCTGTATTAAGAAGCATTATTTGACAGACTGTGTGACAGACTGTGTGAACCTGGAAGGCTACAGTCCATGAGGTCGCAGAGTTGGACATAACAGAAGTGACACAGCATGCGTGCATGTTGCTCCTACTAGATTTCATAACTTTTCCCTGTGCTATGTACATGTGCCCCTTATTTTACTTACCAAATTATACTTAGTTCTATGTTTGCACTGCCTTGAAAGACTGTCCACTTCTTGAAAAATAAACATCTGTGTATATCATAATGAGTTATCAAAGCATATATTAAAATGTTGCTAAAAGGCTCACTTTTAGAAAGATGTTGTCTTCCAGGAAAGGACATTAGAGCTACTACTGGAACGGAAGGTTCAGCGCTTAACCTTAGCAATTCAGAAAATTAGCTGCAAAGGTTTTCACATAAAGGACCACTGCCACTGGAGAGCTGGTCTCTTTTGAAGCAAATCATAAACATAATACATTACCATGCTTTTGGCCACTCTGATATTCACTTGGGCTGTTTTACAGTTTCTTCAATGAAAGTATGTGATCACATTTTCTGAAATAACACATATTCACCCCTAAACAGTCAAGTATGGAGGTCAAAAGGGCTCAATTTAGTTACACATACAGATACACATAGAATTCTACAGTGTGTATCTTGAAATCTGAATGATAGTCTAGATTTAAATCTGTTTCACTTCAAAGATAGGACCTTTATCAAAGGTTGTTTAACTGTGAGATAAAATTACAGAAATTAAGGGGAAAAGATACCAAACTTCATATCATAAATTCTGGCTCAAATTGTTCCAGTTGCCAGTTACTTAACTTGAAATGTTTTGGGACCATAAATAATTAAAGCTTCTTTTTAAAATTGAGCTTTTAGGGCAAAATTGATAAGTTACTGGGTTTGGAGAAATTCAGCTTTAGTTGATAGTACCAAAAAACGTTCTTATAAACAAATGTATTGTTCAAGTTGCTTCACACATACTCTCACCAAGACTTGATGTTCTATTTCATTCTTAACATTCTTGTGGGTGTACACAGTACTATATTGGTTTTAGTTCCTTTTTGACTAATAAGGCTGAGCAACTTATTATACATTTATTGTCTTAATAAGATTGTTATGGACTAAATTATATCCCCCTCTCAAATTCCTAGGTTGAAGTTCTGACCCCCAGAGTATCTTAGAACATGATTGTATTTGGAGAGAGGGACCTGAAAGATTAAATGAGGTCATGAACCTAGGTTGTAATCCAATATGACTATTGTACTTAAAAGAAGAGGAAGAAGCATCAAGGATGCACATGCACAAGGAAAGGCTATGAGAGGACAGAACAAGAAGGCAGCTCACTTCAAGACAGAGAGAGAGCCTCTGAAAAAACCCATCTGCTGACATCTTGATCTTAAGACTTCCAACCTCTAGTCCTGTGAAAAAATAAGTTTCTATCGTTTAAATCGCCCAGTCTTTGGAATTTTGCTAAAGCAGCCCTATTAAACTAATAATATAATCATTTTCTTTTGTAAAAAAAAAAACCTTACCATGACACTCGTGAAGTAGTTCAATAATTTTATAAAATTTACTTTGAATCCTATGAACCAGTATAATAATAAAAAATTCAAACCCAAGTAACTAAGAGGTCTCACATGCTGTAGGAGTGAATGACACGGGCCTGGGTCCTCCGGAATTTATTGGTGGAAGGGGTGGCATGGTGGGAGGTGAGGATCTTGACTGTATCTTCACTTCCACAGGAGATCCAGGCATCGCTGGCACCCTTTTGTCAGCACCAACTGTAAAGAATAAAAGGAATGGAAGTTAGAATTTTCTATAAGATAATAAAAATAGTGGCAACAATCTGAAATATTATGTTGGTACAAATGTAACTGCCATTTTTGCATTGTTGAAATTTGCTGTTTGATGGTAGAATACATTCTTAAATAAATGTGGTTACGTTATATACACATTTCTCTCTCTTTTTTGCTAATGACATCACTTGCCATTTATTTTATACTTACTTTAGAATAGGAAAATGATGTTAGAGAAAAAGTAAATTCAAGTGATTTTCTTATTTGAGTTCAAAATGGGTCATAAAGCAACAGAGACAACTCACAACATCAACAATGCATTTGACCCAGGAAATACTAATGAACACACAGTGCAGGGGTGGATCAAGTTTTGCAAAGGAGAGAGCCTTGAAGATGAGGAGTGCAGTGGCCAGCCATTGGAAGCTGACAAGGACAACAGAGAGCAATCAGCGAAGCTGATCCTCTTGCAACTACATGAGAAGTTGCCCAAGAACTCAACGTCGACCATTCTATGGTCATTTGGCATTTGAAGCAAATTGGAAAGGTGAAAAAGCTTGATAAGCAGGTTCCTCATGAGCTGACTGCAAGTCCAAAAAAAACTGTCATTTTTTGAAGTGTTGTCTTCTCTTATTCTACACAATAACAATGAACCATTTCTTGATTGGATTACGACATGTGAAGAAAAGTGGATTTTATACAACAGCTGGTGATGAGCAGCTCAGTGGTTGGATCTAGAAGCTCCAAAGCACTTCTCAAACCCAAACTTGCACCAAAAAATGTCACGGTCACTGTTTGGAGGTCTGCTGCCCGTCTGATCCATTACAGCTTCCTGAATTCCAGCCAAACCATTACACCTAGGAAGTATGCTTAACAAACTGATGAGATGCACTGAAAACTGCAATGCCTGCAGCCGGCATTGGTCAACAGAAAGGGCCCAATTCTCCACAACTTCTAACTGCACGTTGTACAACCAGTGCTTCAAAAGGTGAATAAACTGGGGTATAAATAGTTTTGCCTCATCCTCCACTGACCTCTTGCCAACCAACTACCACTTCAAGCATTGACAACTTTTTGCAGGGAAAATGATTTCACAATCATCAGGAGGCAGAAAATGCTTTCCAAGAGTTGGCTGAATTCCAAAGCATGGATTTTTAGGCTACAGGAGTAAACAAACTTCTTTCTCTTTGGCAAGTATGTGCTGATTGTAATGGTTCCTATTTTGATTAATAAAGATGTGTTTGAGCCTGGTTACAATAATTTAAAATTCACGTTCTGAATCTGTAATTACTTTTATGCCAATCTAATACCAACATATCTACCTAGAGGACTGAGAAGTTATGAAGATGATTACTTAATATAATAGGCTGAATGGTGGTTGCCCAAAATATGTCCACCTCTTAATTCTTTGAACTGTGAATGTTTCCTTATTTGGAAAAAAAGGTCCTTGAAGATGTAATTAAGGATCTTGAGGAAGGAGATTATCCTGGATTATCTGAGTAGTTTCTAAATCCAATATGATGTCCTTAAAAGAGGAGGGAAAAGACAGACAGAGGGAAGTCTACCTGAAGACATATCTAGGCCTACAGAGAGAATGCCATGTGACAACAGAGGCAGAGTCTGGAATAGTGCCATCTGCAAGCTAAGGAATGCCAAGAATTGTCAGTAACTACCTGAAATTAGAAGACAAGGATAAAAAAGATTCTTTCTCTGAGGCCAAGAACTAATCAACCCTGGTGATACTTGGACATCTGGCCTCTTGAACCATAAGAGAATCGTGTTGTTTTAAGTCACTCAGTTGGTGGTACTTTGTTACAGCAATCCTAGGAATCTAAGACAAGGCAGCAAGGTCAAGGGATTATATGACACAAGGGTTAACAGTGAGAACAGTGGCCGGGAAAGAAAGAAACCAGCTTATGAATTCAGCTTATCTCAACTGCATTCTTTCTTGACTTCTAATAAATTAATCAAATTAGTGGGGATTGGGTAGCTAATTTGGGACTATCCAGACAAGTGAACATCAACTGCATGGCATGGAAACAGATCATAGTTGGCTGCATATAAATTACTATGGATGATGAAACACATGTTTATACATATCAACTACTCTAAGTAAGAAAAAAGAATGGAGACAACATCTCTGATACCAGGCATGTCATTTATGATGAGTGTCCAAGAAACAAAGTGAAAATGAAGTCGCTCAGTCATGTCCGACTCTTCGTGACCCCATGAATGGCAGCCTACCAGGCTCCTCCGCCCATGGGATTTTCCAGGCAAGAGTACTGGAGTGGGGTGCCATTGCCCTCTCCAAAATAAAAGTAGAGGTGACCCTAAACACAGGCTACTTCATCCACAAGGACAATTTATAGCTGTTTGACAATACTCAATGGCAACAAATCCCAGAAAATCAGATTGGGTGGATTAAACTTGACATTAGAATTAGGTCTGAGCTAATATGAATAGGACTTGAACAGTAATGTTCTAATACCTTCAGAGGGTTATTTTTCCCATTAAAGGAAACTTGTTACCTACTTGGTTAAAAATAGGGTCAGGACTACCATAATATCCTTTAAGTTGAGCTATGTTCCTCTCAGCATTTCCAAGCTTTTCACTTAAGTACCATGCACTTATTTTCCAATAACTGCTAGATTCAAAGTACAAGAAATAGAAAAATGAGAATGTTACATCAAAGTTTTCCTTCACTGAGATCATAGTTATAAATACAATACATCTAAAAGCATTCATGACACTGGCAAAAAGGCAAATCTTTGTACACTGAAGGGCACTTTCTCATGAGGAAAATATCCCCCCAAAGAATTTTTCTACTTTAGTTTGCAGTGGCCACATTTTGGGGAGAGAGAAAATGAATATGTACAATCAGGGTAGCAATCCCAAGTTACAAATCCCCTGACAAAAATGTGCAGCTCTTTGAGACCCATGTGGGCAACACTCTGCCAGCCCTTCCATCTCTCTGTCGGGGACATTTTCACGATAAAACTGATGGAAGTCCTGTCTGATTAGTGGACTAATTAGCTATCACGTTTGCCTTTTTTTTCTTTTTGCCTTTTTCTTCTTGACAGTGTTTTCTCAATGCCCTTCACAGCACAGTTGACGCGCTTCCAGCTCTCCCATCTGGGCCCAGCTTTCTGGAGGGTGAGAGGAGAAAAGGAGGAAGGAGTTGACAGTTGTCTCGCACTGTTATGCATTGTGTACAGTGTGCAACAACCTAGAGGGAGCCTTTCTTCAGACCACCTGCCTTTACAGCAAGGGCGCCAAAGGCCCGAGGAGGACTTAGCAGTGAGATGTGTTTTAGCACTAAGCACTTGGCAGAATGAAAAACTCAGAGCACCCCAACTGCAGAACACAGAATTATATGCGAAGTGAACGCTTAGAAAATGGGAAAAATCCAAACTCCAGAGTATTGTTTATAGGTTAAAACTACCTATCCTTTATTCACATCACTACTCACAAACCTGCAACACTAGTGATATGCCTCAGGTTTCAAGCAACAACACCGTCTAGTAGGAAGAGCCTGGGTACAGAGATGGAAAGGTTTGGTGTTAACCGTCATTCTAACAGCCTGCATGAATTTTATTAAATCACTTCACTTTTCTGGGCCTCATTTTGTTGTAAGGATTAGAGATAATGCTAGTGCTGGGTATAAACAAGCTACTTTAAGAAAGAATACTAATGATGATTAGAAAACATGAAGACTAATGCCTGATTTTATCACTTAACTCGCCTTGTGACTATGTCCAAGTTAATATTGACATTTGCTCCCCACAGAAACTGAGTATACGATCAACAGTCCATGCAACCTCAGTGATATTGTATGGAAAAAATGTAAGAATTAACAGTTGCAAAAGTATCAGGTATAACGTAAGATGATGTTGTGTTGGAAGCTGGCTGCAAGACTGCACTTGGTAACATGAGAGCTCTATTCTGGATCATAACCTATAAATCCAGCAGTTGTTCAGATGGTGGATGAGGAGTATATTCCAAAGCAGGCGTTTTAACCCTCTGCTTGGTGGCTAATCACTTTTAGAGTGACATCGTTTCTGAATTTTTAAAAATCTGATGTTTTATAAAACATCTAGCTGGATCCCTTGAAAGAATCAACCATATTTTGAGCTCTTTTCAATTCCAGAGAACCTTAAAGATCAAACAGAAGAAATTCTATTTTCTTAAGTGTGACTTGAGTCCATAAATACCACTGCCTGAACCATTAAAGAGACAAAGTATTCAGTCCTAGAAAATTAAATTAACCCCTAGTTTTTATCAGAAAGGTTCAACTAGATCTTAAACACAAATTCTAAAGTTCAAAGTAATTATTCAGTCACTCTATGAGTTTGTGCTTGGATTATTTAAAATATCTGGATATATTGGAAATGTGATCACATGAATTTGCAAAATCACTGATGCTTCACCACCTAACAACATAAAGCCAAACAACTTGAGCTAAAGAAGAAGGACAAACACGGGAAACTATGTCTGGGTAATGATTTTACCCCTCCATTGTGAAAGATGCTAAGAAGTCACGAAACCAGAAAAATGACAAAAGAGAAAAATAATAAACAGCTCTCTGTGTGAGGGTACTGTGATATTTTCCCCCCCACGTAAGAAGCTGAAGAATCAAACATGAAACTAAAGGGCAGAATTATTCTGTAGCTTTAAGAGAAAGTAATGCTAAACACAAACATAAACATCCTGTGTAACTAAGTCCTACTTGAGAAGAATCTTGTATGATAAACTGCCCACAAATGAGGGCATTTACAAGTCATTATAAACTGCTTTTCCATTAGTTTTTTTTTTTTATATTACAGTTTTAAAAAGAATTACTTTCAGGTTGATGAAGGAGTAACATACATACACAAGAAGTATAAATAAGAGAGAAGACAAATGCAACTATGTGAGGGGAAGGAGTGCCCACAGACAACTGGAAAGAGGTGGAAATCCCAAAGCTGCAAAGGGGAACGAAATTTAGGTGGAAGAAGGTGAGCCTGATGTGAAGGATGCTCTATCACTTACTTGCTGTGTGAATATGGTTTCTGTGACATATCCCCCTCCCAATAACTCTGTTAATGATTTTACTTGTCCATTGAGATGTTAATCTATGCTAAGTTCTGGAGAGAAGAAGATATGGTCAAGTGCTCCTGATTATCATCTCTGAGAAAAATAAGCTGAATATAGATCTTACTATACTATAGTTATACTTTCTTACTATAAAGAAAGCTGAGCACCAAAGAATTGATGTTTTTGAACTGTGGTGATGGAGAAGACTCTTGTGAGTCCCTTGGACTGCGAGGAGATCCAACCAGTCCATCCTAAAGGAAATCAGTCCTGAATATTCATTGGAAGGACTGATGCTGAAGCTGAAACTCCAATACTTTGGCCACCTGATGCGAAGAGGTGACTCATTTGAAAAGACCCTGATGCTAGGAATGAAAGAGGGAGAAGGGAACGACAGAGGATGAGACGGTTGGATGCCATCACCAACTCAACGGACAACTCATGTTGTTGGTGATGGACAGGGAGGCCAGGCATGCTGCAGTCCACGGAGTTGCAAAGAGTTGGACACGACTGAGCAACTGAACTGAACTGAACTGATAGATCTTACAGGTGAATAGCATAGGAATATTGATCATTCCAAACAGGGTGAACCAAGGAAGTCATTACCAGTTCTTTAAAACAAATCAGATTCCTAACTAAGAAACAACTGTCATAGTTTAAACAGAACTGTGGGGGTAGTGGGGGGTGGGCAGAGGTTAGGTAGATAATTTTCTTTTTTGTATGTATAAGCATATATTTATATGGTTCAAAAATTAATATATGATATAAAAAGAAATATTCCCTGCTCCTGTCCCTATATACCCCATATCTCACTCAAAACCACTTAAATCTGTTTCTTATATATCCACCCATTCTTTCTCTCTACAAATGAGCTGATCCCCAAACATGTAAGAGCCTAATCAATGAGTAGGATCTGTAGTTAACTGCTTGCAGACATATGAATAAATGAGCACAAGCAAGAACAGAACTTCTTGTCTCATAGATTTATAAACCACTAAGTTTTAGCATGGTTTGTTGTAGCAATAAACCAATAGGCAAATGATCTATACCACATACAAACTATATTGCTGCTTGTTTTTTTTGTTTCATTTTGTAATTTAACAGCATGTCGTGAAAGTTCTAATTCCACAACTTTTTTTAAAATAAACAAATGAATGATGGGTGGGGGAGGGATAAACTAGGAAATTGGGATTGACATATACACACTACTATATATAAATATATATAGTATATTTAAATATTTATAGTATATAGTAAATATATATAACATAGTATAAACATATACTGTATAACTAATAAGATTCTACTATATATAGCACAAGGAACTCTACTCAATACTCTGTAATGATCTATATGGGAACAGAATCTAAAAAAGATTGTATGTAAGTATAGGTATACTTACTCACTTTGCTGTACAACAGAAACACAACACAGTAAGTTTACGGTAAGTCACTTCAGTCGTGTCTGACTCTGTGTTACCCCATAGACAGCAGCCCACCAGGCTCCCCTGTCCCTGGGATTTTCCAGGCAAGAGTACTGGAGTGGGNACACAGTAAGTTTACGGTAAGTCACTTCAGTCGTGTCTGACTCTGTGTTACCCCATAGACAGCAGCCCACCAGGCTCCCCTGTCCCTGGGATTTTCCAGGCAAGAGTACTGGAGTGGGGTGCCATTGCCAACTATACTGTAATTAAAAAAAAAACACATCAATTCATGACAGTTCATTGTGGGAGTGTACCACAGTTTATTTAAACAATTCTCTACTGATATATAACTGAACTATTTGCAATCATTTGTAGCTGAATTTTGAGGTGCGTTAGTTTCCTTAATATCAACTGTCCTGTATTTGCAAGACTCTGGGAGAGAAAGAAGACAGGACCCTAAGTTACAGGAAAGACAGATACATTTAAATGTGTATGAAATACTAAGAAAATAAAGAAGTAGAAGCATTACTTAATTCATGAAGGCCAGGGAAGTCTTTACAGACCATTAAGTAGTTTACTGGGAAGGCTACATGGGCCATCCAGGCAGCACATCTGGACAAAAAGCATGAAGTGTACGGCTTGAATGCTGTCCCCAAAGTGGGTATCAGACCAAGGGAAAAATCAGGAAGAAGATTTTCTTGACCACAATTTCTCTTTAACAATTGTCAAGTATAGGTAAATGTTCTAAATGTGTAACCATCAGGTAAGAAGCATTTCCAAAACTGACTATTTTAATCTTTTAAAGATCATGGAAAGAACATCAAAATTACTGTCACACTGATAGGCTTGTAAGGCTTAAGGATAAGCATTTCCCATTCTTGTAGCTCTGCCACACACCTGACAACACATTCAACTTTCTAACAACATGCAGGCTTCATATGCAGTGATAGCCAGGAATAATTGTTTACAATGAGAGATAATTTATTATTCAACCAAAACTGAGGCGTAAGTATTCAGGAAAAGACACCACCAGAAAGTATTTTACAATGGACTTTGAAAACATAACCCAACTGAAACAAAATAAATGCTTTACCATATACTAATGATAAGGATTGAAAAAAACAGATGTTTCCATTCCACATTCATAAATACATTGAAAAATTAATTTAATACATTTCTACAGTTAGGGATCAGCAAACTTCTGTAAAGGGCAAGACAGTAAATATTTTTGGCATTTTGGGCCATATGCTCTCTGTCACAACTATTCAACTCTGCCGTAGTGGCACAGTAGACACTATACAAAGAACTGGGCGGTGTTTCAATAAAACTTTATTTGCAAACCCAGGCAGTGGGCCACAGTTTACTGATCTCTACTATGGTTGATTAAAAAACTGGAAAACTTCAAATGCCTAATTCTTAGTTTATTTTTTATTTTATGCCTATAAACCTTTTTGTAAAAAACCACATCCACCAAAGTGGCTCATCTGAATAAAGTTTTATTTTCTAAAGCCTGGATGTAAAGAGATGTCTACTATTGACAATGAAAGAAAATAACATATAAAAATTACTTATGGATGGAAAACTCACTATCACTAATATTTTCACTTCATTTTAATTAATAAATTCAACATAAATCTTATTACATGCCAGCAAGACTTTTGGTGTAACTTGATGAGCAATTACTAAAATATACAAAATTTACATACATAAATGTCCAGCAACAGAGAATAGACAATTGTGGCTTATTCATAAAAAAACAGTGAAGACTGTTAAAATAAGTGAACTAATGAAAACTCTGTGTATTGAAAAGCTATACTTGCTACACAGAGTAGCCATACTTGCAAAAGAGTATGTTGTACGAAAAACAGGGACAGTGGGATACTTCTATAAAAACCATTTAAAATTATGTGATAAGGGATTGATTTACATTTACATATGTATATGTAGTAAAGCACTTTTTTAAGCAAGGGAAAAATAAACATGAAATTCAAGATAATGATTACTGCAAAGGGAGGAAAGGAATGGAATCAGGTACAGTCACAAACTGTAGTTCTAACATTTCACTTCTTTAAAAGATCTGAAGCAAATTATAAGACAAAACATTAAAATCTGACAAACAGTGGGTACATGGGTGTTTGTTATACTGTCTTTTTCCTATTTTGTAAACTTGAAATATGTCCTAAGAAAAGAAAGATCACTAGCTACAGTTGGGGAAATGGTGAGATCATAATATAGGAAGAGACTAACTTAAAAGGTTTATAGTGGGAGATGACTGTGGCCTTGGATAGGAGTAGGAGTAGGAATGGGAAAATGGGGATAGATTTAAAAAATATTTAGAGTTGCAATAAATAAGATTTGTTGATTGTTTAGACAAATATCATATGATAGCACTTATATGTGGAATCTAAAATATGACACAAATGAACTTATTTATGAATCAGAAACAGACTCACAGATAGAGTGAACAGGCTTGCGGTGGCTAAGAGGGAGGGAATATGGGGGAGGGGTGGACTGGGAGTTTGGCAAACTATTGTACAGAGAATGGATAAACAACAGGGTCCTACTGTATAGCACAAGGAACTATATTCAATATCTTGCAATAAGCCATAATGGAAAAGAATATGAAAAAATATTTATGTGTAAAACTGAATCATTCTGCTATATAGCAGAAACTAACACAACACTGCTGCTGCTGCTAAGTCGCTTCAGTCGTGTCCAACTCTGTGCGACCCCAGAGATGGCAGCCCACGAGGCTCCTCCATCCATGGGATTTTCCAGGCAAGAGTACTAGAGTGGGGTGCCATTACACAACACTGTAAATCACCCTTACTTCAGTGAAAAATAAATTTAAAAACAGGATAGTGACTATTTATACACCAAATACTCGTTCATACTTTAATAGTTTACTCACATCCTCTTCTTCAAGTTACTAATCAGTTTCTTTGGATTAGTCATAAAGTCAAAGATTTATAGCATGTTTACAAGCTCCTCACTCTCACCATTTCCCACGTTCTGCAATTTGTCTATACTGTTTCACAGAACATTTTACTCTGCATTTCTCTGGTGATATTTTCAGCTCCCAGCTCTGGACAGCTAGGATCAGTCACCCATGTCCATCTTCTATTTACCAAAGCCTTTTTAGTGCAAATCAATTCTCAGGGAAAATATGAATAAGACAACCAAGGAGGGCAGAAAAAAGGACGTGGTAAGAAAGGTGTTACTTCCCTACATTGGAATATTTTCAAAAAAGGGTATGCATATGTGTTAAGCCACTTTAGTTGTGTCTGGCTCTGTGTGACCCTAAAAAAACTGTATAGCTGATTTTTATGGAACTTCTTTTTGGCATGTTAGTTTGTCATAACAAAGTATCACAGACTGGGTAGCTTTAACAACAGAGATTTTTCTTTTCTCACAATTCAGGAAGCCAGAAGTTTGAGGATTTGTCAGGGTTGTTTTTTTCGGAAGCCTCCATTCTTTGAATCTTTCTTCTCCATGTGTCTTCACATGGTCTTTCTGAAGACATCTGTGCTTCTGAATTCCCTTCTTATAAGGAGAGTGGTCATATTGGATTAGGGACAACCTTAATAGTCTTATTTTAACTCAATTACCTCCTTAAAGACCCTACCTCCAAATTCAGTCACATTCTGAAGTACTCAGGGTCTGGACTCCAACAAATACATTTTTACAGTTCAGCCCTTTAATAGTGGAGGAGGTTGAGCAACTTTTCCTGAACTGAATTATAGTGTTCTCTCATTCATTCATTCATTTGAAAATAGGTGAGTATCTATCCACAAAGTATCCTACTGCTGAGGACAGAGCTCAAAGAACAATTTTGAGATTTTTAGCCTGTGCAACTGGAAGAATGGAGTTGCTATTTTCTGAGAAGGGGGAAAATGTCAAAAGACGACAGGGTGGGAGGTATAGTTTGAGATCATAACTAACTTAGACATGCCTAGTAGATTTTCAAATGGGGATGCTGTATAGGCAGGTGGATATAAAAGTCTGAAAATGAGGTGGGAAAGTGTGAGCTTGTGATTAAATGTTGTCAACTGATGATACACAGATGCTGTTTAAAGCTTGAAATGTTATATTAGAGTGAATGAGTAAAGAACAGAGGTTCAAGGACTGATTTTTAGGTATTCTAATTTGGGGGATCATGCAAGATGAGAAGAAACTAAAAAAGGAGATAGAAAATGAGCAGCACCGTGTTGTCATTTTGCAGAACACCTTAAACGTATACAGAGCTGCATGTTGATTATATTTCAACAAAAACGAAAAGAAAATTAAGAAGAAAAAAAAAAGAAAATGAGCAGCCAGGGAAATGGGGAAAAAACCAGAAGCCAAGTAAAGACTATAATCTTTCAAACTGTAGACACTGTGAGTTTCAAAATTAAATATACAAATACTCATGTAGGAATATATTCTTTTAATAAATAAAAGGCACCTAATCAAACTTAAAAACTCATACATAGCAAAGGAAAAACTTAAGCAAACTGAAAAGACAACCAAAGAATGGGAGAAAACATTTGCAAACAATGTAACTGATAAGGGATTAATTTCAAAAATAAACAGACAGTTCAAATAATCTGACAGCAAAAGAACAACCTAATTGAAAAATAGGCAGAAGACCTACAGAGACATTTCTCCGAAGAAATACCGATGGCCAATAGGCACATGAAAAGATGCTCAACTAATTATTAGAGAAATGCAAGTCACAACTACAATGAGGCACCACTTCACTCCAGTCAGAGAGCCCTCATTAAAAAGTCTACAAATAACAAAGGCTGGAGAGGGTGTAGAGAAAAGGGAATCCTACATTGTTAGTGGGAATGTAAGTTCAAATATAAGCTGCTGTGGAAAAACATTATGGAGCTTCCTCAGAAAACTAAAAGCAGAATTACCATATGATACAGCAATTCTTGGGCATATATCTAAACGAAACTATAATTTCAAAAAGATACATGCACCTCTGTGTCCACTGAAGCAAGGAAGCAACCTAAATGTTCACTGATAGATGAGTGGATAAAGAAGCTGTGGTGTATACATACAGTGGAATACTACTCAGCCATAAAAAGAACCAAATAATGCCATTTGCAGCATCATGGATGCAGCTAGAGACTATGAGACTAAAGTGAAGTAAGTCAGAAAGACAAAGACAAGTATACAATATAACTTAAACGTGGAATCTAAGAAACAGAAATGGGATAAAGAGTAGACTGGTGGTTGCCGAGAGGGAGGGGTGTGGGAGAGGTTTGCATGGGGAGTTTGGGAATTGCAGATGCAAACTGGTACAGAATAGATAAACAATCAGGTCCTACTATAGCACAGGGAACTATAGTCAATATCCTGTGATAAACCATAATGGGAAAGAATATGAAAAAGAATGTATATCTCAACATGCCCCTTGGCTGTACAGCAGCAATTAATACATTATAATTAAAAATTATAATTAAATAAAAAAAGAAAACACCTTTCAAAACGAAGTATTTAAAAACCTCCTCTTTTGTCAAACCATCAACAAACAAGAAAAAATTACAAAGAAGCCTAGAACAAATATATTTGTAGCAAAGATACAAAGGCACTTAAGAGACTGTACATAAATCTCATTCCAAAACTTAACTGGAACAAGTCAAGCACAATGGTTAGTGCTTAAGGCCATATCAAACAGGTAATATATCATCTTCCTTCCTCTCCCATATTAAGACTCTTAGTTGAATCAGAATATATAACAAAGACAAAAAGGCTAGTTTGCAGCAAAAGTAAGAAGAAAAGGACAGTCTGACAAACGGACCAAATTCCAAACCAGCTGGAGTCTTTGTAGAGTCAAAAGCAGGGTATTGTAGCAGAAAGAAGACAGGGCATGAAACTACAAGATGTGACTTTGAATCCTAATTGTTCTGCCAATTTTTCAGCTGTGGGACCTTGTACAATTCACTCCAGAATCCAGTTTTCCTCATCTGTAACATGGGAGGGAGGTGTTGAAAAGCCAAAGGAGTTAACAACTAAGAAAGTGCTCTGTTACACGACTCACGTATAAGATATCATTAGACTGCTATCCATCAGCAATGTACTAACTATCATACTACTACTACATGTTGAAAGTAACTGAAGGGTCTCTTCCAGTGCTAATGATTTAAAAAATTTAAGGATATGTTCTAATTGCCTGCCAACATCAAAACTGTGTTGATAACCTTAATGCAAGTTAAAAGTAGCAGCAACACAGCTGACTTGATAATGTAAATAAGGAAAAGTGAAATATGGATTGTTGCTTCTCAGCTTCAACAAATGTTTATTTGGAATAATAAAGTTATCTATTCCAACAGCACACCATCTGTTTCAAGTCTCCACCAAGTTAATATTTTTCACATGAACAGAATGACTTAAAATTACATTTGATCAGCATCGTGCCTTGAGGTGAAGGTTACCCCTACTATATACAATCTAAACCTCAACTTCTCAAGCTGGAATCAAGATTGCTTGGGAGAAATTTTAATAACCTCAGATATGCAGATGACATCACCCTAATGGAAGAAAGCAAAGAGGAACTAAAAAGCATCCTGAAGAAGGTGAAAGAGGACAGTGAAAAGGCTGGCTTAAAATTCAGTATTCAAAAAGCTAAGATCATGGCATCCAGTCCCATCACTTCATGGCAAACAGATGGGAAAAAAATGGAAAAAGTGACAGACTTTACTTTCCTGGGCTCCAAAATCACAATGGACAGTGACTGCAGCCATGAAATTAAAAGATACTTTCTTCTTGGAAGAAAAGCTATGACAAATCTAGACAGCATATTAAAAAGCAGAGACATCACTTTGCCAACAAAGGTCCATTTAATCAAAGCTCTGGTTTTTCCAGTAATCATGTACGGATGTGAGAGTTGGACCATNCTTGGAAGAAAAGCTATGACAAATCTAGACAGCATATTAAAAAGCAGAGACATCACTTTGCCAACAAAGGTCCATTTAATCAAAGCTCTGGTTTTTCCAGTAATCATGTACGGATGTGAGAGTTGGACCATAAAGAAAGCTGAGTGCTGAGGAATTGATGCTTTTGAATCAGCTAAGTCAAAGATCTCTCTTGGTAAATGTCACACTGCCCTTCAAGTATGTGGGTTATGTTCAAATATATCTTGATATTGATTTCTAACATAATCCCATAGTGATATGAGAACAGACATTGAATGATTTTAATACTTTTAGATCATGAAATTTTTGCACCTTGTTTTATGTCGCTGGGTATGTTCTAGTGTCTCTGAGTTTACAGTCTATGAGAACTTGAATAGAACTTGTATCCTACTGTTGCATGAAAATTGTATAAATCTTACTTATGCTAAACTGGTTGATAGTACTCTTCAGATCTACTATATCCTTCTACTTCTCTGTATACTCATTCTATTAATTTTTGAGAGTTTGATATCGAAGCGCTAATGAAAAATCTTCATTTATCTACTTAAAAAAATAATTGTAATATATAGAACTACATGTAACATTNTCTCTGTATACTCATTCTATTAATTTTTGAGAGTTTGATATCGAAGCGCTAATGAAAAATCTTCATTTATCTACTTAAAAAAATAATTGTAATATATAGAACTACATGTAACATTATTACATGTAAATGCATGATAAATGTGTTATCATACTCTCATAATTTAAAAAAGAAAAAATGAAAATAAAATAAATTCAATGTTTTTTTAAATGAAGTTACTGCAAAATTTTACATTATGTGCCCCTGATTATAAGCCTACATGGCATGCATTATATTTCAACTGGACAGCTCTGATGTAGAAATATGACACACCAAGAAAAAAAACATGGTCTCTGGATTCAGACAGATTCATATTCAAACTGGTTCTGCTACTTTTCTAACTCTTTAATAGTAGGAATAGTTCTTCCTGGTAAGTCTCAGTTTCCTTGTTTATAAAATGCTGTCAATACTGTCCAGCTGCTGGGGCTGCTGTTGACAAGCAAATGAAATAAAAATAGAAAAATCTAGCACAAACTGCATGCCACAAAAAGAAACTCAATTACAGAGAAATCTGGACAATGATGACCTAGCACTGTTTGGGCTGATCAATTAAGAGCAGGATAGTTTTGGGAATTCCCTGTTTCGATCCCTGGTTGGAGAACTACAATTCCAGCCCGTATGCCACACAGCATGGCCAAAAAACAAACAAACAAACAAAATGCAGGGGGGATAGTTTTGATTTATTGTTCCTTCTTAGTTCCTTTAAGCTCAAAATAAAGAGAATTTATATTAACTGATCATTTTATGGGCCTAAATCTTAAAAAAATGTAATGAGATATATATGTAAACAAGATGTTTTATTACAACGCATCTGGCAGAAATAGAATCGAGACTAACAGCCCCACAAAGGATAAAGACTAAAGTGGGTGTTTCCTCAGCCTCCTCATGATCTTTGTGTCTGGGCATTTGACTTCTAACCCTGAAGTTCTATATCAGATTTATTCATTTGTGCGTTTCCCACAGCCCCAAACTGTCCTCTGTTTGTCTTCACCATCATTAAGTTTCAACTCTAATTAAAGCCATACATTATGCATTTACATCCTTTAAGTTTCTATCAACAACAGACTTGCTTTTAATTTGTTTCTATTAGAAATAGGTCTTCAGTTTAATTGAACACTTTTTTTTATGTGGGGAAGGGATCTATTTATAGAAATTTTTTTTTCCTCCTTGAAGGCCTTAATGTTGAACCATCCCTGCATGATGGAATCACTGTACTTGATTAGGGTGTACTGTTATTACTGTTAAATACAGTGTTGTTCTTTATAATAAACCAAGGAATAGAGAAAAAGATCATGCAGTATAAGCCTTTCAAACAGGCCAGAAAAAAAGGAACAATAAAGAAATATGAGCTGAATGACAATGGTAATTTTTAAAAAATATGTGTGTATCTGTTTATTCACACTTAGATTTATGGCACCCCACTCCAGTACTCTTGCCTGGAATATCCCTTGGACAGAGGAGCCTGGTAGGCTGTCGTCTATGGGTTCACACATAGTCGGACACGACTGAGTGACTTCACTTTCACGTTTCACTTTCATGCATTGGAGAAGGAAATGGCAACCCACTCCAGTGTTCTTGCCTGGAGAATCCCAGGGACAGGGGAGCCTGGTGGGCTGTCGTCTATGGGTTCACATATAGTCGGACACGACTGAAGTGACTTAGCAGATTTCTATTGAAATTACAGACAACACTCCCTTTCAATGGGAAAAAATGGTTCACTCTAAATTCCTAACTTCATCACTATAAAAATTTCCAGTGTAATTTAACCTACATGAATGAAACAATGTTTGGAACAAATGGTCCAGATGTGAGCATCTGCCTCTCATTTGCCTTAGGATACAAATGTTAAGATTAATGGCTTTAAATGCCAAAACAGCCCAGACATAACAAGTTAAAATGAAATACATGTAAAACAATTCAACTTTAGGTCTTGGAAACATCTAAGATGTTTCCCATACAAGTTCCACTCAAGAGAATGTAATTAAAACTAATTCCAGTCAACAAAGGCAAAGAGTATTAATCACAGTTTAGTAGTGAAGTTTAGACTTAGGTAGAGACAATTCTGTGAGACTATCCCATATACTTTTAGGAAGCTAACAATGAAGTACACAGCTTCCAAACTGAGATAATCCTAAATTTCTGTGCTTTAATCATGAATATTTTAAGGAAAAGAAAACTTTAAAGAGTCAAGATATATACCAGGACAGGACTCCGTGGGGACTTTTTCCTGACTCAGAGCATCTTTCCTATTTCTCCTTCTCTATATCAGTCCCTATGGCAAAGTACTTTTGATTTTAGAAACTCCTATGAAGGATCTTAAGATTTTATCAATTTTGAATCCATGCCCAATGCAAGGATCTGCTGTAAGATATGAATGACTTTCATGAGTCCAGTGTCTACTTAAAACTTTCAGAGAAAGATATGATGAGCATTTTTTCACTGTTTTGGGCAAAGAACCAATACCAATAGGAACCTCACTTTACTCTAAAATATGGATAAAAATAATAATAATGAATTGCAGTGTTCACAGGATTACATGAACATATACCTGCGGTCTGTCTGCACATGGTAAAGTAAGATACCCTACCTTTTTAGGGAAATGGGGCAAATAGTCAAATAGAGTCTTACATGCAATGAAGGACAAAAGAATTAAATCTATATCTCATAATTAACCATGGAGAGTAATCTTGCCTTTCTTCATTGTTAAGCTTTTCTTCTAAAGTTAAGTTTCAATTTGCCACAGGCAAGGCTTTAATACCAATTTTCCACATTTCCTCAGTCAGCCAGTCCTCCATCACTCTGCCAAAGTATAGGAAAATGGATAGTGATGCTGGGAGAAAATACTGATGTATTTCCAGTTCAAACTGTAAGGCTATTATCTGGACTATCTATATGCTTGTTATCGTCCAGTAGTTCCAGTATCTGATTAGTAATGTACTAGAAAGAAAAAACACAGAAATAAACATATTTCCAAGTACCACTTCAGCTATTGGGGTTAAAAAGTTATTTCTTTGGCCAGAAAAATGTTCATACCATTTGACTGTGTGATCTCACTCCTGGGAATTTGTTCTTAAGAAAATGACTCAAGGGATAAAATAATCTATGCCATAGAGGAGTGGTTAATTAAATGGTGGAACTGCATGTCAATGTGAAATATGAAGGCATCACAAATTATAATTATAGAGATCATTCAACACTTGGAACATGCATAGAAAACAAAACTATGGAGAGGGAAGCCTCCTATAAAGTTATATATGTGGTATGATTATAATTATTTATTTAAAAAATTGATTCACATGGACACAGAGCATGTAAAGCATGAAAATGAAATAGAGGATATAGTGGGCACAGCAAGTAAATACCAATTTCTTGAATTCTTTTGGAACACTGCTTATGAAATATTTTCATTTACTCTCCTCACTAGATTTTCTTTTCTACAGAGGAATCATAAGATACTCACTGAGCTGCCAAGCATTCCTAACATATTAAGTCTTCCTTTACACATAAGCAGTATGATCTAGTTACAGTGACCTAATTACTGAAACAAAAATTTTGACAAACACTTAGGGTCAGGGAACAATGTGACAGATTACCTGAAAAAGGAAGCATGACAGGAAAACCAAGACTTCAAAGTCAGAAGCCCTAGATCCCAGTCCTTCTCCACATGAGCAGCAAAAATGGGTAAAAACAGGTTCTTAATTCAGACCAACTGCCCTAGGTTATAATCCCAGTAATTTGGTTGTATGACCAAAGGCATTAACCTGTCAAAACTTCACTGTGAGTTTACAGGGTATCATTTTTCCGTACACAGACACTGCTTAAACAAATAAGCTCACCTAAAAGAGTGGTTCACTGTCTGTGTAAAACAGACACTGACGTCTGCCCCTCTCTCCAACCTGTTTTGTCATCAGGAAATGAAGTTAGTAGTCCTGTTCTAAACTGCAAACCATTTTACAAAAACACCAACATTGTCATCATCAATATCATCCACTATTATTGTTGTTAGTAACTCTACTGTTCCTACCAAGAAGCCAGCTGAAGAAGCTGGCTACAGTTTTTACCTAATGGGTTGGGAAGAAATCTTCTAATCCAAAAATGATACTTAAACACCTCTCCCCTAAAAAAAACAAAACAAAAACAACAACAACTAAGACTAGAGTACACAATCAAGAAGGGGAAATAGAAAGTTCATAACCAAATCCACGGTATGGTTGGTAAAAGAGGGGGTACAGGAAAGTGCTTATAGCATTTTTCACAGTTGTCCTCTGCAGGTGGAAATAAATGCATACTATAGCAGAACTCCCTGCAGAAAGAACACATCTGATGAAATGGTTTCAAAATGCATTGCTGGTGGAGACTTGTTCAGTTCAGTCGCTCAGTAGTGTCCGACTCTTTGCGACCCCATGAATCGCAGCACACCAGGCCTCCCTGTCCATCACCAACTCCCAGAGTTCAGTCAGACTCACGTTCATCGAGTCAGTGATGCCATCCAGCCATCTCATCCTCTGTCCCCAACCCCTCCCAGCATCAAAGTCTTTTCCAATGAGTCAACTCTTCGCATGAGGTGGCCAAAGTACTGGCATTTCGGTTGCCACCTAAATCCAAAGAAGGTGACTAAGGGCTTTGAATATATCCAATCAACATCCCTCTATGATTTATTATTTAAATCCAACAAATAATTCATTCTTAATTATATGTAATTTTATCTTTTTTTTAGAAACAAGGTGATTTTAAAATATTTACTATGCTTTATGAAACATAAAATATGAAGACACTGTATAAACATACTCAACTCAAAAAGAAACATCCTAAAACCTTATCAAATATTGTATTTAAATTATTCATTTGTAAAAATAGTTCTTATACTTGACTTGGCTCAGCAGTAAAGAATTCACCTGCAATGCAGAAGCCATGGGTTTGACCTCTGGGTTGGGAAGATCCTGGGGAGAAGGAAGTGGTAATCCACTCTAGTATTCTTACCTTGGAAATTTCATAGACAAGAGAAGCCTAGTGGGCTACAGTCCATGGGGGTGGACAAGACTTATCAGCGAAAACAACAACAACAAAATAGTTACCTCTCCCAAAATAAGGCTTACAAAATTAAAGAAATTTAAGCTAAAAAGACATATAGGCAGGCTGTCCAGACAAAGAAAATGAGACCCAGACAAGATTTTGGAGCTTGTGGCTCTGACCCTGGGAAAAGCCCATTACCATGTGGCCAGAACAACTTTACAGTAATGACTAAACTGAAACAAATGAGTTCTCAAATTAGTACAACAGTATTCTTGTATAAAGGACTGGTAAATGGCAACAAGATTTCATGGAAATAATGATATGTGATAAAAACAATGCATATTCTGAGTATATTTTTCTACTGAAAAGGTAATGGTACCTGATGAAAGTGAAAGAGGAGAGTGAAAAAGTTGGCTTAAAGTTCAACATTCAGAAAACGAAGATCATNGCCGGGAGAAATATCAATAACCTCAGATATGCAGATGACAGCATCCTTATGGCAGAAAGTGAAGAGGAACAAAAGAACCTCTTGATGAAAATGAAAGATGAGAGTGCAAAAGTTGATCTAAAACTCAACATTCAAAAATGAAGATCATGGCATCCAGTCCCATCACTTCATGGCAAATAGAAGAGGAAACAATGGAAACAGTGACAGACTTTATTTTCTTGTGTTCTAAAATCATTGCAGATAGTGACTGCAGCCATGAAATTAAAAGACTCTTGCTCCTTGAAAGAAAAGTCATGAGAAACCTAGATAGCATATTAAAAAGCAGAGACATTAGTTTGCCAACAAAGGTCTGACTAGTCAAAGCTATTTTTTTTTCCAGTAGTCATGTATGGATGTGAGAGTTGGACCATAAAGAAAGCTGACTGCCGAAAAATTGATGCTTTTGAACTGTGGTGTTGGAGAAGACTTTTGAGAGTCTCTTGGACTGCAGGGAGATCTAACCAGTCAATCTTAGGGGAAATCAATCCTGAATATTCGTTGGAAGGACTGATGTTGAAGCTGAAACGCCAATACTGTGGCCACCTGATGTGAAGAGCTGACTCATTTGAAAAGACCCTGATGCTGGGAAAGATCAAGGCAGGAGGAGAAGGGGACGACAGAGGATGAGATGGTTGGATGGCATCACCAACTTGATGGACATGAGTTTAAGAAAGCTCTGGGTGTTGATGAACAGGGAAGCCTGGCATGCTGTAGTCCACAGGGTCANAAGGGAAGACAGAGGATGAGATGGTTGGATGGCATCACCAACTTGATGGACATGAGTTTAAGAAAGCTCTGGGTGTTGATGAACAGGGAAGCCTGGCATGCTGTAGTCCACAGGGTCACAAAGAGTCGGACACTACTGAGGTTCTGAACTGAACTGAACTTCGCTACAGAGAAATCTTTATACCTAGTATTCAGTCCGCAGGTACACATAAAGCCGCGCCATCAAAATTCCTGCAACTTCCAGACCGAGGAAGCAGAGTGCAAAACCACAAAGCCAAAGGGCCAAGCACTCTGGATCTGCCTACTCTGGATAATTCATCTCTTCTCTGAACGCTGGAAGCTCTTTCTCTTTATGCCAATCTAAGAAGCCTCCCAGAATCTAGATTTCAAAAACAAACATCATTCTCTTAACCGGGTGAAGGAAGCCTAGATCTTACCAAATAGAACACAAAGTCTTAGCTACTCTCCCCTCTCCCACCCCCACAGTCCTTCCAGAAAAGGAGAGAAAGTAAAGTCTCATTCCTTTGTGATGATTCTACAGAAACTAGAAGTCGTCTAATTTGTCATTTAAGTTGTTAACCACCAAGTCTATTGAGCAATATAAAAACACACACTCAATTTTGAAGTTCTCAATATTGTAAATGAATCTATTTCCTCAATCAAAACAGTACCCCTCCAAGCTTCAAAATCTTCAGGGAACTTTTCCCTTTAAGAAATAAGAGGATAGCAGTACTAAAATTTGCAGATTCTCATCAAGTTAATGTCTGGATGTTGGTGAAACCCTTATGCAGTGATCCTGGGCTGGGCTCAGTTAGGGTATAGGGTATAGAACTCTGTTACATCTGAGATAATGAGATGATTGAATGTGTGGAAGAAACCATAATGCAGAGGGACATGTAGGCACCATATACACAGCTTTAAAAAGAGCTATATTATTTACCACCATAGTCTTGACTGCTATGGCTTCTGATCCTTTTTTTATTTTTTTACTTTGAAATTCACTGGACAACATTCTAAACTACTTATATAACCAGATCTGGGTTCTTCCAAAGAGATATGAATTTAGTTTTTCAGCAGTTCAAAACATTTTTTTTTCTTTCTTTTTTTCCACTATCTCTGATATTGCTGTACTATTCCTCCCACTCAAAAGCCAAGAAAGACAATCCAACTACTTCCTCCTCCAGCATACTTACAGGAGAGAATAGAAACAATTCTATCAGCTCCAGCTGGAGCAACACAAATGCCAGAGAGCTTTTCTTAGATTTTTTTTTTTTTCAGTCCTTCGTGACTCTCACTGTAGGTGCTTTCCAACAATTCAGTTTTCTTTTTCTTGAATTCTGTTCTTGCTACAGAAACCCTCAATTGTCTAACACTAGTGGCATTTAGTAATCTTTGCCAAGCTTAATTCCAATTCTGTCACTTGGAAGGTTTCAGTGACCTTGGAAGAAGGTTTTGTAAAACTCCTTATTTTGTGCAATAGAAATTTGCTCAGGAAGTGTGAGTCAGGCCCCGCCCCCTCCCTCACAGCAGAATAGAATTGATTCCCTTTATTTTTTTTTCAGGCTAAGAACTGAAGACAAACCAAAAAGTATGACCATCACCCTTGCTCCTACACCAGTACAAGTTAAACCTGCAGCATTGCAAGAAGCAGTGTTTACCTAAGGGAAGTATATGTATCTCTGATAATACTCAAGGTCATTTTAGGTGGTAAGCAGGCAAATTTTTTAGTTTAATAATTATGTATTCTTTTTAGGGTGTATTAGAAAAGTATAACAACATTAATTCATCATTCATGGATATTATTATTTCTCATTAGCCTAACTAATAATGAAAGAAGTTTCAGTGAAAATATGAAGTAAATGATCATATGATTGGCATGCATATCTTGAAGGTGGAACGTGAAAAATGGGATATGAACAGCTGATGTTTAAGAACACCGTCCAATTATAATGCACTCAAAATAGTCTTAAGACAAAACTGTTTTGAATCCTAGCACTGTTACTCTGTAGCTGTGAGCTTGGTAAGTTTGCAAATTTTGCTGAACCTCAGTGTCTTCATTTTGTAATGTAAGGATGCTTTCTACCTTTCAGAGTTGTTGAGAGGAACCAAGCTACTGGATTTAAGTATATTTTTATAATAAGCATAGTGTGTGCTTATTAAATGGTAGACATTGTATCTGATTCCTCTCCACTCTGTTTATTGTTGTTTATCTTAAGTAAAAATCTTGTAGCCACAAAGCAAGTAATCAGCATTCCTGTTCAACATTAGTGTCAGAAAATACTGGCGCCCTTGAGAAACAGGGAATCTAATGAATAGGGCACTGTTTAGAGAATCAGGAGATCTGGCTTTCACCCTGGACTTACTGCAGCAAGTGACTTAACTTACAAAGAGACCATGAAAACAAACCTTATGCCTGAATAAATAAACCATCTCAACTCTTTTCCTTGATGTGTTTGATTGTCATGAGGTTGTTTTCAGAATTAGGAGACCGTGACTCAAGTTCAGTTCAGGTCGGCAAGCATTTTTTTTTCTTAGCACGCAGTCTGTGTCAGGCACTGTGAGTTCTCAGATATAATAATAAACAGGGCAAACTCCCTGAGCTTTCATTCACTCATTCAGTAAATGTTTATGGAGTACCTAATAGATAATAAAAATCTTGCAAGGGTTGGGAAGTCAAAGAAAAACAGTTACTGCCCTCATGGAAATTATAGGGACAATTATAGAGTGATGTATTACTAACTGTTTAAGAATTCGCTCTATAATAAAGAAATTAAAAAGGTAGGTAAAGGGCCTTCCCTGGTGGTCCGGTGGTTAAGATTTTTGTGCTCCCCGTGCAGGGGGTGCAGGTTCGATCCCTGGTCAGGGAACTAGATCCTTATGCCACAACTAAGAGTATGAATGCCTCAACAAGAGATCACCCATCTAGTGCAGCCAAATCAATAAATATTTTAAAAAGGTATGTGCCTGTGTGTATTAAATTTTGTTAAGACAAAGAATGTGTGGCACACAATTTTTAAGTAATATATATACCTTTTGTGGAGTCATTATAGCAAATTGATTCTAACAGAATGATTTTGTAGATTTTTGCCAAATTCTTTTATGCCGGGCCAACCTATGATTGCAATTGGCAAATGAGTGTGGTTCCACCTGAATGTTGGTTAATATTTTCATTTAAGTTAACAAGATAAAAGTGAAACAAGAAAGAGAAATGTCAAAACTTCATTTGTTTGTCAAAACTGATTGCCTTGATCAATGAAATAATAGATTTTGAATATTTTTGGAAGACTATATCCTCAATTATTTTGTACTGTTCACAATCTAACCATTACAGACACATTACAGACACACTCTAACCATTGCAGACACTATACACAATCTAACCATCACAACACACTTTTAAGTTTAATTTTATTACAGCACACTTTTAATTTATTTACGTGATAGTAGCCATGAAATTAATAGATGCTTACTCCTTGGAAGGAAAGTTATGACCAACCTAGATAGATTGCCAAGAAAAATATCAATAACCTCAGATATGCAGATGACACCACCCTTATGGCAGAAAGTGAAGAAGAACTAAAGAGCCTCTTGATGAAAGTGAAAGAGGAAAGCGAAAAAGTTGGCTTAAAGCTCACCATTCAGAAAACAAAGATCATGGCATCCAGTCCCATCACTTCATGGGAAATAGATGGGGAAACAGTGGAAACAGTGTCAGACTTTATTTTTGGGGGCTCCAAAATCACTGCAGATGGTGACTGCAGCCATGAAATTAAAAGATGCTTACTCCTTGGAAGAAAAGTTATGATCAACCTAGATAGCATATTGAAAAGCAGAGACATTACTTTGCCAACAAAGGTCCAACTAGTCAAGGCTCTGGTTTTTACAGTGGTCATGTATGGATGTGAGAGTTGGACTGTGAAGAAAGTTGAGTGTCGAAGAATTGATGCTTTTGAACTGTGGTGTTGGAGAAGACTCTTGAGAGTCCCTTGGACTGCAAGGAGATCCAACCAGTCCATCCTGAAGGAGATCAGCCCTGGGTGTTCTTTGGAAGGAATAATGCTAAAGCTGAAACTCCAGTACTTTGGCCACCGCATGCAAAGAGTTGACTCACTGGAAAAGACTTTGATGTTGGGAGGGATTGGGGGCAGGAGGAGAAGGGGACGACAGAGGATGAGATGGCTGGATGGCATCACTGACTCGATGGACATGAGTCTGAGTGAACTCTGGGAGTTGGTGATGGACAGGAAGGACTGGCGTGCTGCGATTCATGGGGTCGCAAAGAGCCAGACACCACTGAGCGACTGAACTGAACTGAATTGAATGTAGTACTGCCATTTTTAAAGCAAGAGGTTACCATGATGATTCACCTTATCTATCATTGCTAAAGGCTTACATGACCCAACTACTGTATTAAGTGCTCAGAATACAAAAATGAAGCCACAGTTCTAACCCAGAAAGAGTCCATGGTGTATATGGATGACAAGAATCAAAGGAGGGAACCTCAAGTAGAAAGACAGTGGGTGGTGGTTTAGTTGCTAAGTCACATCGGACTCTTCGCAACCCTTTGGACTACAGCCCACCAGGCTCCTCTGTCCAAAGGATTTTCCAGGCAAGAATACTGAATGGGTTGCCGTTTCCTTCTCCAGGGGATCTTCCTGACTTAGGGGTCAAACCTGGGTCTCCTGCACTGCAGGCAGATTCTTTACTGACTGAGCTACCAGGGAAGTCCAAGAGGGAGTGGGGATGTACACAAAAAGGAAGATTTAGCTCAATCTTATAAAAACAAATCATATTGTATTATCAGCTTAAGATCCTGTTTTGGCTCATGGTCACCACTGAGAATCAGCTAAAAATGAAAAATTTCTGTCCACTAAATGAAGAGTATATTCATATATATTAATGCTTCTACAACCAAATCCAGTGGTGTCCACATACAGATCCCAAATTACAAGTGTCTCTTCTAGAGATTTCATTCAGCCTACCTTCCTAAAACACATCTTAGTTCAATGGCTTGAAAATTTTAAGACTAACTTCATTCAGTGTTTGAGAACAGGGAACAGATGGCTCACACAGCATAAACTCTCCCAAGAACTAATTTTTACCAATCACATGTGGTTAAAACCCAGATTTATACCTACAGATTAGTGAGCCAAAGAAACCCTCAGAATGACTTGACAATTATTCAGTGTGACAGCTGTTTGTTCGACTATCAAATGTGAGTTTTAAAACATAGGCTAACACCTCTGGTTCCTCTGGATTAAAACAAAACAAAACCAAAATTAAAAAAAAACAAAAACAAAGAACCTGAGATATAATACCAATCACAGTATAAAACAAGTCTTTGTAAAGAGAATTTAGAAAGTGCAAAACACTAAGTAACTACATAATAGACAAAGAAAATGCAGACATACATACCCACTCATTCCAATGTTCATGCTGTATGCCATGGCTTCAGGCCTTATTTTCATTAAAAAACAAAACAAAAACATTGCAATATTATCTATGCTGGATATGGTTCTACCCAAATAGCAAAAAAAAAAAAAAAAAAATCACTTGCTTAGGTGATGGTTTTGATGCTTCTATCAGCTGCCTCAAATAAAGAACATCAAAAAACTGTTCACAGTCACATGGTTCCCAAATGCATAATTTGTCTTTTTTTCCCCCTAGAAGAGGCCAGCCTCTGTCTCTTGTACAGTAAGCCCCTTGAAAGTTGGGGCCCATGACTGTCTCAATTACTGCTATATTCCCAGTACCAAGTCTAGTACACCTTTGCTTACTTAACTTTTAAAAACCTGNTCCCCCTAGAAGAGGCCAGCCTCTGTCTCTTGTACAGTAAGCCCCTTGAAAGTTGGGGCCCATGACTGTCTCAATTACTGCTATATTCCCAGTACCAAGTCTAGTACACCTTTGCTTACTTAACTTTTAAAAACCTGTTTAAGTCAACTCTCAGGCATTTGTTAGTGGGTTACACAGAATTATTGAATTATCCTAATAATGGAATATAGGTTAAAAAAAATCAGGATGGGAAATTAGAACCCAAACTTTTCAACTTGGATTTAAATCCAAATAAAAACAAGGGAAATGTTGGCTTTGCTTGTAATGGGAGATAACTCAAAATACTCTTCTATTTTAAAATAATTTGTCGTATGCCTTTATATTTTAAGCACAAAAGAGATTATACTGTGCAACAGCATTCATTACTCTACAACTTTTCATTACAACCACATGAAAAGTATATTCTCAATTTTATAAGTTTTAGAAATTCAAGAATATCTCTGCATTAAAAAACAGAAAGACAAGAGGGATAGATACTAACAACTTATTTACATGATATGTTCAGCATATGGAACAGTCAAAACAAGCTCAAAAAAAAAGTTAGAGGACAAATTACTCAAAGGCAAGTGGCTGTTAGAAAAGGTACCAAATCAATTCAGTGGGGGACACCCAAGTAGGAAAAAAATAAAATCTCAATATTACGCCAATCCATTCACAAACACAAGTGCAACATGGAGCTCAGACTAACACCTAGGATCACAAAGTTCCTAGAAAAAGAACAGAAGAATATCTCCGTGACCATAGGGTAAGCAAAGAATCCTTGGGCAGGTCACAAAAGAAAAAAAGCACCAACTATTAAAAAAAAAAACTATTAAAAAATCTTTAATTGATAAATTAGACATTATGAAGTCAAGGTTTTCTATTCATCAAAAGATATCATTAAGGGTTTTGCTGATGGTCCAGTGGTTAATAATTTGCCTTGCAATGCAGGGGACACCAATTCAATCCCTAGTCCCAGAAGATGCCACATGCTGAGTGACGGACAACTATGCCTGTGCGCCACAACTATTGAGCCCACATGCCCTACTGAAGCCCATGCACTGCAACTAGAGAGCAACTAGACAAAGCCAACATGCAGCAACAAAGACCTAGCACTACCAAAAATGGAATTTTTAAAAAAGACATCATTAAGATAATGGACAGATGGGCCATGCATAACACAAATTATTTAAAGTTCACATATCTAACAAGGGACTCATATTTAGAATGCACACAGAACTCTGACAAATTAACAATAAAGACACATATAACCTACATTTTGACAATGAGATTTGAACATAGATTGTGCAAATGGAATAGATTAATATGTCTTCACAAAGGGAGATGTAGCAATGTCCAATATATACATGTGGCTAACATCATTAAGCATCAAGGAAAAGCACATTAAAATCACAAGGTGCTACCAAAAATAAACCCACTAAAATTGCTAAAATAAAAAAGATGAAATGTTAAGGATATGAAGCATATGAAACTCTCACAAATTGCTGGTAGAAGTGTAAATGGTACAACCACTTTGGACTACTAGAGAACTATTTAGCAGTTTCCTATAACGTTAAATGGGCTTCCCTGATGGCTCAGTGGTAAAGAATCTGCCTGCAATGCAGGTTAGATCCCTGAGTGGGGAAGATCCCCTGGAAAAGGAAATGGCAACCCATTCCAGTATTCTCACCTGGGAAACCCCATGGACAGAGGGGCCTTGTGGGCTACAGTTCATGAGGTCACAAAAGAGTCAAGACAGGACTGAGAGACTAAACAACAACAAACAAACATACAGCTACTCAATCAATGAAAAATTCCAGCCCAAGAGTATATTTACAAAATTAAACAGACATTTATAGCAGCCAGAACTGGAGACAATTCAAATGTCCATCAATAGGTAACTAATTGAAATATACCCAACGGAATACTACATTAAACATAAAAAACAAATGATTCATTGACTCATGCAATTACATGCATGAAACTCAAAACCAGAAAAATCACACATAGGATATGCTGCATGACTCCATTTAATGGAAATACAAGAGAAGAAATGAGATACTGATAGAAATTTTCTGGTGGGCTGCAGTCCACAGGGCTGCACAGAGTCAGACATGACTGAAGCGACTTAGCATGCATGCATACATTAGAGAAGGAAATGGCAACCCACTCCAGTGATCGTGCCTGGAGAATCCCAGGGACAGAGGAGCCTGGTGGGCTGCCATCTATGGGGTCACACAGAGTCGGACACGACTGAAGCGACTTAGCAGCAGGAGCAGCATAGTTACACAAGAGTAGACAATTACTAAAAACTCAATGGACTGAACACAGTATCTCCACATTTTATGTTAATTAAATCTATTTTAAAATCAGCAAGAAAGGATCCCACCACCTATTCCACTGCCCCCTCTAAGGACAGGTTCTGCATGCAGATGTTATATCTTCTTGACATGTGGAAACCACTCAGACTATCTCTGTACATCAAGTCTCTGTACATCTATCAGAGGGTCTTTCACATCTTTTGCTCAGCCAGCTTATGCCACCCTTGCAATTTCCTTAAGTATGTCACCCTGAAGAGTGAGCCTGATAATCGGCTGCCACTCTTGCATTCTGACTGACCAGCATTCACTCCTTATCAATTACAGATGTGGGAACAGTGCCAAGGTAGACCTTATGCCAAAGTAACAATTTTTTCTCCCATTCAAGAGCAAATACCTTTCTTTAAATTCTAGGTCATCAAAATAGAGCAAATGACATCTGGAAATAACACTACGATGCCATGTATTTGGCCCCTTTGGATGATAACTGTAGGCAATGTGAACAGAGAGTTGCTATGCCAGCCTTGTGATGCTGTAGAATATAGCAACTCCACAGTCTTGCAACATGGATAAAGTGCTGAAAGCTCAAAGGGAAACTAACAAATGGGTGCACGCGGAAGTTCATTTAATAAAATTCCCCTATGGTTCTTTTAACAAATAAATAGTTGTTGTTGATCTCATTTCCATATTCAACATAGGCCCCAGTTCTCTATTCTTAGATGTGACTTCTCGATTCTTTACTACTTTTCTGGGATCTATTTTTTAAAAACTAATATTTCCAAGGAAAGTAATACTCTTAAGTAAATTCAATCACATAAACTGCTTTGAAAACATTACAGTTTTAGAGGTGTGGAAAAACCTGAATTAGGTGTACAAACACCAAAGTAGTCATCTATAGAGGAAAGGAATGGTGCAGGAGAGAGGTCATGTACTTTTAATCTTACCTTGTTTTTTCTGCAACAGTTTGCATTATTCTTACATTAACTTGTGATATTTTGATGTCACTTGTATCATTCAGCCATCCACTTTAACAATGACTATAAATGTAAGCAACTGATAAAAAAGGAAAACTGATTTAAAAGGCTTTCTTCAGAAGCGGGCATCTGATTTCTTAATTCATACTGATAAGGAATCAGATTTCCAATTTATCCAATATATTCAGTTCAGCAAGACTTTCTTGCTCGAAAGAAGTCAGGAAGCAAATTTTGGCAACAATAATATCTCCCATTACCCTCTATTCTCATTTGTAAATGATAACATAAATTTATTATGTGCAAAGAATGGTACTGAGCACTCCATAAATATTTTCTTTATGCAACACCATCAAAATGACAGGAAAAACCATCATCATTACTCAACAAAAACTAAGGCTCTGGGGAAGTTACACTATGCTCAATGCCATACACAGTAGTTAGGAAGTGACAGCTTGGGAGTTCCCTGCTGGCCTAGCGGTTGGGATTCTGGGCTTTCACGACTGTGACCTGGGTTCAATCCCTGGTTGGGGAAATGAAGTCCTACAAGCTGTGTGTTAAGAACACTACCCCCTCCTTACCCCAAAAGAAATCATAGCTCTGCTGGACTCCAGAGACCATAACTATAATATAAGAAATCTAAACTGAAAGATGTTGGAAGAATTGTGTACACTGTAACAAAGAATTGAATACAATAAATGAACACCCATCATAGCACACAGATTTCATATTCTTCTATGGTACTTGACTTCCTCACAATTACATGATGGTAACTATAAAGCATCTGTAGGTGAAGTGGGTCCTGGGGAAGTGAGACTGAAAAGTAAAAGTTATTATGTAGGAACCCGTTTATGTCTTCAGCCAAAATCAGAGAGGCTTCTGATAAAAAGAGGACCAAAAAAAAAAAAAAGAGCTTGAAAAATTAAGAAAAAATAAATGTCCTAGACCCTCATGTGCTACCTGACATCTTCTACTCAACATGACAAAACAGGGAAGAAATTGTTTTATTTCCATGTAACAAATTACCACAAATTTAGCAGATTAAAACATACACACTGATTATCTCATTAAAAAAATTTTTTTCAGGATTTTGAAACTGTTAACTCCACACCAAGATCATCTTTTTCCTCCCAAAACAACTCCTCAAAACTAACAATCCAATAAGCCCTTTCCTTCACTATTTTCTAAAATATTCAAGTGTGTGTATGTGTGTGTGTTTTAATCTCTCAGTCTTATCTAACTCTTTGCAACCCCATGGACTGTAGCCTGCCAGGCTTCTCCGTCCATGGGATTTTCCAGGCAAGAATACTGGAGTGGGTTGCCATTTCCATCGCCAGGGGATCTTCCCATCCCAGGGATGGAACTTGGGTCTCCTGCATTGCAGGCGGGTGCTTTTACCATCTGAGCTACTAGGGAAGCACAAATTTCAAGTATCTTTACAAAAATGAATAAATACAATGTCCAGATACAAATATAAAGGGTCAACTGCCATTACCGCTCATTGAAATGACTCTTTTAACAATGATACCCTAAAACATAACCAGGTATTCTGTGTTTTCCAAGACAGGCTGAAGGATAGAACAGATCAAAACCAACTAGAAAACAAAATCTCTGGCAAGTATCACAGTGATGCAATTAGCACCTACTCAATTCATCTGTTAAGATAGCTCAATCTTATTCTGGCATTAAATTAAAATTGGTACAAGAAAGATGGAATAAACATAGCAATAAATGAACTGGGACAACTACCAACTATGGAATCTCATGGACAACTCTACCCAATACGGAAGAGAAGTCCTGGTGACCTATTCCTGTATGTTCTTATATAGTCCCATTTCTCCTCCAGACTCACTGATTCCTCACCCAGTGTGAGCAGGTACCCAAATACACGGTGACCAATGACTAGAGCTGCAGCTTGCAGATGTCGGATTGTTAGCTCTGGGATCGGCAACCATGCCATCTGCTTTGCTGACTCCCTCCTGGTCACTGCCCTAGCAGTCAGCACTCCAGCTGTGCCCAGAGGTTCTTCCTCTTGGACAGCACCCTCTGTGATTAAGCAAAGAACAAAAATTGTATCTAGGAACTGACAGTCATCACAGAGGGATTTCTCTTCAAGATTCTATTCCTGCTTCTTAATGACCTGGAAAACAAAAATGCTGATATGATGATGATGTCTCAGTTTTCTCCTCCATAAAAATAAAAAGACTACCACCTGGTTTTTATTTCCTGCCCCTGGGGAGCTGTTATGGGGGATAAAAAGCTTTGAAAATTAAAAGCACAACACAAATATGAGTCTGGATTAGAGTAGGGACTGAATCCAAACAACATAAATGGAAAGTGAATGGGCATTTTGGCAGGGCAGATAACTGTATTTGCCATTAGAGCAAACTTCTTAAGTTTCAATATCTTCTTATACAATAAGAGGAGCAAGATCTCTGACAGAAATTAAAGCTGCATAAAGCCTGCAAACAGGCTGTCCCCTCTCCCTTAACTGCCCTGTCTTCCCTGTTTTCAGGAACTTTGTCCTCCCAGATACTCCTCAACTGCAACTTGACAGAATTAAACTCTCCCACAGCTGCACTCTCACGACTCCTTGTAAGCACTGATAGGATGTCATTTGTCATAATGTACCACCTTTTTTTTTCTGTGCCCATCTCTCTCCACTAGTCCATGTGAGTTCTTTGAGATCTTCATTGTCATATCTGACACACGCTATAGACTGTAACTCTTTCCTAATTTCAGTTAACTAAAATGCAGCATGGTGGGGGCGGGGGGGGGGTTCCCCTGGTGGTCTAGTGCCTAGGATCCTGGGTTTTCACTGCCATAGCATGGCCTGGGTTTAATTCCTGGTTGGGGAACTGAGATCCTGCAAGCCACACAGAGCAGCCAAAAAAAGGAATAAAGAAAAGCAGTATAAGAATCTTCCTATAAGGCAGTTTCCCCAGCTGTGTGGCAAGGCACACTGGAGAGGTGTACTGAGTGTACTGAGATATGATTTACTCAGCCTGGGATGGCCAATCAGAATTTATCAGTTTCTCTGTGTGCTATGATGTGAAAAGGTTAGAAAGCACTATACAGACCTATATTTAAAAGATTTAATTTTTAAAAAGATTAAATAAACAAGTAGGGTTAAACACTACACAAAAAGTAACATCAACTGAGACATCAAGAAAAAATACAATGACTAGAATAATTGCTTGGCATCAGGTAAGTATTATACCCTGAAAGAGAAAAATAACACAGCTACCTCATGTAACAGTCAGTCTGTGTAAATACCATATGGTCTGCTAATTCAATCAAAAAGAACTCTAGGATTTCCTTTTTCATCTTCCAGGAAAAAAATGAAAATAAAGTTGCTAGAAATATTTAGAAATTATTTTGCCACCCCCAAATATCTAATAAAATACATATAGTACCGAAGGTTTATTCACCCTTTTAAACCTCCCTTTTTCACAAAACCCTTCATAGGCTGTATTTAAAACAACAACTGATTGGCTCAGTCTTTTCATTTATATTTTAAAAGCAATCATTACTTTGTATCCTCCACCCACTCCCTGCCAAGTTCAAATCCTCTGGCCCTCTCTACTCCATCTACAACAAACAAAATACAGACCTTCATCATCTCTTGCCTAGACTATACCCATCATCTCAAAACAGTCTTCTCAACCCTAAGATTACCCTCTTGAAATTCACCTTGTGCCCAGAAATCTCCATCATCAAAAATGAAGAACAAGTTATACTTTCCTGCTTTAAAATTTTTTTGAAGGAATCTTAATCTTATTTTCTACAGATTATGTTGTATAATCTAGACATCAGTCTTATACTTCAGTCTTATACTTCTGAAGTCAAAGTTTACTGGGACTCTTCACCTTTTCCAAAAGAACTGACCTGGGTATCATCTTTTCATGACTACCTTCCCGGATTCACTAAGCCAGGATAAAAGGCTCTCCTATGTATGTATCCTCCGTCCAGATGATGAGAACAAGGTAAACACCTAGGGGTTTTCCTTTGCGTTTTAGCTAAAAGTTTAATGCAGGGCTGAGTGGCAAGAACTTAATTCCACTTAGGATACTTGTCCAAAATCCTTGGCTCTAAATCTGCCTTCTTTTTAATCTTTTATTGTATGCCACCTCAAAACCCATTGGGATATACATGAATGTCAAAGCAAAAAGACTTTGCAAGTTGTTTCTAAAGAACAGTATATTTCTGTTATTAAATTACTACCCAACTATTTATGAATGTTTCACATGAACCAAGACCTATACTTCTTAAAGGCTCACTCCAAATACTTTAGGCTCTCATTTGGTGAGTCCTTGCCTATGTTCAAAAAGAGGAACACAACTTCACAGAGTCAAGACTGTATCCCATAAACAACTATCTTCAATCTTCATAATAATAAGTACTCAAAAAGTGAGAGGCACAATGTGCCACAAAAAAGTGCTAAACTTTTATATTTATTACCTTGCATTCTCAAAACCGTTACCTTTTCTGCAGGGACCTTCCTTAACTACCCTTTACACACACACCCACACACTTGCCTCAACTTCGCCTGGATCTTCTTAAACTCTTTCCCTTATTCCTTAGCACTTCCCGTTTTTCTAACATATATTTCAGACATTTTAAATATATACAACATATATAGTTGAGGTCACATATACTGCTTATTAAACAACTTTACCATTTGTCTCTCCCAGTAGAATTTAATCTCCACAGGAGCAGGGTCTTTGCTTTTTCACTGATATAACTTTAATGTCCAGAAGAGTCCCTGGGCACACGATGGGTACTTAATAAATATTTAAATGGATGAAAAACAATGAGAATAAATGTGACAATTATTTGAAAGCACTCTTCTCTCAATACATTGACAAATTCAGAAAACTCAATCTACATCCAAATCATAATCAAATCATCTCCTGTCTATCTCCCAAGTCATGAACATAATCCAAACTTATTTTTTATTTCTGGCCTTGTTGCTTTCAGTCATTCCCCCCCATATAACTCCTTCTCCTTATCACAGAAGAGTAACCCTCATAAAGTATAAATCAGACCACATTACAACCCCACTGACAGCCCTTTCACTATTAAGAACAAAATCCAAATTCCTCACCCTGATTTACAAAGTTCTACAGGAGCTGTCTCCCTATTTCTCGAACTTCTTTATCCTTTTCTCTTCATCTGTGTGTGCATGCTCAGTAAGTAGCTCAGTTGTGTCCAACTCTTTGCAACCCTATGGACTACAGCCCACTGGGCTCCTCTGTCCATGGGATTTTTCAGGCAAGAATGCCGGAGTAAGTTGCCATTTCCTTCTCCAGGGGATCTTCCCAACTCGGAAACCGAACCCATGTCTCATGTGTCTCTTGCATTGCAGGAGGATTCTTTATTGCTAAGCCATCTAGGGAAGCCCTTGTTATCATCTACTCCATTTTAACTATACTGGCCACTTTTCTACTCTTTAAAAGCATCAAACTCATTCACTAAGAGTTAACTCACTGGAAAACACCTTGATACTGGTGAAAGATTGAAGGCAGGAGGAGAAAGGGATGACAGAAGATGAGATGGTTGGATGGCATCACCGATTCAATGGACGTCAAAATTCAGGAGATAGTGAAGGACAAGGAAGCCTGGTGTGTTGCAGTCCACGGGGTCCCAAAGAGTCAGACACAACTAAGCAACTGAATGAACAACAATGTTACCAAGTAAAAGATTATTTTTATATTGCATTCAAACAAAATCTGCATATTTTATATTCACAAGAGTCATGTTAAAACCATAACAATACTGAAAGGTTAAGAAAAAAATCATTAAAAAAAAGACAAATAAATTAGCAATATTAATACTGGAGAAAACTGGTTTCAACAAAAAAGCACTATTGGGGAAAAAAAAGATCATTATCTAAATGATAAAGAAATGAGTCCCTAGGAAAATATAATGATCCTGAACAAAGTATGTACCCAGTAACACAGGTTCAAAAACAAAATCTGACAGAATTGCAAAGAAAAATTGAAAACACAGTGGAAAGTTTTAATACATCTTTTCTAAAAACTAGTAAAATTGGGAAATTACTATAGCTGCAGTATACTTGAACAACACAATCAACAAGTCTGACACGTGGAAACATTCATTAGGCAGTGAGATTAGATGATTCTGGAGTTCAAAAGACAAATATGACTTAAAGTATAACTTTAGGAGTCATCGGGAGAAGGCAATGGCACTCCACTCCAGTACTCTTGCCTGGAAACTCCCATGGATGGAGGAGCCTGGTGGGCTGCAGTCCATGGGGTTGCGAAGAGTCGGACCCGACTGAGCGACTTCTCCTTGACTTTTCACTTTCATGCACTAGAGAAGGAAATGGCAACCCACTCCAGTGTTCTTGCCTGGAGAATCCCAGGGATGGGGGAGCCTGCTGGGCTGCCGTCTACGGGGTTGCACAGAGTCGGACACAACTGAAACGACTTAGCAGCAGCAGCAGCAAAAGGAGTCATCTGCATATAGATATGAGTAAAACTACATGAAGATGACATAGAAGGATGCAGTTAAAGGATATTAAACAATCACCCTCAAAAAGGCAGAAAATAAGCAGTGTGGGATATTCTCTAATGTCTATCCTCACACTGCCCTTAATTTCAGTTATCCTATTAAGTGAATATATTGATTTGTGTATGTAAAATATGAGGAAAAAAAATCAAGTGGTACATTAAAAAGTTAAGAAACCAAGAAAGCTGAACGACCTTCAAAAATGTGCATTAAAGTGTTTAAAACGGACTCCCAAAATTAAAGTTCCCAAGGCCAATCACAGGTTCTCTTGCCCCTCTTCCAGATACACCTTTTTTTTAATTAAAGATTTTGGTTGCACTGATTTTCGTTGCTGTGTGAGGGCTTTCTCTAGCTGTGGCAAGCGGGGGCTACTCTTCACTTTGATGCACAGGCTTCTCATTGCAGTGGCTTCTCTTGTTGCAGAGTACAGGCTCTAGGCAGCACAGGCTTCAACAGTTGCAGAACTTGGGCTCAGGAGTTGTGGCACATAGGTCTAGTTGTTTTGTGGCATGTGAAATCTTCCTGAACCAGGGATAGAACCCATGTTTCCTGCATTGGCAGGTGTATTCCTATCCACTGTACCACCAGGGAAGTCCCTGATACATTTTTTTTTAAAATTAGGTGTAAGAGATTGTTCCCTTAGCTGAGTGCCTCCCTTACAGAGTGGCTCGTATTTTTCACCTAGGCATCTCAGTTGCCTTACCCTAAACCCAGTCCTGTTGAAGAATCTCTATCATAAATATGATCTGAGCAATACAAGCATACAAGGTCATTTGCCATGCTTTTCTACTTGGGGCAACCCAAGAATACTGCTTTTGAAATCACAGTTCTCATTCAAAAACAAAGCCATCATCATGGCACTGGACCCATGAATAGTATAGGACAATTTATATCATTAAAAGGGATGAACAGAAAATTTATCTCATACTAGATTGCAAATCTCNGGAGGAGAAAGGGATGACAGAAGATGAGATGGTTGGATGGCATCACCGATTCAATGGACGTCAAAATTCAGGAGATAGTGAAGGACAAGGAAGCCTGGTGTGTTGCAGTCCACGGGGTCCCAAAGAGTCAGACACAACTAAGCAACTGAATGAACAACAATGTTACCAAGTAAAAGATTATTTTTATATTGCATTCAAACAAAATCTGCATATTTTATATTCACAAGAGTCATGTTAAAACCATAACAATACTGAAAGGTTAAGAAAAAAATCATTAAAAAAAAGACAAATAAATTAGCAATATTAATACTGGAGAAAACTGGTTTCAACAAAAAAGCACTATTGGGGAAAAAAAAGATCATTATCTAAATGATAAAGAAATGAGTCCCTAGGAAAATATAATGATCCTGAACAAAGTATGTACCCAGTAACACAGGTTCAAAAACAAAATCTGACAGAATTGCAAAGAAAAATTGAAAACACAGTGGAAAGTTTTAATACATCTTTTCTAAAAACTAGTAAAATTGGGAAATTACTATAGCTGCAGTATACTTGAACAACACAATCAACAAGTCTGACACGTGGAAACATTCATTAGGCAGTGAGATTAGATGATTCTGGAGTTCAAAAGACAAATATGACTTAAAGTATAACTTTAGGAGTCATCGGGAGAAGGCAATGGCACTCCACTCCAGTACTCTTGCCTGGAAACTCCCATGGATGGAGGAGCCTGGTGGGCTGCAGTCCATGGGGTTGCGAAGAGTCGGACCCGACTGAGCGACTTCTCCTTGACTTTTCACTTTCATGCACTAGAGAAGGAAATGGCAACCCACTCCAGTGTTCTTGCCTGGAGAATCCCAGGGATGGGGGAGCCTGCTGGGCTGCCGTCTACGGGGTTGCACAGAGTCGGACACAACTGAAACGACTTAGCAGCAGCAGCAGCAAAAGGAGTCATCTGCATATAGATATGAGTAAAACTACATGAAGATGACATAGAAGGATGCAGTTAAAGGATATTAAACAATCACCCTCAAAAAGGCAGAAAATAAGCAGTGTGGGATATTCTCTAATGTCTATCCTCACACTGCCCTTAATTTCAGTTATCCTATTAAGTGAATATATTGATTTGTGTATGTAAAATATGAGGAAAAAAAATCAAGTGGTACATTAAAAAGTTAAGAAACCAAGAAAGCTGAACGACCTTCAAAAATGTGCATTAAAGTGTTTAAAACGGACTCCCAAAATTAAAGTTCCCAAGGCCAATCACAGGTTCTCTTGCCCCTCTTCCAGATACACCTTTTTTTTAATTAAAGATTTTGGTTGCACTGATTTTCGTTGCTGTGTGAGGGCTTTCTCTAGCTGTGGCAAGCGGGGGCTACTCTTCACTTTGATGCACAGGCTTCTCATTGCAGTGGCTTCTCTTGTTGCAGAGTACAGGCTCTAGGCAGCACAGGCTTCAACAGTTGCAGAACTTGGGCTCAGGAGTTGTGGCACATAGGTCTAGTTGTTTTGTGGCATGTGAAATCTTCCTGAACCAGGGATAGAACCCATGTTTCCTGCATTGGCAGGTGTATTCCTATCCACTGTACCACCAGGGAAGTCCCTGATACATTTTTTTTTAAAATTAGGTGTAAGAGATTGTTCCCTTAGCTGAGTGCCTCCCTTACAGAGTGGCTCGTATTTTTCACCTAGGCATCTCAGTTGCCTTACCCTAAACCCAGTCCTGTTGAAGAATCTCTATCATAAATATGATCTGAGCAATACAAGCATACAAGGTCATTTGCCATGCTTTTCTACTTGGGGCAACCCAAGAATACTGCTTTTGAAATCACAGTTCTCATTCAAAAACAAAGCCATCATCATGGCACTGGACCCATGAATAGTATAGGACAATTTATATCATTAAAAGGGATGAACAGAAAATTTATCTCATACTAGATTGCAAATCTCATTTTTTAAATTTATTTTTTTATTGAAGGATAATTGCTTTACAGAATTTTGTTGTTTTCTGTCAAACCTCAACATGAATCAGCCATAGGTATACATATATCCCTTCCCTTTTGAACCTCCCTCCCATCTCCCTCCCCATCCCACCCCTCCAGGTTAATACAGAGCTCCTGTTTGAGTGTCCTGAGCTATATAGCAAATTCCAGTTGGCTATCTATTTTACATATGGCTGCAAACCTCTAAGACAGAATAAAAGAATATTTCTCTCTTCAGAAAGACCACTAAAGGAAAATTCTGTTCTTCCAGAGCATCAAGAAGAAAAAATAAAAAAGGAAGAAAAACTAAGAATACATACACACACTCCAATACAGTAACATCTGCCATGCTTACAACCAGCCTTAACTTTTACTAGCCCCACACTTAATTTGGAGTCACAAGACTCAGTTTCAAACCTCAATTCTCTCCTTTCTTGATGTCTCTATTCTTCATTACATATCCTTCATTACATGAGGGACAAATCTAAAAGTGCTCCAGAGACTCTTCAAAAATGACAAATCATAAACCATTCTAAACATAATCATACAGCTTTACTTGGAGCCTTGCCTCCAAAGGAGCTATCCGGTAAAATGTTGGCTGCCAGGGCCTCCAGGAACTTTTCAAACTCCAAATTCCTGAAGAGAAAAGAAAAGGAAAAAAGGAAGAAATGCAAAAGGACACTAACAGAAATGGCTTTATGTTCTGTAATTATTTATGTTATAAGCATCACAAAGCTAAATTTGAAACACTGAAATCGTTACTTTATATTATCAGAACTATTACATAACTTAATTTCAAATATTATAAACTCAAGAGTTTACTTTAAGACTGAGTTGACACATCTAAATTCTTCAGCCTAATAATTCTTTCAGCCTGACACATCTAATAATCAGTCAAAATACCTTAGTCAATTATCCCCATCTTGATTTTTTCTGAGTGGTTTACTTGTAAAGGCCACCAGGACCAGATTCTCTTTACTGATAAGGGTAGTGACTTTGTCTAGTAACAATTTTGATTTAGGGTTTTAAGTCTGGTAACTTGTTATACATTATAATCTTGATTTAGTCCAATGACCGAAATAGAACACTTAATTTATTGATGAAGGAAGAAAAGCCTAAGAAGCCAATCTCCCCTCTGTGGTATTTATTGGAGTAAATAAACTGGAATAACCATTTGTGCAAACATAGTGGGGCAAACAACAAAATGATACAAAATTAGAGGACTTAGCTAGTTCTAAATGTGTGCTGTTTTCCACAAAATATACTATTATTTAAAACTAGGTCCCTTTACTAACATTCTGCCTGCCCTGACTAAATTTAATAAACCAAAGAGCAGATGACCAAAATGTTTTGTCCCCCAACCCCCACCCTAGGGGCCTACTGGGCCATGGTTTGCTTGAATGTTTATGGGTGTGGTATG
Source organism: Neotragus pygmaeus (assembly GCA_006410875.1). NCBI lineage: Eukaryota > Metazoa > Chordata > Mammalia > Artiodactyla > Bovidae > Neotragus > Neotragus pygmaeus. The sequence continues at coordinate 455,200 of SJYV01041103.1, read as the reverse complement.
AAATATTTAAAGCAATGACTAAAATTTTCCATAAAAGCCCATCCAAAATCTAAAAGCTTTCCTACTCAGAAAGATTCATCTCCAGACATTTAAAAGATTTACTATTTCCTATGACACTCTGGTTTTTTAAATTTAATATTTAGGTAGGAGGTGGTAAAGGGGGAGAAAGAGGGCATAATTAGTTTTGCTTGTAAAACGTTCATCACAGTTGTAGTGCCAACTGAGCTATACAGCCTATTGGGGGTCTAATAGATTTCAGGGTATTACACTTTGAGTAATAGAGGTGGGGGTTGTGGTGGAAATCAATAAATGGCTACTACTTCTTTGCACAGACCCATATGGAAGTAATCAAGCGCAAGGGTGGCAGCTGGGGCCAATAACAGTCACCTGCAGTTGAGGGACATGGGGGTTTCAGATGGGTTTTTAATGCTAATTTCCTACAGAAACAATGAGCTAGAAAGAGCAGAGTAACAGACGAGGCCGGATGAAGAGAGACCAGCTAGAACAATGGCTGCACCTGGTGCTGGGAGCAGAGGGACAGAGCCGGCACGCGCCCGCCGGCAGCAGAGGGCACATCTGTCACCCTCCAAGAGGCCCATCCCCCAGCTCTTCCAGCAGGGCAAGTAACCAAGGTCCCTAAACACTAACAGCTTGCCACACAGCAACAGGTTTGAGTTAAGGCTGATGCATTCTCTCTACACACCCTTCTCTCATGACTAAGAATTAGTTAAGGAAGCAGGGTTGGCTCCTTGTCAGCTTGAAGCGAGGCTTATTAAAAATGCAAGAAACACATTTTAACTGCAACTTTGATGTTAGGGGGACTGAGAAAAATCACAGGGTAAGGTAAATCTGATTGAGTGTTTATGCTGCTAGTATCATGCTCGCTACTTTCTAACTTAATTCTTACAACCCACAATAATAGCTATCTTTATTCCCATTTTACAGGTGAAAAAACTGGGAGTCAGTAGTGATGGTTAAATTTGCTCATGGTTACACGGTCTAATGCCAAAGCCTACATATAATCTTTTCACTGACTTTTCCCCCACCTGTCTTATCTAGCATAACCAAATGAAAATACATATCCTAATTACTCCAGAACTTCAGCCATGAGAAGCAACTGCAGACATATGCACATATATATTCCATATAGAACTGCACTCCACCTTGCCAGGCATCTCTAACAAGCTGCTCAAGACTGAATGATAACAGGATTTCTGCTAGCCATTGCTTTAAACAAAGCACAAAGAGTAGCTTTTGCAAGTTTTGGCATGCTTGAGAAAAGTAAATCCATATGCATTTTAAGTTTCCCAGCATAAATATGACGCCACATAGATCTTAAAAGTTAAACACTGTTTGGAAAGCCCATCAACCAGTGAGAATATAAAAACCCAGTTATAGTGGGTTGTTTTTCTGCAAGACACAGCCACTCCTAGTTCCTGTATTTATTGACTTGAACTTGGAGGGAAAATTAAACAACTCACACAGTCCACCTAAGTAGAAACCTTTTAAATTACAGAGTTCCTGGTATAAATCTTAAGTTTCAAAAGGGGGTAGGGGGTATCATGTATATAGATAATTATCTCAGAAACAAACAATTACTCTTGGATTTGGAAAGGCAGCAACAACAGCTAGGCAAATTGAAAACATAGTAGAAATTAACACTATGTAGTTATGTATCTGACAAAGTCTACGTTAACCCACTTGGAGCTAATGAAAGGTGAACTTTTTCATCTATCCACTGTGCTTCTTTTTTCTCCAAAAAAAAAAAAAATGAAGAGTCCAAATTCTTTTTGTCCTTCTAAATTCTAATCAAATGCTAACTCTTCTTGAAGATTCTCTTGATTGCCTGAGCCGGCAGTAATTTTCAGGATTTACACATTTGAGTTCATTTTACTTCCTCTAGAAGACTTTTTATCTCTTACCATCTTATCACACACAACGGACAATGAAAAACTGTAAAATCAATGTCCTGGAAACTCAGGATATGATTCTAGTCCAAGCTCAGGTACCACCTAGGGTAGTAAACGCTGGGCCAGGCTGACTTTGTACCACTCTATCACCCTTCCTCAACTTTTCTTATCTATAAAATAAGGCAACTGACTAGATTATCCTTAAGATCCTTTTCAATCCTAACATTTTCAATAGGTTATCACTGGGGACTTATGAACATTACTGGCCTTAAAAAACCTTCAATGCCCGATCCAACTAGTCTCAGATCAACTTGAATTTTTCTAGTTTCGTATAAACTATGTTCATTCAAACTTAAAAGCACTCTTCCTTTATGTTCCAAAGATGCAATTTAAATGTCATTATCTTCTCTAGTTTACTGACATTATTGTAGTAAATACCTTCAACCCAACATGGCCCTTTGCTATAAAATAAGCCTTGGTTGGGTCATTCCTGGGGCTTCCCTGGTGGCTCAAGAGGATAGAGCGTCTGCCTGCAATACAGGAGACCCAGGTTTGATCCCTGGGTTGGCAAGGCCCCTGGAGAAGGAAATGGCAACCCACTCCAGTACTCTTGCCTGGAGAATCCCATGGACAGAGGAGCCTGGTGGGCTACAGCCCACAAGGTCACACAGAGTCAGACACGACTGAGCGACTTCACTTTCTTTCTTTCTTTTAGGTCATTCCTGGAAGCCAATTTAGGAGGTTTCCTCTTTTTACAGTAGGAAAGTTTCTTGAAAGCTTTCACAGTCTTCAGAAAGATGAACATCTTCCATAAGATGTTACCAAAAAAACCCAAATGAGCTTTTTGGCCAACCCAATACTATAATTTTCTCTAATATTCAAGTCAAAAATATTGGGTACTGCCTTAGTAATATGGAGAAGGAAATGGCAACCCACTCCAGTGTGATTGCCTTGAGAATCCCAGGGACCTGGTGGGCTGCCATCTATGGGGTCGCACAGAGTCGGACACGACTGAAGTGACTTAGCAGCAGCCTTAGTAATAAGCAGCTATCCTCCTGAACTGTGTTGGCCCCAGGAGGACATTTAATAAGCCACCTTTATTTGCAGTCAGGGTAGCTCCACATATTAAAATGCATATTATTTATCATTTCGCATGCTTCTTCAAACTCTAGCATCAAAAGTATTTCCTGGTAAGTACATGCGGCAGTAGGAGAATGACTTCACAGTAGACACTAACCTGTACTACACTTCAGCATTAAGTCTTTTTCTCTCCACTCAACCTAGGAGCACGTCGTTTAGAGAACAATGAAAAGAGTTTGCTCATTGAAAGAGTATCAATTAAATTCAATATAAATCCTATACCCTCTCAAATATTCAAACAAGTCTCCAAAGATTCTGAACACCGGAACCTATCAAAAAAGGAAACTCGAAATTTGTTACTAAATCATTTAATCACTGGGTGTAAGAGAATATGCATTTTAAAAGTTCATTTACAAAGTCTCCCCCAGCTAAAGAAATCTAACTGCAAAACTGAAAGAAGAAAATGAACAGTATTGTACTAACACTGTGCTCTTAAAATAATTACCCAACTGACGTGAAGGCTGAAGAATTTTTAAGGAATAAAGTGCTTTTTAAAGTTCCTATTTGCATTCTGAAAGAAAAAAAATACAATTTAAAGTTCTGTTCTGATATAATAAAACAGGTTCATTTGCATTACAATATTTAGAATACTTTCCAAATCATTTATAATCACAGTGAGAAAAAAAGATGGCATACAACATTTGTAACAGAAACAAATGATCTGGGAGTTAAGTACAGTGACAGCAAAGTACCCTGAAAACTACCTAGATAAGATCTATTCTTAGTCTAACAGCCTGATGTTAAAAATGCAGAAGATTTAGGAGACAATCACAGCAAAATAATGAACATCTAGAAAGTTCTGAAACTAACTTGTATGCCTTCTATGTGCCAGACAAATTTCGCCAATAATGACATAAGGCAGGAATTTCAGAAACAGACTCAAAGAGAATAAGTAGCTTGCTTGAGATTAGAGAACTAGCAAATAAGAGCTGTATAGTATGTCTAATTTCCAAACCCATGCTCTTCTCATAGTTGTCCAAATTAGGGGGCCTGGAAAAACATGAATACAATGTACAGAAATAGCAAAAAAAAAAAATTAAATTATGGATCAAACTAAAAAGGACTATAGAACGCAATAGCTAACTACACATGAATTTATTGCATCACAAAACTACTCCAAACTTACAATTCAAATCAGGTTTGTCGATGTTAGTTATTTTGCATGTAGGAAGTAAGCAGAAGAAAACAAGATAGGAAGAAATTATGAGAGGGAAAAAAAGAGCTAAATACATTAAAACTATCTTTTAGCTGTAATTCACCCAAATATGTTGAAATAAAATGTGACAGTAAGAGAGTATTTTATGAGTCATCTTTTTTAACACTATTTGTATTATGCATACCAAAAGAGAAAAGAATTTCCCTCAAAATATCACAGAAAGACTCAATGTAGAATACCTTAAAGAAATATTTGTGGGACTACCTTCCTAGCCATAGAATTCATATGTAACATCTGATTCAAATATAAAGGAGGAAGTGAAAAATGATACAGTAAAAATATGAACTAAATGAAGTATCAAAATAACACTGAGTAGCTAAAGGCTAAACTCTCATCAAATATCAAAAGATTCATATCATCATAATCTGAAATAAATAATTGCCCATGTTAGCCCCCAAAACTAAAGTGTACTTACCCCAAATGCCCAGGTTATAACAATCCTGAATCTTAAAATATACCAAATTTATTTGAGATAGATACAGAGAAGCTCCTCTTTTTCTCTTCCTAATCTTCAAAGCCCAATGTGAGACCAGCCTTCTTCCTTCTTTCATTAGCTGGACATGTGTCAGCTCTCTCACATCTGCGATTTCTCACTGACTAGAGCTGCCTGTCCCATTCCAGGGAAACACAGATGGATCCCAGATGGGAAGGTCCTGCCAAACAGACCAGCTCTTCACCTTGCCAGAATCCCCAGATACAGTCAGTCTCTCTTGTCTCTCTCCTTTTCTCCCTCCCTCCTGCTTCCTCTCCCTCCACTACCCTTCCAACCCTCCCTGTTACCAGGGCTCTTTGCCAGCTGATGTCACTAAGTACACACCTCCCAGTGGCTCCTGGCCAATCTGACATTAACTTGTTAAATATGTGTAATTTGTTTATGGCTGACAATAACAGCAAGGATATTATGCAAAACCTATCTGTGCAAGTCCCTAGTGGAATAACATGTAGAAACACACACTGACACAGAGACTCATATTTTGGGGAATATTCAAATGTTTAACAATTATTATTTAAAGTCCTACATATTGTCTGGTTTCTGCTATTGTTTAATAGCTTCTGCTCTTTGAACCAGTTTTAAAATTCTACATATGAAAAATTCCTTCTAAAACGAATGATTAAAAATGAACATGTAACTGGACATTAAATGCAAAGCTGAAAATTAATTTGGGGAGCTATATTAACAGAAATATATGTAAATGAATCACACAAGCCGCCTCTCAGATCCAGACTTCGTAGCACTGCAAAACTGGCACGTGATTAAAATAAGACAATGCAGGCAACATGGTTCTGATGCTGTAAAGATTATAAATGAAAAGATGAAGACACAATTCAAAAAATTGTTTTAAAACAAGGCAAATATGAATGTGAGAAATAACATAATGCTTAACACTGAGGAGCTGCTTATGCAAGCTTCAACAATGAAGAGACATTTAGAAATATTAACAATGAGAACCCAAAGAGGAGGACTGAGCTGCTCAAGGTCAGAGTTTAATCACTTATACCTCCAAATACTTAGCATGTTAACAGCTGCTTAGTCAATTTTTGCTAAATGAAAATTGATCATCAAAAACTGACATTGTACTTGACACACAAAATATTACCACTGAGGTAAACTGGGTGAAAGGTCCACTGGACCTCCTCTTCGTTTTTTGAAAACTCCCTGAAAATCAGTATTTTAAAGCAAAAAGTTACCAGGGGGAGTATTTGGCTGATTCCTGGTCACATTACATCAACACATATCTGCATAAAGTCTCCATGAACACAGATTAAGAATGAAAGCTCCTCCATGTACATAATCAAAACAGGTGTGGGTATGATTCTCTAATAGAAAATATTCTCTTTTCTATCATACTTGGAATATCTGGAATCTGTAAACAATTTTTCAGTCATGGCAATTTTGGGCAAATAAGAAGACTATTTCTGTCAAGGGCAACTTACTGACTAGGTTTCGGGTCTGTAGTTCCATCCCAGTGGGGGCAGTAATAGAAGCAACAGCAGCCAGCGGAGTGCTTACCATGTGTATTAAATGCCAGAGACAGTTTCAATTGTCTGATTCTTCACAAAGACCCTATATTATAAAGTTTCTAAATATTATCATCATGGCAAAGTTATAGCTAAGGAAAATAGAAACAAAGAGTTACATAACTTGGCTATTTAGCCCACAAAGCGAGTGTCAGCACCAAGTAGTCTGGATTCACAGCCAGAAAACTATAGCCTATTGCCTACCAGAAAGATGAATCAAAAGATGCCACTGGCTGTCCTGGATCACTAGCTCTGGGAGAAGCCAGCCACCATGTCATAAAAACTTAAGCAGCCCTAAGATGTCTATATGGTAAAGAACTGAAATCTCTTGCCAACGCCAGCATTAACTTGTTCACATAACTAACCACAATCACCCAATTAAAATACCTTGGAATTTTGACCTATAGGAAGTGCAGGAGAGAATAAATAAATCTAGCATTATTTTAAAAAGGAAAAAAAGATGGTTCTTTCACTTCTAGCACCCAGACTACAGTTCCTAAATACCATTTCCCACTACAAGGAAGCAGAGATCTTTAGGAAAACAGTTGACTCCAGGTATAGGGCAGGAAATGTACAAAACTTGTCATATCAGAAATCAATTAAGTTATCCAAATCTTTTGGAATTAGGTCCAAGGGATTTAGAAGCCAACCTGAAGAGACTCCCACTAACTAAAATGTGATAATCTGAGCATTAGTAAAATAGTAATAATAACTTCAATGGATTGAAACAAAAAATATTTACAGTCATGACTTTAGAATGGAACTTAGAAAAAAACTGATTTTTCACCTTTTTGAGGATACTAGGGAACCAATTCATTATTCTGAAACCAGTATATATCAAGCATTTCACCTGACTGTCTATATGAGCTGTACCTCTAGGAAAACAAATACTTGGTGAAAACTGATCCCTACTGAAATAGTCCAACTAAAATGAAAAAATTATATACAGGCATAACTCATTTTATTGCACTTTACATATACTATTCTTTTTTTTTTTTTTAAACAAAGTGAATGGCAATCTTGCATTGTCAGGTGATGATTAGCATTTTCTAGCAATAAACTATTTTTTAATTAAGGTATGTACATTTTTTAGGCCTGTTACTCCACACTTTAAATACACTACTGTTTGCTGCTACTGCTGCTAAGTCGCTTCAGTCGTGTAGCCCACCAGGCTCCTCTGTCCCTGGGATTTTCAGGCAAGAACACTGGAGTGTGTTGCCATTTCCTTCTCCAATGCATGAAAGTGAGAACTGAAACTGAAGTCACTCAGTCGTGTCCGACTCTTAGCGACCCCATGGACTGTAGCCTACCAGGCTCCTCCATCCATGGGATTTTCCAGGCAAGAGTACTAGAGTGGGGTGCCATTGCCTTAATGACAGCATGGAAGTACAATTAGCAAAGTCCAGAATGCAAAGAAATCTATAGTGCCAACAACCTAGATTTATAGAAAAAAGGGTGAGATAGAGGAAGGGAACTGGAGGAGAATCTATAAATAAAAAGAAATAAAAGACTTAAACGCAGTATGTGGACTTTATGTGGATTCTGACTTGAAAGAACCATAAAAAATAACCTATGACTGGGAAATCTGTAAGACTCACTTGACATTTAGTTATACTAAAGAATTGTTTTAAACTTTTTATTATTTATATTTTTAAGAAAAGCCTTTATTTCTTGAGATATATAGAAATTGTTATTGATAAACTTATATGCTATCTAAGATTTCCGTCAAGAGAAGCTGAGTTGGTGACTACTGCAGCATGGTGTTTACTTACATGAGGGTCCATTTTTAGGTGTGTTTGATATTTTCCATAACACAAAGTAAAAAATAAAGACAGCATTTTTTTTTAAGTGTGCCAACTTATGGGTGAAAATGGCAGGCTGATCTGAACAGTTATACTGGAGTATACTTGCTTTACAATGCTGTGTTAGTTTCTGCTGTATGGCAAAGTGAATCAGCTATATGTAAACAGATATCCCCATTTAAAAAAAATTCCTTCCCATTTAGGTCACCACAGAGCAGTGAGTACAGTTCCCTGTACTATACAGTAGGTTCTTATTAGTTATATATTAGTATCAACAGTGCATGTATGTCAATCCTCATCTCCCAATTCATCCTATCCCACTTTCCCCCGACTTTCCCCCTTGGTATCCGTGTCTAGAGACAGTTTTTTAAAGCAACTCTGACAAAATGAATTGAAGTCTGACATGAGGTTTAACATGGTACCAATATATTCATTTATTTCACTGACTACATCATGAGTTGATATGTCATCAACTTTTAAAAATAAAGGATGATAGTGCAATCTATCAGGAATAGTGAACCCAGGTGCTAGCTGGTTGCTTTACAATGAAATTTGTAAAGGATTTTTTTTTCATGTCCTCCTAAGACTTCCCTGGCTGTCCAGTGGTTAACACTCTGTGCTTCCACTGCAGGGCGCATGGGTTCAGTCCCTGGTGGATGGTGGAGACTAAGATCCTGAATGCCACGCAGGGCAGCCAAAAACCTGGGGAGGAACAAACATTTTTTTTAATGTCCCCCTATAGGAAAATTAGAATATGCCCCTGGATTTTAGATTTGAATTGGAGGTATCAATATGAATACATGGCTATTATATATGATACTGTATTATAAATTTTTATAATAAAAACATACAGACATAGGAATACACACACAAACACATTCATACATATACTTCCTACCTACTCAGAGTCTAGAAGCAATGACACCTTGTAGTGATGAACACATCTCATATCCAGATCCTGATATCTAAACCACATTTTCTAGTAAAACAAGAGCTCCTTGGAGGAATGGCTGATCCAGGATAGGGCAGGAAAATACAAAATAAGCAGGCAACATCTCATATAAGAAAATAAAAGACTACTCAGAAATGATGAGGGCATGTCAAACAGATACTGATCCCAGTTAGAAAGGGCTACTGTGGTCAACTGTGAGACAATCTGAGCATCAAAATAAATAGCAATAACAGATTAAAGCATAACATGTGAAATAAAAATTGAATTTTAAAAATCCATCAATATATAAGCAAGAAAAGAAAGCAATCCCTTCTAGCAGATGTCAACCTATAAAAACAGAAAGGATGACGGAAGCAGAAAATCACCATGGTAGACGAGTCACTAGAAACTTGATGAAAAACAGGATTATCTAGACATTGTCTCATTTAAGCATTTGGAGGCAAGAGGGACATTGTTTCACATATTCTTAGAGTGGTTTTAAAAATTATATATATCTAACACACACACAATGATGATAAAGCAAATGGGACAAAATGTTAACAAGTGGTGAAGAAGGGTCTGTTTTATGATTCTTGCAACTTACTATAAATGTTCTTATAACACCAAATAAGCATTTATCAAAAAGGAAAAATGTCCCCATTGACAACAAAACAGTTTGAAAACTCTGGGGTATTAAGTGAACACGTGCAGCAGTCCACGGGGTTCTAATGAAGATGCTCATGACAGTCTCCTTTGGTTTCGTACTCTGATGATCACAACCACTGCCATGGTGGGGGTACTGAACAGTAGTTTATTTTAAATTGTTACTTTTAGTGATGTATCAGTCATAATGTTCATTTCATACCTATACTGGGCCACTGCTGAAAGACAAAGTAGAAATTTCCCGAGTGGTGCAGTGGTTCAGAGTCTGCCTGCTAATGCAGGGGGACATGGGTTCAACTCCTGGTCTGGGAGGATCCCGCTTGCTGAGGGGCAACGACGTCCCTGTGACAACTACTGAAATCCGTGCTCTAGAGCCCCTGCTCTGCAATAAGAGAAGCCACAGCAATGAGAAGTCAGCATATCACAACTAGAGTAGCCCTGCTTGCCACAACTAGAGGAAGCCCGCACAACAACGAAGAGCCAGCACACACAAAAATAAATAAAATTTTAAATTATTTTTAAAAAAATATATAACATAAAACTGAGAAGCCTAAAAATGATTCCTCAAATATGCTTGTAATCCAGACCTTTGAGTTGGATTCATTAGATTAAAACCATCTCTCAACCAGCACATAAAGATGACTCTAGATCCTCAAAACAATGGTGTCAAAAAATAACAATAAATACTGATGCTTACAGTCAACTACATTTTCATTGTGGATGGTCTTCCTTTTTTTTGGCCATACCATGAAGTTTGTGGGATTTTATTTCCTGAGCAGGGATTACCAGTGAAAGCATGGAGTCCTATCCCCTATACTGTCAGGGAATTCCCCACTGTGGATCATATTTACTTTCATATTTGGAATCTTCTTTGTCATTTAAAAACAATATTATGTTTCATCTCAAACATCAAATTATATATTTTTAAAATTTAACACATTATAAAATTTCAAACTACAGTTTACCCCAAAACCAAATATTTTATTTTATTCTACTTTGCTGCACAGCATGAGATCTTAGTTCCCTGACCAGGGTTCAAACCTCTGCCCTGAAGTGCAAGCACAGTCTTAACCACTGAATTGTCAAGGAAATTCCGTCAGTTTTTATTTTTAAATTAATATAAAGAATAATGTTTTACTTAAACAGAAATATAAAATTAAATGTACAAGTATACTTGCTAAATTTGGGAAAGCAAAAAAATATAATACAAGTAAATGATAAGAAAATACAAATCTTAAAGATTATATTTTGAAAGAAAAAATATTTTAACACTAGTCTTTTTAAAAAATCACTGCTCTAACATCCACTATACAAAAATGAAATCATCTAAAAAACCTTTAGGGAAAGTTTGCAAGACTGCATAATGAGAGAACTTCCAGGTCTACAAAAATGATTTGCTGCTGCTGCTGTGTCGCTTCAGTCGTGTCTGACTCTGTGTGACCCCACAGACGGCAGTCCACGAGGCTCTGCCAATCTGTAGGATTCTCCAGGCAAGAACACTGAAGTGGATTGCCATTTCCTTCTCCAATGCATGACAATGAAAAGTGAAAGTGAAGTCGCTCAGTCGTGTCCGACTCTNCAGTCCACGAGGCTCTGCCAATCTGTAGGATTCTCCAGGCAAGAACACTGAAGTGGATTGCCATTTCCTTCTCCAATGCATGACAATGAAAAGTGAAAGTGAAGTCGCTCAGTCGTGTCCGACTCTTAGTGACCTCATGGACTGCAGCCTACCAGGCTCCTCACTGGAGTGGGCTGCCATTGCCTTCTCCGCAAAAATGATTTAGGAGATGATTATTCAAAGCGGGAATCAGCAGGCTATAGTTTTGGTAAATTCTTTTTTCTTTTGATAAAGAAAGTTTTACTAAAACTTATATAGCCCATTTGTTTATATATTGTCGATCTATAACTAGTTTTCCATGACAACGATAGAGTTGAGACAGAGATTGTATTAGCCCATAAAGCCAAAAATGTTTACTATCCGACTTTATACATAAAACTATGCTTCTATGGTTTCATTGCAACAGAGAAGATTTAGGAAGACTCAGACACCTACTTGGGCCAGGCATCATGCTATGTGGTGGAGATACAACAGCAAACAAAAATATAGTCTCTGTCCACAAAGAGCTTGCAGTCTGTTGGAGGGAAAAATATTCTAATTATTATACACCCAAATATATAATAAACAGTAAATAAAGCAGGAGTCCCCAACCCCTGGGCCATGGATCAGGACCAGTCCACGGCCTATGAGGTACCAGACCATAGAGCAGGAGATGAGCGGCGAACAAGAAAGCTTCTTCTGTCTTTACAGCCACTGCTCTCATTACTGCCTGAGCTCCACCTCCTGTCAGATCAGCAGAGGCATTTGGATATAGATGGCATGGTCCTTATGAGAATCAGATCATGCCTGATGATCTGAGGTGGAGCTGATGTGGTGTTGATCAATAAATGTAATATACCTGAATCATCCTGAAAGCATCCCCCAACTCTGACTCATGGACACACCGTCTTTTACAAAACCTGTCCCTGGTACAAAAAAAGGTTGGGAACCACTGTTATTAACATAAAGGGGAAAAAAAATTAGAAAAAGATTAGAACTATGGACCTCCCATGGGGGGGGTGAAGTGAGTTAGTGAGGAAAGTGAGAATTCTCTGATAAAGTGAATAATTAAAAGATAAGAAGTGAACTAGGCTTCTGTTTCAAAAGGAGATGAATAGTATTTCAAATATTTCAGGCAGAGGGAATGGGATATATGTGAAGACGCATGCATGGCATGACAAACAGATTCAAGGGATTAGATCTGATAGAGTGCCTCAAGAACTACAGAGGGAGGTTCGTGACACTGTACAGGAGGCGGTGATCAAGACCATCTCCAAGAAAAAGAAATGCAAAAAGGCAAAATGGCTGTCTGAAGAGGACTTACAAATAGCTGAGAAAAGAACAGAAGCAAAAAGCAAAGGAGAAAAGGAAAGATATACCCATTTGAATGCAGAGTTCCAAATAGCAAGGAGTGATAAGAAAGCCTTTCTCAGTGATCAATGCAAAGAAATAGAGGAAAACAATAGAATGGGAAAAACTAAAGATCTCTTCAAGAACATTAGAGATACCGAGGGAACATTTCATGCAAAGATGGCCTCAATAAAGGACAGAAATAGTATGGACCTAACAGAAGCAGAAGATATGAAGAAGAGGTGGCAAGAATACACANTGAGTGGCAATTTTCTACTGGCATGAAATGGCATTATGAGACACAAGAAAGGTTTGTAGAAACTATACATGATGTTATGGCAGGAGCTCTGCTGGACTCAGCAGGTGCTCATGGGATGAATATACATCAAGCTCATTCCTTGTGAACAGGTGACCAGACCTGCTGTTCATGTGATCAGCTTGGCAGCACTTCTACCTCTGGTCAGTACAGCAAGCTTCACATCTCCTGAGTTAGGTCCTGAAGTCCTCTCAGCCCATAACTGAGTTCCCACGTTCACAATTTTCACTTGTGACCTTGTATGCAGAATGGCGAGTGTGGGACAGGAGCAGTTGTGAGCCACGGGGTGACCCCTAACTCTAGAGGCATCATCTACCATCACAGTAGGGCCAGAACCAAAGTCGGCCCCCTTCCTGAATTGGAATATGCCCAGCACAGTGCTGAGCAAATTGGACTTCATTCCCTTGCCCTGTCAATATTTCCCACAGTGATTTTGGTGAGCTACGGGGTGGTTGTTAGAACCCCTGGCAGAGGTGCAAAGTAATGTGTGGTGGAGCCACTAATAAGAATCCAAACATGCCACCTTTCCCTTCCTCTAAGAGGCTCTAGTCCTTCATGAAAACAAGGAGATAGCAGAACAAGATGGCAGAGGAGTAGGTGGATGTGGAGTACATCTCTCCCCATAGATACGTCAGAAATACACCTTCAGACATGTAAATGCATACAGAACACCAGCTGACCATGGACAGAAGTACCTGACCAACAGAAAAGAATATATAGAGTCACAAAAAACTTGGTAGGATGAAGGAACTAGGAGGAAAACAGGAGTATTAATAGGACTGGACCTGCCCTCACCTGATAGAGGAACTGAAGCAGAGGTCCAATCCCCACATGGGGCAATTGTCTGAGTCAAAGGGGAAACATTTAAGGCTGAGAGTGAAACAGCTGATCTGTTGCAGCCTAAATGGAATGAGAATCAGACAGTCCTTGCCACAGAAGTACATACCCTGGACAGGGACATAGATTACCTGGAAGGTGCAGAGGCTGGGAGCTGAAGTTTAGGGATTGCACCACAANAGTGAAACAGCTGATCTGTTGCAGCCTAAATGGAATGAGAATCAGACAGTCCTTGCCACAGAAGTACATACCCTGGACAGGGACATAGATTACCTGGAAGGTGCAGAGGCTGGGAGCTGAAGTTTAGGGATTGCACCACAATCCCAGGGCGAGGGCTGCTGTTGACTGCACAGAGACGGATCAAGGGGATATGAGGGATTAGATTGTGGTGGGAAATGCCTGTGGAGGAAAGCTGGACAGCCATGGAAGCAAGGTGAAACTGCTGAGTCATTCCTAGGGGGTGGAGCCATCACCATAGCCTCTTTCTCCCCACACGCCAGCATTGGCAGCTGAACAATAGAGAGGCTGACCCATCAAACCCCTGATGCTCAGAACTACAGACTAGGACCCCACTCAGAGTGTCCCTTTAAGTGCCTGATGCACCAATCTACAGAGCAAGACCCCAGCAAGGGGGTCCCCTCTTTGTGCCTGATGTGCCAAACAACAGAGAAGGACCCCAGGCAAGGGATCCCTTTAAGTGCCTGAATGGGTGGAGCTATGGAGAAAGACTGGCCAAAGAGACCTTCTGATCCCCAGCTACGAGAGGATCGAAAAAAAGACTCTGATAGGGCCATAATTCCAGTGGCAAGGGCAGTCCATTTCCCTGCACACTTGGCGCTGCCAGGGTCCCTGCAAGCCAAGCAGCTGCACCTTCATGCTCAGCTCTCAATGGGGCAGAGATGCAACAGGCAAAAAGAAGTCTTGTGTCTATGCACTCAGGGTCGCTTCAATAGTGTTTGACTCTTTGCAACCCTGTAGACTATGGCCTGCCAGGCTTCTCTGTCAGGGAGGGAGCTTCTCCAGCAAGAATGCTGGAGCGTATTGGCCAATACTGGTTGCCATATCCTTCTAGAGCACTATATTTCCTGCTGCCCTAGCTGCCAACTCCCCTGAGTACCTGGTGCTGCCAGAACCCCTGCAACCCAAGCAGCTGCACCACCACCACACCTGGCCCTCACAGGGGCAAACCCAAGTCCTCCAGGGCAGCCTCAGGAGCAAACCCCAGTGGACAACCCACAATCAGATGGAAATAAAACCACAATTGAAACCCAGGGGCAGTGTGATTAAGGAATAAGACCCAAAACCTTCCCACAAGCTGTACAAACTGCATATTAAATCCACATGATCAACTAGGCAGACTGTGTGTCTGTGGAATATATAAAAGGTCATAGAGAGCTCCCACAAAAGAAAACGCACTAGTTCTGATAGCTGTGGACATTGGAGGCAAGAACACAGAGGAGTAGGACCAGGTTACAATCTGACCTGCCCCAACAACAAGTCCAGAGATCAGCACAGTGTTGGAGGACCTCCTAGGGAGGTAAGGTGGACTGACTCCCAGTGAGGGAAAGGACTCTGACAACAGTGACTCAAGAAAAACATTTATTCTTACTTTTTGACTTGTTCTGTAGAGTCTTTTGGATTTTATTTCTTTTTTTCCCTTTTTGTTCCNCCTTTGACTGGGTGGATCACAACAAACTGTGGAAAATTCTTCAAGAGGTGGGAATACCAGACCACCTGACCTGCCTCCTGAGAAATCTGTATGCAGGTCAAGAAGCAACAGTTAGAACCAGACATGGAACAACAGACTGGTTCCAAATTGGGAAAGGAGTACATCAAGGTTATCTACTGTCAGCCAGCTTCTTTTAACTTCTATGCAGAGTACATCATGAGAAATGCCAGGCTGGATAAAGCACAAGCTAGAATCAAGATTGCTGGGAGAAATATTAATAACCTCAGATACACTATGGCAGAAAGCAATGAACTAAAGAGCCTCTTGATGAAAGTGAAAGAGGAGAGTGAAAAAGGTGGCTTAAAACTCAACATTCAGAAAACTAAGATCATGGCATCTTGTCCCATCACTTCATGGCAAATAGATGGGGAAACAATGGAAACAATGACAGACTTAATTTGGGGGGCTCCAAAATCACTGCTACAGCCATGAAATTAAAAGATGCTTGCTCCTTGGAAGAAAGCACATTAAAAAGCAGAGACCTTTATTTGCAGACAAAGGTCCATCTAGTCAAAGCTATAGTTTTTCCAGTAGTCATGTATGGATATGAGAGTTGGACTATAAAGAAAGCTGAGCACTGAAGAATTGATGCTTTTGAACTGTGGTGTTGGAGAAGACTCTTGAGAGTCCCTTGGCTTGCAAGGAGATAAAACCAGTCAATCCTAAAGGAAATAAAACCTGAATATTCATTGGAAGGAACTGATGCTGAAGCTGAAACTCCAATACTTTGGCCACCTAATGTAAAGAACTGACTCATCTGAAAAGACCCTGATGCTGGGCAAGATTCAAGGAAGGAGAAGGGGACGACAGAGGATGAGATGGTTGGATGGCATTACCGACTCAATGGACATCAGTTTGAGTAAGTTCCAGGAGTTGGTGATGGAGAGTGAAGCCTGCTGTTTCGCAGTCCATGGGGTCGCAGAGTCGGACATGACTGAGTGAGTGAACTGAACTTGGTGCATGGCTAGTTTGAAGAAGTGGAAGGAGGTTGGCATGACTAGACAGCATTAAACCTGCAGTAGGAGGCTGAAGTTGTGTGACAAGCAAGGGGTTAGACCACACAGAGCTTTATTGGGAGTAGTAAGAAGATAACACAGGCCAGTTTGTCTCAGCTTCTCCATGTCAGACAATCTTGCAAAAACCTCAACGGACAAAAGCTGTCTCACTCATCTTCAGTTCCACAGGACGAGACAACAGATGTTTAAAGTTTGAAATATAGAGCTGATCTGACTACGGAGTGTCCTCTTTTTTAGGTTATCTACAGCAACCATTTTAAGAGATACTAATTTTCTCTCACAATTCTATAAAAATAGCCTGGAGAACCTGTGCCAATTCAGCTACTAAGTATATTATCTAAATCATTAACCCTCTCCATCTGTCCAATCAGATATCAAACTAGGTGTTAGGAGGTCTCTTATAGCTTTGCTTCTTGCTTAAACGTCTTTGTTTCTATGTCTTATTTAAATTTATTTTCCATGTAGTCTAGTAACCTGAAAATAGCCTGAAAATGAAAGAGATGTTTGGAGGCTCTCCAAAAACAAGATATTCTAACCTTCCAGTTTATGTGACTACATATAGGTTCCTATTTTACTATTACTAAAAATATCATAATTTCCTGATTATTTGCTTTACATAGTTACCATTACAAAGCTTATAAGAATATTATGTCAACTTTAAAAGAAAAAGCTGAGAAGCAACCAAATTCACAAGAGATCTTGAAAACAAAGCTGAAACAATTCTCTTGATGTTTGAGTCATCGACCCTTATGGGACCAAATCAGACTGCAGCAGCTCTGGATCATTATTTAAAATCAAGAATTCAATTTGATTGTGATAGCAAATATTTTAAAAATTGATGGATCAGAGGAACAGAAAATAAATGAAGCAGGAATTTTCATTTGCTAGAATAAACCAACACATTACCCTATATTTTAAGGCACAAGGGATGACACACAGGTATTCTACTGAAATCAGAGTACCAACCATTTTCCTTCACTATGAGCACTTCAAATAAGCTCTTCTCTACACACCTGGGAAAGGATTCATCTTTTAAAGTCTTATCTTAGAGGCCTTCCCTTAAGGAGAAGAGTTGACAATCGGCCCCTCAGAGTGCTGTCCAAGAAGCCTGACATAATACCACACTAGTACTTAAGATTTTCAGTTTTTTGTTGACCTGAGTCTCTATTACTATTCTCTGAGGACAACGGGTACGTTTTGATCAAGATACTCAATGTTTATTTGTTAGATAAACTGAAATTTCCTAATTGCTTCAAAAATAGTTTAACAGGACTGAACCACAGAATATCAACGTTAGAAAGAGTCTAATCCAACTGCCACTTTGGGAGTCCCTCCATGGTCTGGTGGTAAGGACATGGTGCTTTCACTGCTGTGGGTCTGGGTTCAATCCTGAGAAATAAGATCCCACAAGCTGCATGATGTGGCCAAAAAGAAATAGCAAAACAAAACAAAAATCCAACTCATTCGTTTAACTAAAATAGAGCAAGGGTGACTCCCTGGTGGTAGAGTGGATAAGAAACCACATGTCAACGGATGGGACACGGGTTCCCGAGAGCCAAAACTGCTGAGCCTGTGTGCCACAACTACTGAAGCCCGCATGCCTAGAGCCTGTGCTCCCTAACAAGAGAAGCCACTGCAGGGGGAAGCCTGCCCGCTGCAACGAAGAGTGGCCTCACTTGCTGCAACTAGAGAAAGCCCCTGTAGCAATGAAGACCAGCACAGTCAAAAATTGATATTTAAAAAAAAGTTTTAAAAAATAGAGCAAGGAGAGGGTAAGTTCTGAAAAGTTAGATTAAATTCCTATTAAATATGCTGTGGTCAAATCATGTTCTCTCCAAGAATTTTTATGGGAAAGCTACTGTTCTGAAATGGCAAAAACTTTTAATAATTTCAAGACTACTTTGCTAATAACTATGAAAAACTACTAGCCTAGAATTGGTTTCCCCAAATATTTTGACCATTTTTGCTACCCCTGCCTTGTCCCAGATAAGGTATCATTCATCCCAGGGATGAATACCTAGCAACAAGGTGCAAGAGTTGTCAAGTTACTACAATCTACAGCTCTATCTTTCAGAAGACTTTATGTGAATGACAAAATTCAATGTCCAAATTCTTGTCAGGTTTTTTAAAGTTGGGTATTTACTGAATCCTATTTTATAAATTTAAAAACATATAATGTTAATGTCATTGATGTGCCTAAGATCAAACAAAGCTAGTGCTCTATCTCCTGCTGGCCTCAAGCTCTCAGAATACCTGAATTAAATAGGCTGGAAAAAACCATTTAAGTAAACCCATCTGCAGAAATGTGCTATACTTGGGCCACTCCTTTAGAATGGTGGAGGTGGGGGGACCCCATGTAAGAGTTCTATTGAGGTATATAGCATGCTGTTGCTGCTGCTGAGTTGCTAAGTTGAGTTCAACATTGCCTTCCCATGGACTGTAGTCCACCAGGCTCCTTTGTCCATGGGATTGATTTCCCAGGCAAGAATACTAGAGTAGGTTGCCATTTCCTTCTCCAGAGGATCTTCCCAACCCAAGGATGAAATCCGAGTCTCCTGCCTGACAGGTGGATTCTTTACCACTGCACTATCTGGGAAGTCCAAGGCATAGCATACTTACCATAAAATTTACCTGTTTTAAATGTATAATTCAATGAGTTTTAGTAAATTTATAGAGCTGTATAACCATCACCACAATCTCATTTTAGAACATTTCAACTGTTCCCCAGAGATCTTTTATGGTCCTTTACATGAAATCCCATTTATACCCACAGTTCTAGGAAACCACTAATCTGCTTACTCTGCTCCTATAAATTAGCCATTCCTGGACATTTCAAACAAATGGAATCATAATATGTTGTCTTCTGTATCTGACTACCGTAACTCAAGTACAATGCTTCTGAGGTTCATCCAAGTAACAATATTCATTCCTTTTTACTGCAGAGTAGTATTCTGTTGGTGGATGTACCACCTTCTTTATATTTACTAGCTGACAGATATTTGGACTATTTCCAGCTTTTGGTTGTTGAATAATGCTGCTTGGAACAAACCAGGACAAGTTTTAGAACGGTTGCTTTTAACAATTCTGCCCAGTTTTAACTGCAAAAATTTGAGAGGAAGGAATTTGCCAAGCCCCTTACTCCACCATTCAGGAAGTTTCACCCTAAACAAGTTTTTTTAAAATATATAATGATATATAATGGTAATTTCTCTTATTTTGAGGTGATTATGTTCTTATAAGAAGTCTGCCTGATTTTGATGTCATGTTTAATGTGGGAGACCTGGGTTCAAGCTGTGGGTTGGTAAGATCCCCTAGAGAAGGGAGAAGCTATCCACCCCAATATTCTGGCCTGGAGAATTCCATGGACTGTACATGGAATCACTCTGTGACCGTAGAGTCCATAGAGTCACAAAGATTTGGACACGACTGAGCAACTTTCACTTCACTTAGAAAGATTTTTTAAAATACATCTATATATTCTTCAGGTACTCAAATTTGAGGTTGAAAAGCCTAAAATATGAGTTTTATTAGTATTAAGACAAGTACCTATTGCTGAAGCCTGTCTATTATTACCTGTACATGTACGAAGCCGCTTTAGTCATGTCTGACTCTTTGCAACCCTATGGACTATAGGGTTCCTCTGACTCCTCTGTCCCTGGGATTCTCCAGGAAAGAATACTGGAGTGGGCTGCCATGCCCTCCTCCAGGGGATCTTCCAACCCAGGCAATGAACCTGTATCTCTATGTCTCCTACACTGGCAGGTGGGTTCTTTACAACTATCATCACCAGAGAAGCCCCTATTATTACCTAGAGGAAACTAATGTCCAAAAACCACACATGCAGTTAAAGAGATCTAAATTCCCAGTTCTCAAGGTAAAAGCGAACATAAGGTACAGATTAAAACTCACAACTAGTCTAGCACTTACACAACAACTGGAATAATACAAAGATGCTACTTTCCTTATAATTTCCCACTTGATACATTGGGATTATTTCTTTACCCTTCAGGAAAGTGTTTCTGGTTTTATACCAAAAGTTAGTCACAAAATAGTCACTTCGGAGAAATTTTTTACAATGAGTTCTGTTCAAATTCTTTCGCTCAAATGTGGGGGTGACTATAACAGGTTTTTATACACACCTAAGTTGAATTTCTGCCAGGTAGTCTTTTTTATTTTCTATATTTTGATAGGAAGCATGAAACATAAGAAAACTGAAATGATTCAGTATTTCAAGCACACAATCAATATTTCAGTTGGAGACACAAAATACTAAGGTTAATGATAGCTTTCTACTTTTATAAAGTAACTACAGAATCTACAGATAAATATATAATTCATACATCCTGCTGGAAAACCTTACAAATTCTTCAGTTCATCCCATTTTTCTCTTGCATTTTCATAGAAAATTTTACTTTTATCACATTCCCTGAAAACTCTCTTAATAAGTCCTGGTATTTCATATATTTAACAAATTCTAGCTCTGAAATGAAACTAAAGAGAGATAATGTAAACTTATTTTCCTCTGCTATTACAAGTGGTAAACTTTTAATCGCAAAGAAAATACAGCAATGAGCTAGTTTTCTAAAGTAAACCAACAGAACTGCAAAATTCTTATCAACTGAAAATTCCTTTTCCTTTAGCGTATGGCTATTTCTTCTAAAGTTTTAAGTAAAAAAACCATCAAGATATAAATTTTCTATGATGGAATCACTGGAAATATTCAGGAAAAAGAAAAAGTGTCAGCCACTAACAGACAAGATATATTAGCCGTCTTATTAAAGTTTTACGTATAAGTAAATACCCCCTCCCTCAGATAAACAATTTAAGTGATAGAAAATTTGGTCTTAATATTATTATTTCCCAAATATTATTAAGTGTTTATCACATGGTAGGCTTGCAGAGAAGACACAGGCCTTTGTAGGACACTTAACAAAACATCCTCCTACAGTAATACTTTCATTATTTCATTTGGCACATGGCAGATTATGTTAACAGATTTATTTATTGACTAAGTCTAATCATATTTCCTCAGTTGGCATCAATATGATATCTACTATTTATGTTTGCTTCAACACTGGGTATTTGTTCAAAAGTCTTCCATATGTGATTTCTACCACAGAATTTGGGGTTTCAATGAAATTTAAGATTTTTTATGGTAGATTACAAAAAGATAAACAACCTTCAATTCAGTTCAGTTCAGTCACTCATTTGTGTCCGACTCTTTGAGACCCCATGAATCGCAGCACACCAGGCCTCCCTATCCATCACCAATTCCTGGAGTTCACTCAGACTCACGTCCATCGAGTCAGTGATGCCATCCAGCCATCTCATCCTCATAAATAATCTTAAGGAGAGCTAAAATAATCTGGTTTGTGAGTCCACTTTATAAGCCAAAGAATTTGCTTTTTATTGCAAGGAAATGAAACATTATGTAATTAAGAGTTTCATAGCAATGATTTAAGACCCAAAGTGACCTAACAGTATTAAAAACTGGTCATATCATCACCTTTCCTGTGCTTTTTATTTTAATATTTTACAGTTTTCCTTTCATTCAAAACATAACTCAAGATAACATTCTCTTTAACAAATACTGCTTCCCAAAGATTAAATGCCTATAATTTCACAAAGATTCTGAATTACACATACTTAAGCCAAACAAAAAAATAAGGAAAATGTAGTCAACTTCATTTAGAGAAAGCAAACCACAAACTGAAAACTGCATGAAAGCAAGGATCACATGGCTACTTTGCTTCCTCTTCCATTCATTCAGTCAACAAATATTTACTGAACATCTCCCATGTGCCTGACAATGTTCTAGGCAATGGAAATACATCAATAAATAAAACAGACAAAAATCCCTGTCCCCTTTGGAACTTACATTCTAGAAAGGGGAAACAGACAATAAACAAAATAAGTAAAATACATTGAAGGTGATAAGCTGGCAATGGGGAAGGGCATACAATTTAAAATAGGGTAGCCTGGTTGTCCTCACTGAGAACGGAAGTGAAGAAATGAACCACAGGACAGGTGAACAAAACGCAATCTAGGTTAAAGGTCCCGACACAAGACAAGGACTAGAGTATTCAAAAGGAACTGCGAGATCTGCGGCTGGAGCTGGAAAAGTATCAATAGTAGGGTATGAGTCTAGAGATCAATCGGGAGTTAACACATGGGTGCAGAACACAGAAAGCTTGGAAGTCTCTATTTTTGGCCGCACTACACGGCGTGTGGGACCGTAGCTTCCCAAGCACAGATTCAACCCATGTCCCCTGGAGTAGATGGACTGAGTCGTAACCACTGGACCACCAGCGAAGTCCTTGAAAGTCTTTTTTAAAACTCTTGTTTTATTTTGAGTAAAATGGGAGTCATTAACAGGGGTCTAAGCAGAGAATTTATAAGACCTGACTAAACTAAATCACTCTGGCTGCCATGTTCAAAACCTATTGAGGGGCAAGAATGGAAGCAGGGAAAACAACTAGCATGCAACTCTACTAAGCCAAGTCAGATGTGTTTGTGGTTTGGACCAGAATGAGAGGACTGAAGTTGTTATTTAGATTCTGCGTATATTCTCAAGGTGAAGCAAACATGATCTCCTGAGTCAATGTGGGTAATGAAAATAAAAGTCACACTGAAAACTGAACGGTTTTTAAAAGCTAGGTAACAAAATAAAAAACAGACAAAGTGACTTCATAAAAAATTAAAAATTTTGTACATAATACACTATCCACAGAGTAAAAAGGCAACCCACAGCATGGGAGAATGCAAATTATATATGTAATAAGAGATTACTACCCAGATTACTATATAGGACTCCTAACAACAACAAAACAAATGACCCAATTGAAAAATGGGCAAAGGACTTGAACTGACATTTCTCCAAAGAGGATATACTGTGGATGGGAATGTGAAATGGTACTGTGGAGAACAGTAAAGGTTCTTAAAAAATTAAAGAGAATTATCATTTGAGCCCATAATTAATTCCACTTTGGAGTATATACCCAAAAGAATTGAAAGCAGAATCTTGAAAAGATACGTGTATCGTTATGTTTATAATAGCATTATTCACAATGGCTAAAAAAACACAGAAGCAATCAAATGTCCACTGATAAATGGATAAGCAAAATGTGGTTATACCCATGCAATGGAATATCATTCAGCCTTTAAAAGGAAGAAAATTCTGTGATGCTACAACATGGAAGAACCTTAAGGACTTTATGCTAAGAGAAATAAGGAACTCACAAAAAGACAAACACTATGCATTTCACTTATATGGGGTACTTAACAGTAGAGACAAAAAGTGTAACTGTAGTTGCCAGGAGTTAGTGGATGGAGAGAATGGGAAGTTACTGCTTAAAAGGTATAGAGTTTCAGTTTACAAGATGAAAAGTGTTATGTGGCTGGATGGTGGTGACTGCAGCCCAACAACGTGAAAGTATTTAACACATCAAACTTAAAAATGCTTAAGATGGTGGGATGAGGGGATATATGTATGCTTATAGTTGATTCATGTTGTTAAATAGCAGAACTAACACATCATTGTAAAGCAATTATTGCTGCTGCAGTCACTAAGCCTGCGACCCCACGGATTGCAGCATGCCAGGCTCCTCTGTCCTCTATGATCTTCAAGAGTGGGCTCAA
Source organism: Neotragus pygmaeus (assembly GCA_006410875.1). NCBI lineage: Eukaryota > Metazoa > Chordata > Mammalia > Artiodactyla > Bovidae > Neotragus > Neotragus pygmaeus. The sequence continues at coordinate 431,036 of SJYV01041103.1, read as the reverse complement.
ATTCATGCCCATTGAGTTGGTGATGGTATATAACCATATCATCCTCTAGTGCCCTTTCTCCTTTGCCTTCAATCTTTCCCAGCATCAGGGCCTTTTCCAATGAGTGAGCTCTTCACATCAGGTGGCCAAAGTACTGGAGCATCAGCTTCAGCAGCAGTCCATCCAATGAACATTCAGGACTGATTTTATTTCAGATTGACTGGTTGGATCTCCTTGCTGTCCAAGGGACTCTTAAGAATTTTCTCCAGCACCATAATTTGAAAGTGTCAATTCTTCAGTGCCTAGCCTTCTTTGATACTCCAATTTTTAAAAATGGTTAAGATGGTAAATTTTATGTTAAATGTATTTTAATACATATCCTAAAAGTCAAGGATAACTCCAAGGTTTCTGATTAAAGGACAGGGAAGATGGAAGGAAGATGTGATTTGAGGAGGAAGGTCAGAAGTTCAGATGTAGACATTTTTTAGTGTAAGACAGCTATTAAGATATCCAAGTAAAGATGTCATAAAGACAAGTGGACAAACCAGTCAAGAGTTCTGGGAAGGGATCTGGGCTCAAGATACAAATCTGCGAATTGTCAGCATAGTATTTACAGCCATGAGTTCATGAAGGGAATAAGTATAAAGACATGAAATTCCAGGACTGAGCACTGGGTTATAGGAGCCCATAAAGAGATCAGGAAGAAAAGAAGGAACCATCAAGGGAAACTGAGAAGAAATAGTCTCCCAGTAAGATAGGAGGAAAAATAACAGTATGGTGGTACTCTAGAAACTAAACAAATAGTATTATCAATTGAGTCAATTCTTCTAGTAAGATGAGAACTAAGAATTGACTACTAGATATCCTCAGACATGTACTCATCACTATAAATATGGTTTCAAGGAATATACAAAATTATTATATTTAATTATTATTTCAACTTCTTTTTTACTTCTGAAAATGTACTGTTGAAAATGCAAACTAAATATGTACTAATGGAACATCAACTCTGTCAAATTAATAATTCTTTTACAAAAAAAATTTCGTTTTCAACTTTCAGATTATCACAGTTAAAACTGGGAATTATCAGTGCTTTGACACCTGGTTACCGTAACACTACCTGTCTTTTACTTGGTAACACTGAAAACATCCTAATGCTGAACAAAGAGAAAGAGCGGGGGCGGGGGACCAATTATCTTACCTGACACTTCCTGTTCTGGGCCTCCATTTCTTTCATCTAAAAAATGAATCTTTGTATGTCTTTCCCTCTTAGGATGCCCTACTCCTCTGATCAAATTCCAAAATTCTTCAGCTTCAGCTCCTGTTACCTTCTCCTTGGAGACTTCTCAGGTTCTCAAGTCTCTTTCCAGGTTCTCCCTCTTCTCTGAACTCCAGTAATTACTTATCTCTATTATACATGGACAATTCATTTGGTCCCACATCACATACTGCCTTACGTGTTCCCTTTGCTAACTTATGTGTTTACCTTAAGAACCCACACTGACTCTGTTTCCCCATCTATTTCCCATGAAGTGATGGGACCAGATGCCATGATCTTAGTTTTCTGAATACTGAGCTTTAAGCGAACTTTTTCACTCTCCACTTTCACTTTCATCAAGAGGCTTTTTAGTTCCTCTTCACTTTCTGCCATAAGGGTGGTGTCATCTGCATATCTGAGGTTATTGATATTTCTCCTGGCAATCTTGATTCCAGCTTATGCTTCTTCCGGCCCAGCATTTCTCATGATGTACTCTGCATAGAAGTTAAATAAGCAGGGTGACAATATATAGCCTTGATGTACTCCTTTTCCTATTTGGAACCAGTCTGTTGTTCCATGTCCAGTTCTAACTGTTGCTTCCTGACCTGCATATAGGTTTCTCAAGAGGCAGGTCAGGTGGTCTGGTATGCCCATCTCTTTCAGAATTTTCCACAGTTTATTGTGATCCACACAGTCAAAGGCTTTGGCATAGTCAATAATGCAGAAATAGATGTTTTTCTGGAACTCTCTTGCTTTTTCCATGATCCAGCGGATGTTGGCAATTAGATCTCTGGTTCCTCTGCCTTTTCTAAAACCAGCTTGAACATCTGGAATTTCATGGTTCACGCATTGCTGAATTAACCATATAATCAACTAATCATTTTAGCACCTATGATACAGCTGAGCAAGGCATTTTGAGGAATACAAAGATGCTCAAAAAGAGTCCCAGTCCTTAAGTTCAGGAAGAAGTAAACTTAACAGGGATGTAAAGAACAGAGGGAAATGAGTAACTAAAGCAAACTTAATTGACCCTGAAAAATAAGGAAGAATTCAGAGGACCTGAAAACCTATAGGGGTATCCTGCGATGAGAGAACAATATTAACAACGGTACAGAATAGGACAATCAAGCAAGCGGTCAAGCAATCATTCACTCAGTGCTCACATTAGTGCCTGCCTAAATATTTATGGACTACCCACACTGTGTTCCAGGCACACAGCTAGGATTACTCTGCTCTTTCAGTCCTCACAACACACTGTTAGGGCCTTCTTGTGTTAATTCTCTTCCAAGATGAGCACACAGTATACAAGGAAACATGCCCGAGATCACACGGATAGTAAGCGACAATGCAAGGATTCAAACCAAACCTCTCAATCTCAACTCTGATGCTCACTCCCCTCATCCACTGTTTTAGGTGGGAAATGGACTAGAATAAGTCAGACTGGTGAACACAGATGTCAATTACTATCAGTAAGGGAACGATTTCAATGTGGAGGGATAAGTAAGTTTTAGGACTTCATGTAAGTGATACATATGGCCTTGAATAGAATGAAACCAGTGTTTCCTGAGGAAAAGTTTTCATAGTCAAAAACAAGATGGATGTTGAGAGATGAATTTCTGGTATTAGAGCAACCTGCTATTAAGTGATTTAAAAAAGAAAAAAAGATATATGATAATGGCTAGAAAGAAAAAGGTAACAAGAGAGTTTACAACAGACTCTGAGACAGTGACAACAGAAAATATTAGTAATAAGTAAAATAAATGATACTGAAGAGACAAAACTCTTTAGCTGCAGATGGTATAGGCAAGCCAATGAAATCTACAAAAAAGCTATTATAGTAAGTGAATTTATTTATTAAAGTTGTAGGATGCAAGATCAATACACAAAAATCAATTGTTTCTGCATAGCAGCAATGAGCAATCAAAAGTGGAAATTTAAAAAATGGTCTCAAAAATTGTAAAATACTCAATAAATGACAAAGATGTGTAAGACCTATACTTTGAAATTTGAAAACATTGCTAAGAAAAATTAACAAAGACCTAAATAAAAGAACCTAAATACTATGTTCACAGATGAGAAGATTCAATATTGTTAAGATATCAATTCTCCTCCCTCCCCACCCAAAACTTCAATGTATTCCCAAGCAAAATCCCAGCATGTTTTTTTTTTTTTCATAGAAACTGACACATTGGTCCTAAAATTTATTTGGAAATACAAAGGACCTAGAAGAGCCAAAACAATTTTGAAAAAGAAAAATACAGTTGGAGGACTAACACTACTTGAATTTAAATTATGGTAAATCAAATCCCATGGAAGAGGCATAAAGATAAGCATATCAGTAGAACAGAACAGAGGACTTCCTTGGTCGATCCAGTGGTTAAGAATTTGCCTCCACGGCAGGGGGACATGGGTTCCATCCCTGGTCCAGGAAGATTCCACATGCTGCAGAGCAACTAAACCCCTCGACCACAACTACTGAACCTGCACTCCAGAGCCCGAGAGCTGCAACTACTGAAGCCTGCATGCCCTATAGCCTTGTGCTCTGCAACAAGAGAAGCCACCACAAAGAGAAGCCCCTGCACTCTGTAACTAGAAGAAGCCCATGAACAGCAACAAAGACTCAGGGCAGCCATAAATAAACAGAGTCCAGAAACAGTCCCACAATACATGGACAACTGATCACTGGGAGCATGGAGTCTTAGCTACTGGACCACCAGGGAAGTCCCTGGGCAACTAATTTTTGACAAAAGTGTAAGGGCAATCCAGCAGAGCAAGTTCAACCTTTTCACAAAACTGCCACTGAAACTACACGTTCACTGCAAAAAACTGACCTTTGATGTATACCTCACACCATATGAAAAATGAGCTAAAAAAGGATTAACAGACCCAAATGTAAAACCAAAAGTACACAACTGCTAGGAGAAAGCATAAAAGAAAATCTTTGCAATCTTGGGTTAGGCAAATATTTCTTAAATATGACAACAAAGTATTGCCCAGTCCATAAAAGAAAAAAATTGACAAACTGCACTTCAAATAATTTCTAAGCTTCTATTCTTCCAAAAAAAAAAAAAAAATTATCACTAAGCGAACAAAGGGCTTCCCTGATGGCTCAGTGGTAAAGAATCTGCGTGCCAATGTACAGACTTGGGTTCAATCCCTGGGTCAGGAAGATCGCCAGGAATTTGGGGAAGGGAATGGCAACCCACTGCAGTCATCTTCCCTGGAAAATCCCATGGACAGAGAAGCCTGGAGGGCTACAGTCTATGGGGTTGTAAAGAGTTGAACACTACTTAGCAACTAAATACCACTACCAAGAGAAACAAAAAGACAAGCTACGGAGTGGGAGAAAGTATCTGCAAACCATATATCTGATAAAGGACTTACACCCAGCATAAATAACTCTCAAAATTCAGTAAGAAAATAAACAACTCAATTTGTTAAAACGGGTAAAAGATTTAAACAGACATTTCACCATGGAAAAAATATGGATGGTAAATGTACATGAAAATATTTTGAAAAAACAGTTTGGCAATTTCTTGAATAGTTATACAACTATCATATGATCCAGCCATGCCATTCCTATGTATTTACAAAGGTAGCCTTACTTACAATAGGAAACAATTCAAGCATCTATTAAGAGGTGAATAAATAAATGATATATCCATACAAGTGAATACTACAACAATAAAAATAAACTACTGATACATACAACAATATATTAAGATAGTTATGCTGAATGAATGAAGCCAGACAAGGAAGTAAGAAAGGAAAAGGAGGGAGAGAGAGAATATACTTAGTATTATTTCATTTATATAAAATACAAATATGTATGTAAAATTCTAGAAAATGCAAACTAATCTATAAGCAGATTTGCCTGAAAGGGGAGGTACTCTTCAACAAAGAGGTACAAGAAAACTTTTGACAGTGATTGATATGTTCACTATCTTGATTGTGGTGATAGTTTCACACGTAGCAACCATAAGAAAACTCAAACTACACTTTAAACATGTATAGTTGATTTTATGTTCATTATACCTCCACTTCTTAAAAAGTAAAAGAACAAAACAAGGTATATGTAAGAAAAAAAGTCCACGGGGTTGCAAAGAGCCGGACACAACTGAGCGACTGAACTGAACTGAAGGAAAAAAGCAATAAAAAGTTTTAAAAACAGTCAGGAAGAAGCACTGTGCGTTGAGGAGGGAGTGAGTAGATCCCTGAGGATTCCGTGCAGTTAGAAACAGCTGGGTATGAGAAGACAGTGAAACAAGCCAAGTATCTTCTGCAGGCTGAGAGTAACGTGGATACGAAATACAAAGAGGAACCATTCCTTGAGAAACAACAGAAGACGGCGCACAAGGCAGAGGTGCTGGGCTAGCTCGATGCCTCATTAATCCGTAACATGCTATTCACGGTGCATTCCCCGTGGCCTGTCAGCTTTCCCAAATGCCAAACTCAGACTGCTCTCCTGGCTTATTTCACTGATAGATACAACTGAAACGAGAGATCCTGACAAAGCCCACATCCTCTCACAAGTCCTGTCCAGACAATCAACTTGGCTCAGCTTGCTTTGAATGGTATTTCTCAAAAAGAATCTAACATACCTTAAATAATTCATCTTAATATGCATTCAAGGAGACAGACAATTTAACAAAAAATATCTGAAAGTGACTTATATTTCTAAATTGCTTAAAGCAGAAGGAAAAGCTCATCTAAAATATATCTTGTATTAGAAATATAACAAAAATGTCATGTTCTGAACAGTACAGTGAAAAGAACGAATAGACTGCTTACACTATCTGGATCAGGAATCCAGTCCATACTCCCATGCCCCAACCTTCTACAGTAAATTCAAAATGCCACCTTCTCAATAAAGCCTTTCTAAGTCCTCTCCAGTGTCGTCCCTTGACAGAATTAATGACACTTTTCTGCCCTCATAACTATACTTATAAAACAACAGTACTTAGTTCCTTGAGCTATTAGAGATTAAGTACTGCCCTACTCCTCAGTGTTCTATACAGAGTAGGTGCTAAAACAGAAAAGAGGAGTTAGATGGCTTAAGGCTAAAGGTGACAAGACTTAAAGAGGCCTGAAAACCAAACCCAAGGCTCAGCAGAGTTCTTTCTGGTTTCCGTTCATTAAGTGTGGTAATTGCAGCTTACTGGGGCTGAGGGGAAAGGTACGTAGAGGTTCATTACACTATTCTGTCTACTCTATGTATGTGCAAAATTCTGCACAATAAATTGTTAAAAAATAATAATAAAGAGTAGGTAAAGATAGGATCAACTCCTTTTTGCTCTTACTTTAGTACCTTTGAACTTTCTTTTTTCCTTTAAATATAATCTTTGCCAGCCTCCTTCCTCTGTTGTCAACAGGTCCACTGGGTCATGAGCCATTTAACAAATCTAGGTTTGGAGGATAAAAGACAGACCCTTTGCACAGGCAGTGGAATTCCAAATGCTAGACTCTTGGCTCCACAGTGTCTGATTCAGAAGAACTGCTGGGAGCTATTAGTTTAGCCTGCCCACCCAGGCATATGAAGACTCCTAGAGTTCCTTTTACACCACTCCCATATGCCTCTCATTTATGCCTACACAGTTTGTGTGCTTTCACTTAGCACAGGAACAGATCAGATCCAGTATGACCACAGAAATTATTAGAAAGGTCCAAAGATGAGGAATCCAGAATGAAGCAGTTCAAATGTGGAACTGTAACAGGCTGAAATTTTTTCCTACTGGGGCAATAATCCAACGAAAACGTATTTTCGAAATCCCCAGACACAAGATCAGGAGGCTATACAATAATAATATGTCTAGGTGGTATATGAGATACATGTTGGCCTAAATTAGAGCTTGTCATTCTGAGCCTTTGCTAACATTCTCCCTTAATATAACTGCTTTCTTCTTTCTTGACACAAAGATAGTGGCAGTAATCTCATGCCTAGTTTTTTTCTTTTACTTTTTCTTAATTCACGAGAAGAAAGTAAACAGGGGAGATAGGAAGATGTCCTACAGCAATAAAACTAGAGTTTCCAGAAGAATGGAAATTACTAAAAAGAACATGAATATGAGAGAAATGTTATAATGTGAAAATAACTAAGCCATGGGCAGTGCAAGTCGGCGGTGGGGGTTGGGGGGAGATTAAAACATTTCCTCACACCAGTCAACTGGTGGCACCATGAGACTAGATATGGATAATACCTTGGTATTGAATACGGGCTATTTAAGTTTGGTTCTTGAGCAAATTCCTCAAGAGTGGACATGTTCAGGAAGACTGAACTTAGTTATATACAAAATGCTGGTAAAAAGGTATAAGAACCACTTAAGAAGCAACTTATAAGTCATAAAGTCCTAATTCTACACACAAGCATTGGGGGCAAAAATAAAACTTACACTTGCATCAAAGGTTGATAAAAGCCTCATCTGGGAATCCTCTGATTCAAAGCAGAAGGAAAAGCAGCCAACTGAACAAATCAAGCCAATCAAAAAGCCTGGATTCCACTCATGATCTGCTCTTTAAAAGCTATCCTTCAAGACCTGATTCAGATGACATCTTCCACATGCAACTTTTACTGATTATCTCTTTTATTTCATTCATGTGTCCTCATCTGAACCTGTCTCACTTACTTACTTAAGTGCACAGGCCATACACCCCTCACAAGGTATCAAGTTTCTTAAGACCTAAAAAACTTGTCTTCTAAAGAACTCCTAGCTTTCTACCTTCCATGAAAACTATGCTAAATATATTGTGTTTGCTTTTTAAAATCTGGACAACTCACAAATATCCCAAACTCAGGACTAAAATTTAAATAACCAGTAAACACACATTTATGTTCAAGCTGGTTTTAGAAAAGGCAGAGGAACCAGAGATCAAATTGCCAATATCCTCTGGATCATCGNTACATATCTATTCTCTATGTCTGTGACTCTGTTTCTTTTTTGTAGATAAGTTCTTGCCATATTTTAGATTTTACATATAAGTGATGTCACATGGTACTTGTCTTTCTCTGTCTGACTTACTTCACTCAGCTTGATAACCTCTATATGTATCCAAGCCACCGTAAATGGCATTATTTCATTCTTTTTATAGCTGAGTAGTATTCCATTGTATATACGTACCACATCTTCTTTATGTATTCTTCCATCGATGGACATTTAGATTGTTTCCTTGTCTTGGCTACTGTAAATAGTATTGTTAAGAACATAGGGGTGTATTTATCTTTTTAAATTATAGTTTTGTCTGGATATATGCCAAGGAGTGGGATGGCTGGATCATGCACCAACTCTATTTTTAGTTTTTTGAGGAACATTCATACTATTTTCATAGTGGCTGTACCAACTTACAGCCATCAACAGTGTAGGAGGGTTCCCTTTTCTCCATACTCTCTTCAGGATTTGTTGTTTGTAGATATTTTAATGATGGCCATTCTGACCTGTATGAGGTGGTACCTCATTGTACAAACTGCAAACTCTTCATTTGTTATGACTTCATTAGCTTTATTATCAAATCCAGGAGCTCTTTACGTTCCATAAAGAAAATTTAAAAGTGTTATAGCTAATGGAAAGATGGCAGCCACTGTGATGTGCATGCTGTTTCAGAGATGTCAAAAACATGAAAAAATATACATCTTACAATTAATGTAATATGATAGGATTTACCAAAAGGAAAAGAACATAATATAAAAGGTCATCCAAAGGTAACAGAAATAAATGGGCTTAAGTAAAGAAAATTAGGCTGACATTTAAAAACCTTACAAGAATGGGATGGTGGGGAAACATGAAGATATAATGGGAAGTAAATACCTGTGCCTTTGTACAATTTGGATCAAGAAAGCATAAACAGTTTGCACACACTTGGAAGTAAGCAAACAAACAACAACAAAGAGAATTGGAGTACTTCCGAGGAAGACGTGCACTGGTGTCAAAGTGGGCCAGGAACTGAAACCCACTCCTTATTTTGTAATGATATGTTATTGGGAGGTGGCAGATGTGCAGTTCTGCATTGGACACAAAGAAACAGCAACACTGGGGACCACCTGGGCGGGTTGAGGGTAAAGACCACCTCTAGGTCAGCACACGGGTGAAGTTAAAGAAGCAACAAAGTAAGAAGAGGGTTTTATGAGGTCTGTAAGTAGGTTAACCTAAGCATGAGTGCCCTAGAGAACTGGAGGCCTGTCTACTTCTTCCACAGACCCTGGTGAGATACAGAAATTGAAAAATAATGTGGTTATGTATTCAGGTAATCTGCCCCATACCATAAACTAATCAGCACCATGTAACCAAAGTTGAATTCCGAAAGGAGGGAACCGTGTTTGCAGAGGGATGCAGAGGCTTTCCCTAGTGTCCCAGTCTGCGATAAGAGGGGTCCAAGCAGTCTGTGGATCAGATCCCCAGGAGAATGAGATTGTAGAGTAGGGTGTCGAAGAGAGAGGAAACACTTCATTGAGATGCTGAGAGAATTAAATGAATGACATCACCACATCAGGCATGTGGTAAGTGTTCAATGAATATTATCTATTGTTGATTTTTTTAAAAAAGCTTTGTCAACCATAAAATGCTATACAAATGCTTATATTGTATAGTCTGTTTTAAACATCATCAGGATTAGATTCTGATTCTTGACGCTCACAATCTAGACCTCTTTGCAGCATGCCACATTATGCTTATTTCATGCACTATTACTTTAAATTGAACCCTTTTTCAATAAACTGCATTATATAAACTTGTTCATAAACAATGGTTTTGTGCATGGTGTGCTGTGTATCTTTCAGATATTTCCATAATACATATGCACGATGTAATATAAGAACATAGATTTTTCTTTTAAAGAGCAAGACTTAGCAGTTTCTCCTGAATTTTATTCTGTCATTTGACTACATTATATTTCTGATATTCAATTTGTACTGAGTACATTATGGACTTCTCTAGGGAACAGAAAGAAAAATTTTAAGTAAACATAAAATGCTCTGATAAATCAAAACATGTGAATGAGATTTCTGTTAAAAAAAAATATTCCACTCAGTTTTGAGACTTGAAATAGACCTCTGTCTTTTGCATAATAAAAACCATCCACCCAAATGCANCTCCTTTCCTTGCATGTCATCACTCTCAGAGTGAGACTGGCTGATGCAGGGAAGTGACAGGAGATGGAAGGAATGTGATAGGATTTCCTGGTCAATAGTGCTTTTTAGAATACCACTGCCTTCCTTCTGAACTCGATACAAGTTCCAGTTACAATAGGAAGCGTGGCCTCTGGAGGCTCAGAGACCCCTGCTACTCAGGCACAGGTGTAACACGCTTACCTTGGACTTGCTTTGAGTTTTGTTCACCTCCCGCATTGTGGGCGCCCAGGGCTTCTGTGCCCAGGGGGCCTCATGAACGCTAGGGGTGGATGGTGTGACAAGGAGCGGCAGGCACATGGAGTTGTGTGTGCCCCCTCTGTGCCTGGGCGCTCTCTATGGCCCCATGGGATTTCACTTCTGAAGCACCAGTTCAAAGACAAGAATTTCAAGAACGAAGAATTTCAAGATGGTGGTAGTAGAGCATCAGATCAAGCCATAGGTCTTTCCAGGTATGGGATCCGTGAAACTGCCCAGGTTCCGTGTCCATCAAGCCGGCCCTGTCCCCAGGGCCTTGCTAAACTTTTACCGATGAGTGAAAATCTTGCCCAAGGTGATCAGAGTTGACTCAGGATTGAGTGGTCAAATGGAAATCCCCCAGGCAGAGAAAGGGAGACCTGACAAAGACAGCAGAAGGTACTACGGGATGGGAATCATGGTCAGATTGGCCTGACTCGAGTGTCCTGTGCCAGGGAGGGAGGGGAAGCAAGGAGCTGAATGGGAGCGCTGGAGCCAGGGTGGAAAGGTCTTTGTATTCTAGATTAAGGAACATGGACCTCTCCCACTGGCGACGGGAGAACACTGAAGAAACCATTAGCTCTTGGGCTCGGAAAGAGGGGTCTGTTGTAGAGCAGGCAGAATGGGAGGGGAGTGGCCATGAGGCTGGNATCACGGATCGTCTTCTCTTTCGATGAGACTCTTATCTTTCCAGAGAGCACGCGCATGTTGCTCCACGATGGTCTGTTTTCCAGATAGATCATGGCATCTGGTCCCATCACTTCATGGCAAATAGATGGGGAAACAGTGGAAACAGTGTCAGACTTTATTTTGGGGGGCTCCAAAATCACTGCAGATGGTGACTACAGCCATGAAATTAAAAAACGCTTACTCCTTGGAAGGAAAGTTATGACCAACCTAGACAGCATATTGAAAAGCAGAGACATTACTTTCTCAACAAAGGTCCGTCTAGTCAAGGCTATGGTTTTTCCAGTGGTCATGTATGGATGTGAGAGTTGGGACTGTGAAGAAAGCTGAGCGCCGAAGAATTGATGCTTTTGAACTGTGGTGTTGGAGAAGACGCTTTAGAGTCCCATGGACTGCAAGGAGATCCATCCAGTCCATGCTAAAGGAGATTGGTCCTGGGTGTTCTTTGGAAGGAATGATGCTGGGGGCTGAAGCTCCAGTACTTTGGCAACCTCATGCAAAGAGTTGACTCATTGGAAAAGACTCTGATGCTGGGAGGGATTGGGGGCAGGAGGAGAAGGGATGACAGAGGATGAGATGGCTGGATGGCATCACCGACTCAATGGACCTGAGTTTGAGTGAACTCTGGGAGTTGGTGATGGACAGGGAGGCTTGGCCTGCTGCAATTCATGGGGTCGCAAAGAGTCGGACACGACTGAGCAATTGAACTGAACTGAAACACACACTTCTTATAAAACATACAAAGTAAATGACCTATAACAACTGTAGGTAGGAGATAAAGGAGCACAATTTTAAAAGGCTCCTGGATGTAGCACACTTTACCAAATATACATACAAAGAGGCAGTGGCTCAATGAGGTCCCGTAAGTCTTGTAATAGTAACACAGCTGAAGACTTGAACAAGAAAGCAGCTGACTGCCAACTGATCCTACAAAATTAGAAAACGCTGGGGTGATCACACACTCAGATGATGTCAAGTGTGGAAATCTGCCTTATTCAAGGGTGGAGTTGTGTACCATTCAAATACACACCTGTATTCACTTGAGTATGTGGCTCTGGCCCAACTCTGACCCTAAATATTGCAATGCAAGCTAGATGAGCAAAATGGAGAACCTTCTAAGTCTTCCAACCACAAAGAAGCAGACTGGGCTAAATTCCTCTCAAAACCTGTATTGAAAACACAGTTCTCTTTTACATGGAAATATGGCTTTAAGAGGTATACTTCCTATATTACAATCAATCTGAAATTTTTAATCAATAATCTATCAATATCCTGCAGAAAGCTAATTTGTAACTCTGAATTTGGGTTGTTGACAACTTAAAATTTTCAGTTTTGATATAAAATACATTTATTCATCAAATAGATGTTTTGATTTCATTAAAAAGTTATCTTTAGGAGTCCCACGTGGCCTAGGGTTAGGACTCAGCACTGTCACTGCCATGGCCTGGGTCTGATCCCTGGTTGGGGAACTGATATCCTGCAAGCTGTGTCGGCATTACCAAATATATGTCTGACTCTTTACGATCCCATGAACTGTAGCCTGCCAGGCTTCTATGTCCATGGAATTCTCCAGGCAAGAATCCTGGATAATCCCCCTCCCCCAAAAAAGCTATCTTTGGGGCAAAGCCTAGAAATTTCTTCAAAAAAGATATATGAATGGACAATAAACACATGAAAGGATGCTCAACATTGTTAGCCATTAGGGAAATGCAAGTCAAAAGGGAAATGTGACACCAATTCCAACCCACTAGATGCCTATAATAAAGAAAAAGACAGATAATAACAAGTACTGGGGAAGATGTGGAGAAACTAGAATCCAAATATACTGCTAAAGGGAATGTAAAACAGTCGGCTACTCTTCCAAAGGGACCTGGCAGTTCCTCAAAAAGTTAAACACAGAATAACCATATAACCCAGTAATTTCACTTCTTGGTATATACCCAGAAGAACAGAGAATGTGTGTCCATATAAAAACTCATATACAAATGTTTATAGCAACTCAATTCTTACTAGCCAGAAAGTTGAAACAAGCCAAACTCCATCAACTGATAAACACTTAAGTAAAAATGAGGCACAGCACATACTCGTTATTCACAGTAGTTGTGTTCCGTAAAGCTGCTGCAAACACTGAATTAGCAAATACCAAACCACTGTTCCCAGGGGAATAAACACAGGTTAGGTTCCTTCAAGTCTCTGGTCAAAACAGTTCCATCAATGGATCAATATATAGCCTTGTTTTATGTTTTTCTGTTTAAAGCCATCTGATTTAATATATTGTTGATTCACTAACACTGAATTCATTCTCAACAGCAATATAACTCATGTCTGAACAAAGCTTATTTGACATACATAGATTTCCCTTAAGGCCTATCATAGTCTTCTCTTCCTTAGGAACACTAGACGGCACTTCAGTGCTACACTTGGGGGCCATTTTAAACAGAAAAATTACCAACAGCAGAAAAATGCGGCACTAAATAGACCACAAAAAGAACTTGTTTGGGGGAAAAAAAAAAACTTGTTTGCAGTATGAGAACTAAAGCAAGAAAGAAGGCAGAGTGTTATCATGCATGTTCAAGTTCAGCTGGGAATGTGAGTGCTGGGCAACTCAAAAATTTTCACTGTTCATGTTCAAAAATGACCACTTCATATTGATTTTTGGATACAAACATTTTAGCAAGTATACAGTTTCACACATACAGAATCTGATTGATGAGGACTGACTGTGTATCATACAATGAACATTATTCAGTCATAAAAAGGAATGAAATGCTAATATGCACTACAACATGGAAAAACAAAAATCATCATCCTAAGTGAAAGCAGTCAGTCACAAAAAACTGACCAAGTCACAAAATACTATATTTTTCCCAATCTTAAATATTGACAAGTAATTCAGAAAAGAGTTCTAATACAAGTCAAAGAATGTTTGTAACACTTTATATGCAATGTTCACACAGGCAAATTCAGTGACAGAAAACAGATTAAGGGATGGGAAAGGGGGAAAATGCAGAGTGATTGTTAACGGGTATGGAGTTTCTTCTGGGGATTATGAAAATGTCCCAGTATACAATGGCCATAGCTGCACAACCTTGTATATATACTAAAATTCATTAAATTGTACACTTTAAAAGAGTATAGTATATAAATTATATCTATCATAAAGCTGTTAATGAAAAAACACTATTCCCTACCTTATTTTCTGACTTATGCATAGCAATATGCTTATGACCTGCTTTTCAAATTAATACCAAAAGCAAAATTGTGCCTTATCATACAACAATTACTTGGGTATAACTTAACCAGTTCACTTCTAGCAAAGCAAGCCTAAAACTGGCCCTTCTCTAAGCACACACTTCTTTCCTTATTAAGACAGAGCCTTGGGGTATTTTTGTTTGTTCTCTTTATTTTTTGGCCATTGCCTATGGATGAGGGAAAAGAAACCTAAAAATGAGTTTGCAACAAAAGTGTTTTATTTGAAAATGAGAACATTTGCATGTTTGTAGCACATCCATGTAAAACAAGTTCCAGAAGAAACAACAACAAAAGGAGAGAAATGTTACCGATTACTCAAGAACTCAGTCTGAAAACCCCTTAGATACTCCAAAGCCAATCCATGTAGATGGTTAACATAAGCAACAGAGTGAGTAACTCACTTCTCTGTTCAAACCCTGATTCTGAATTCCAGCCAAAGTCACAGTATTATGAAAAGGAGAAAAGAAGAAACAAAAAAGTCATCTAAAAGTCACCTTGTCTACCTAGATTCCACAGTGGTCTAACCCAGTACATCTCAAATATTTAAGTACATACGAATTACTTGGGGAAATCTTATTAAAATGCAAATTCACTAGATGTGTGACACAGCCTGAGATTCTACATTTTTAAAAAGCTCCCAGGTGACAATGATGCTGCTAGCCTCAGCACAGACAACGTGTATTTACTTTTCTCATGGCTAAGGTAAAGTTGATGTTGCCTGACCACTCTTGTCTAAAGTGAAGGGGAATACAAACAGCCAGCTTCTGCAAAAAGCCTATCAATCCACCATGCATGCTCTTCATCAATCGGAGTTTCTTTTTCTTAATCACACTTAGGGGTTGAATCTCTCAAATGCTGTTCACATAGATCTCTTAAATTGAGGTACATAAATATTAAATTAAACCTTAGGTGGGAAGGAGCAAACTCCTGGCTCCCTTCACGCAACCCAGTGGCATGATTCTTTCTGAAACAACACCAATACAGGCTCATTTTTAGACTGGCAGTCTCAGATGAACTGAAATTAACTAGTTGCTCCCTATATTCAGTTGGCTCATTCACTTTGCTATTTCTTTGTAAAATACCACTGAATTTGATCCACTTTTTCAGAATTACAAGTTATTTTGAATTTTAATCCAGTTCTCCAAGGAATCAGGCTCTGGTACTGAGGAATTATTTTCTCTAAGTCATAGTTTTGTTATCTGTGAAATAGAAATAATTCCTTGTAAATCTATTCTAAGAATCTACGACTCTAGAGTTTTTTATTTCCCTTCCAGTCTTTAGTACTTGAGATCTATGACATTTTGCTTTATTTTGCTTACTTCCCAGTTCTCCAGAGAAAGGAGCCTGCTTAAACTATATATAGACATTCCTATATTTAACTATCTTTACAAGGAACTCTCAGAGAAGTTAATATGATGAACTGGAAATATCCTCAAGTAAGTAAAAACAAAAATAAAAAGTAAAAAAAAAAACACCTTAAATTATCCTTCTCAGTGCCAATCCCAAAAATACACAAGCAGCCAAATGTACACTTGTTTGTTCACTTGGGTTGCTGCTGTCTTCCTGACCAAAGGCAACACCTGTGCACAGGTAAAAGCTGTGCTTAAATGTACATGACTGGAGAGAGCTATAGCTGAGGAAAAGCAGTCCATTACCTCTTCTCATAAGTCTCACCAGCTGTGTTTTCCTGATGACAGCATCTGTCCACCTGCTCCCACAGATGGCACAGCTGCAGTTAAAGTGAAACACCTGGTTCTGTACACCCATTCCATGCAGCTTACCAATCAGGCAAGCCCAAGTCAGCATTTTCATCTTATTGCCAAAATTAAAGACCCATGTCATTCTTAACTATAAGATGTTAAAATGTCAAAGAAGTTAGAGTAATAATGCTAAAGAATTGTTATAAAGTGTGAAATCCTAGATTACAAATTTGGTTATCATTAACCACTTTCCAAACTACTTAATTCAGAGCATTTAAAGGAAGAAAAGAAGGCAATGGCACTCCACTCCAGTACTCTTGCCTGGAAAATCCCATGGATGGAGGAGCCTAGTGGGCTGCAGTCCCTGGGGTCTCGAAGAGTCTGACACAACTGAGCAACTTTCACTTTCACTTTTCACTTTCATGCATTGGAGAAGGAAATGGCAACCCACGCCAGTGTTCTTGCCTGGAGAATCCCAGGGATGGGGGAGCCTGGTGGGCTGCCATCTATGGGGTCGCACAGAGTCGGACACAACTGAAGTGACTTAGCAGCAGCAGCAATCCCAGTAAAATGAGCTCATTATCTCCCAGCAGTCAGTGTGTTATATTAATGGCAGTATCAATACTAGTAAATGTACTCAATTAAGAAATAATGCCAAATAAACATGTGAAAAATGAGAATTTCTTTCTAGTTTTACACTTAAACTTTACAATTGAGATTTTTTTTATTCTCCCCATGGGACTTTAAATTAACTTAGGTGTGTATATGCTCAGCCACTCAGTCACGTCCAACTCTGTGATCCCAGGGACTGTAACCGGACTGTCCACGGGGTTGCAAAGAGTCGGACACAGCTGAGCGACTTTCACTTTAACTTTACCGCAATGTCCTATATCAAAATAATTCTTCCTCCCCCTAATGCTTTCTCCATTTAGATTTGGATGGTCTTTATCAGGTTTAGATATTCTAAATCAGTATTTCTGAAAGTAGTCTTTAGACCATCTAAAAGAACTTAGGAAGCTGATGAAAAAACACAGATTCTTGACCTGATCCTAAATTCTGGAATTTAAATTTCTGGAAGGTGAAGTCCCAGAAGCTGTATTTAACAAGCTTCCCAGATGCCTGGGATGAACACCAAAGCGTATGTGGCACATAGTTATTTTTTCCTCCTTAATTATTATTTTAATAAGCTATATTTACTAGTTACTTGATATGTTAATTTTGGGGCAGATACCATGATTCATGGGAAGGTCTGATGCTGAAGCTGAAACTCCAATACTTTGACCACCTGAAGTGAAGAACTGACTCAACCGAAAATACCCTGATACTAGGAAAGATCGAAGGCAGGAGAGAAGGGGACAAGAGAAGATGAGATAGTTGGATGGCATCACCGACTCAATGGACATAAGTTTGAGTGAACTCCGGGAGTTGGTGATGGACAGGGAGGCCTGGCGTGCTGCAGTCCACGGGGTCGCAAAGAGTCAGACACAACTGAGAGACTGAATTGAACTGAACTGAACCATGACAAGCATCATATCCACCTTTTGCCTTTAATCCTTCCCTTTTAAATTAGATATACATCCTCTTTTACAAACTAGGAAATTGACTCAGATCTCATGTGTGAGNAGTTGGTGATGGACAGGGAGGCCTGGCGTGCTGCAGTCCACGGGGTCGCAAAGAGTCAGACACAACTGAGAGACTGAATTGAACTGAACTGAACCATGACAAGCATCATATCCACCTTTTGCCTTTAATCCTTCCCTTTTAAATTAGATATACATCCTCTTTTACAAACTAGGAAATTGACTCAGATCTCATGTGTGAGTGCTAAGTTGTTTTGTTAGGGGAAGCACGCTGACTGAAACCGCCCACCCTGGCCAGGCATCACAGTAACCGTTTGCATAAGTTGTTTTACGACAGGAGGTCCTGGTAAGGAACAGGGAACTAATAAGCCTTCACCAACCAGAAGAGTTCGGGAAAGGTCAAAACGAGACACCACCTGTCCATCCACCTCCCCGAATCCTTCTCTCTGGCATCCATCTTGGCTGAACAAGGCATGCACCACAGGGAAGGACTCGAGTCAGAATGATTGGCTAAGGACAACCCGGAACCTAATCCCATCACCATAAAACCAAGACTGCAAGCCATGTGACAGAGCAGTTCTCTTGGGTTCCCTTACCCTCCTGCTCTCCACCAGGGCACCCTTTCCCAATAAAATCTCTTGCTTTGTCAGCACATGCGTCTCCTCGGACAAGTCATTTCTGAGTGTTAGACAAAGAGCCCAGTTTTGGGCCCTGGAAGGGGTCCCCTTTCCTACACAGTTTCAGTCGTGTCCAACTCTTTGCAGTCCTATGGACTGTAGCCCACCAGGCTCCTCTATCCATAGGATTCTCCACGCAGGAATACTGGAGTGGGTTGCTATGCCCTCCCTCCAGGGGATCTTCCCAACCCAGGGACTGAACCCCCATCTCTTATGTCTCCTGCATTGGCAGTTGGGTTCTTTACTATTAGCTCCACCTGGGAAGCCTTAAAGGGGTTGGGGGTGGCAGCAGGATAAATCAGGAGTCTAGGATCAGCAGATACAAACTACTATATATAAAACAGATAAAACAACAAAATCCTACTGTCAGTAGAGGAAACTATATTCAATATCTTGTAAAAAACTATAATGAATATTATGTATAGCTGAATCACTTTACATAAGAAACACAACAATGTAAATCAACTATATTTCAACTAAAAAACAATAAATAAATAAAAAGCAAAATGCATCATCTGTCATATGTATTAGTTTACACTGGTGAGAATAATCACCAAAATACCTTTATGACATTAATGAACTAAAAATGGCAAGATTCCTATGACAAGCCTGGAGAGTTTGATCCACCTGAAGCTTTCCTTCTCTATGTCAATATCAATAGCAGAAAGGACCTATTTTCACTTCTGGCACTGTTCTATTTTAGTTACAGGTTCATTAACTCCTTTTTCTACTACCAGACACATGGAGGGACATCATCTCCTACAACTACAGGTAACAGGTGCATCTGCAAGAGCCAATTGCTCCAAAATAGACAAGCCTGCACATTCTGAGAAAGGGAAATGGATTTGAATGGTTCTTGGCAACCTCAAGAAGCAATTGGTCATATATTTGCCTTTTTTACAGAGCATTTGGAAAGTTCTCTGAGATGAAAGGTGTGATCACTTTAAAGGCATCTCACTACTAACATTGAACAAATCAATACTGAAAGCTGCAGTCATTCATAAAAATATGTTCCAAGGTACTTAAGATAGCAGAAGAGATAAATGTCTTTGCTCTTATTTAAAGCAAAGGTCTAACAGAATGGTTTTGTGGACTGCTCATCTGACTGGAAATTAGAATGACTTCGCAAAATACTATGATTCCATTTATAAAAAAAATTATACATTCATATGTTTTACAGATGTCTGTAAAGGTATTCCAATAAGTCTGGAAATACAAACTTTCAGTGATGAAGTGAAACGGAATGTTTACTTTTGACTGTAATTTGCTATAAGTTTTCTATGACGATGTCAAGTTACTTTTGTAAACTATCTTTCAAAAACTATATAATTATAATAAATTATCACAGATTCAGCATAGCAGAGAAATGGAACATGGTAGCTAACAGAGTTAGTCTATATAGTTCTGAGGAGTTCAGGTACTGTTTCTACTACCTCAACAGAGAGACATCCCCTGAGTTCATTATCCATGTAGCCTGTTTTCTCAACTGTAAAGTGGGATATGGCAATAGTACAAATCAGCCTGTTGTGAGCACTGAATAAAATAATCTGTATGAAATCCTCATGTAAACCACTATTTTTCAATGTAGGTTCAAATTACAAATATGTGATAAAACATAAAATAGTGGTTAAAGCTTTCTTTCTTCAAATAATTCACAATATACTTAATAGTCATACAGATCTTCTAAGGTCACTAAGATCATTTTACACAGAATAACAGACAGTATAAACTATGGTAGAGTATATTAAATCAACAATGAGTCCGTGCTCAGATGTGTCCAACTCTTTGTGATCCTACGAACTGTAGCCCACCAGGCTCCTCTGTCCATGGAATTTTCCAGGCAAGAATACTAGAATGGGTTGCCATTTCCTCCTCCAGATGATCTTCCAGACCTAGGGATCAAACCCGTACCTCTTGCATCTCCTGCACTGGCAGGTGGATTCTTCCCCACTGACAGCACCTGGAAAGTGCAGATTAAATATATACAAAGTCTAATAAATTTCGGCCACAGATTTTGCAAAGAATCCAGGAACTTTCTCAATAATCCCTAATATATTACTTCATTGTCAAACACCTCTCACAAAAATACCAGAAAAGTCTGCATAATCTAAATTCGAAATAATTAGCTTTTCAAACATTCATATGATAAAGAGAATTCACCTGTTCACTACAAAGGTCTTGTTAGGTCCAGTTTCTATTTTCATTCACCGTTTTTTTTAAGCTGATCTGTGTGGCTCGCAGGATCTTAGTTCTCCAACCAGGGAATGAACCTGCCCGGGCAGTAAAAGCAGAATCCTATCCAATAGACTGCCAGGGAACTTTATTCACATATCCAGCTGTCTACTCAACATCCCCAGTTGGATATTTAACAGATACCTCATATACAAAATGCTGCTGCTGCTGCTGCTAGCAGTCGCTTCAGTCGTGTCTGACTCTGTGAGACCCCACAGATGGCAGCCCACCAGGCTCCCCCGTCCCTGAGATTCTCCAGGCAAAAACACTGGAGTGGGTTGCCATTTCCTTCTCCAGTGCATGAAAGTGAAAAGTGAAAGTGAAGTCTCTCAGTCGTATCCAACTCTTAGCGACCCCATGGACTGCAGCCTACCAGATTCCCGCATCCATGGGATTTTCCAGGCAAGAGTGCTGGAGTGGGGTGCCATTGCCTTCTCCATGTACAAAACGTCCCATTTCAAACTCTTGGTTCCCCATCCCAGCCTAAACCTACCTGGGGCTTCTACCATCTCCGCAGTCTTTCTCAAATCAGTAAAGATGCAGTGTAAGTCAATAATCTTGGAATCATCCTTGACACACAACCACCCACTGAGGCAAATTCTAGCCAAGCCACTGGGGCAAATTATATCAGCTGCACCTTCAAAATATCCTGAATTCAACTATTTCTCCTTACCTCTCCCATTAATAAATATTCTGATCCAAATCAACTTCCCTCTCTTGGCTCAGAGCAATAATTTTTTTTGTTCTTATATTTATAATAGTTTCTGAATTTACATTCCTGCTTCCACCGTTGCCATTAGTATTTTCTCCAAGAGCAGAATGAACTCTTTAAAATAGATAAAGGAGATCAAGTCTCTCCCTGATCAAAAACCCTCCAACAGTCTCCCACCTCGTTTAGAAAACTCAACCTCCTTCCCTTGACTCTTCAGACCCCAGACGCTCTGGCCCCTGTTTACCTCCTGACAGTCGACCTCTATTGCCCTTACAGTGTTTTCAGTTTGTTGGGCAAACTGGCCTCCTTGCTGCTTCATGAACTGATCGCGCATACTCCCTCCTCAGAGCTGTGACACTTGCTTCCCTTTGTCTGACTGCTCCTCTTCCAGATATCCACATGGCTAGCCTATTTTCTCCAGGTCTTTGCTCAAATAGCATTTGATCAGAAGTCTTTCTTAACCATTGCATAGAACTGTACTCCCCACCACCCTCCTCTCTCTAGCTAACACACTTAGTTAATACTTTATCACCATCTGAATATATTAATCAATTAATCAGTGATCAACACAAAGAAATAGAGGAAAACAACGGAATGGGAAAGACTAGAGATCTCTTCAAGAAAATTAGAGATATCAACGGAACATTTCACGCAAAGATGGGCACAATAAAGGGCAGAAATGGTAGGGATCTAACAGAAGTAGAAGATATTAAGAAGAGGTGGCAAGAGTACACAGAAGAACTGTATAAAAAAAGATCTTCATGACCCAGATAACCAAGATGGTGTGATCACTTACCTAGAACCAGACTTCCTGGAATGTGAAGTCAAGTAGGCCTTAGGAAGCATCACTACGAACAAAGCTAATAGAGGTGATGGAATTCCAGTGGATCTATTTCAAATCCTCAAAGATGATGCTGTGAAAGTGCTGCACTCAGTATGCTAGCAAATTTGGAAAACTCAGCAGTGGCCACAGGACAGGAAAAGGTTAGTTTTCGTCCAATCCCAAAGAAAGGCAAAGCCAAAGAATGCTCAAACTACTGCACAATTGTACTCATCTCACATGCTAGCAAAGTNTTTTTTTTTTTTTTCATTTTGGGGATGGAATTTAAATGTTGAACTGCCCCAGCACTCCCTCTCAGGCCTTGTATCATCTTCACCTGCTCTGATCTTTAGGTGGTCTTACCCAGTCTTCCTGTATTACATACCATCTATATGCTGAAAACTCTTAACTGTCAGAACTCCTATAGAGACCCCAGGAGAAACCTGCTAACTATACAAAGCTGGCTTACTAAACTTCCTAAGCAAGGAGAGAGTCTCACTTTGACAAAACCTTGGGGCTTCTCAAAAGGGGGACATAAGCAAGGACCCTTATAGGGTTCTAAGGGCTGGAGTTAGTCATCCGGTAGTTTGAATATGAAAGCAAGTATGTCTGGGCAGGAATTGGTCAGAATTCAGTGATTTGCTATTCAAATGCGTTCTTGTCAGCAAGACCTTCGTTGATTATCTTATGTAAAATAGAGCAACTCTATTCTGATTTTATAGTAACTCATACTGTTTTATCGGAGAAGACAATGGCACTCCACTCCAGTACTCTTGCCTGGGAAATCCGGTGGATGGAAGAGCCTGG
Organism: Neotragus pygmaeus; assembly: GCA_006410875.1. Classification (NCBI taxonomy): domain Eukaryota; kingdom Metazoa; phylum Chordata; class Mammalia; order Artiodactyla; family Bovidae; genus Neotragus; species Neotragus pygmaeus. Next base: position 407,980 of record SJYV01041103.1, on the reverse strand, counting down.
TAGGCTGCAGTCCATGGGGTTGCTAGGAGTTGGACACGACTGAGTGACTTCACTTCCACTTTTCACTTTCATGCATTGGTGAAGGAAATGGCAACCCACTCCAATATTCTTGCCTGGAGAATCCCAGGGACGGGGGAGACTGGTGGGCCGCCGTCTATGAGGTTGCACAGAGTCAGACACGACTGAAGTGACTTAGCAGCAGCAGCAGCATACTGCTTTATGATTCAAAGCACTATTCAGGGTTTCCCAGGTGGCACTAGCGATAAAGAACCTGCCTGCCGAAACAAGAGACATGAGACTCGGGTTCAATTCCTGGGTTGGGAAGATCCCTTGGAGAAGGGGAATGGCTACCCACTCCAGTATTCTTGCTTAGAGAATCCCATTAACAAAGGGGCCTGGCATGCTACAGTCCACAGGATCACAAAGAGTCAGACACTACTGAAGCGACTTAGCAGACATGCATGCAAGATCAAATAAAATTAGAGGAAGGGAACACAATTAGAAAAATGAGGGGAAATTTAATATTGCTTGTTCATCAGTAAAATCCAATCCACAGCACTTCTCACCACTTGACATATTTTGTATCAATTTCCTTATTATTATTGTACTCTTCCCATTATTATGCAAAACTCCACTAGGGCAGGATTCTCACCTTTCTGGCTCATCGCTCATCGCTCACTTAGAACAAAGTCTAGTGCTTAATAAGCATTCAGGATTCCTTTGTGGAATAAATGAATAAATGCTGCTCTTAATTAATGCTAGCTGTAATGACTAATTTTAAACTTTTAATTACTTAGTAATTATTTCTCAGCTTCAATTTGGAATTAGATTTGAAACCATTTCAAAGGCTGCAAACAGTTGGTTCTCAACAGAAGTTATTCTGTTTGAGCTTGACTAGATTTGTAGCTGGGGTCTCACTTTTCAGATGGTGAGAGTTCCAGGTGACTAGTCCAAGGCAGCGGTATGTGGACATGAGGGATATGAACTCTTGCTTGACTTTCACAGTCTTCTTATTTTTCATGAAACTTGGTATAAAAAGGGAAGCAAATGACATTTCTTTTGTTCTTCTAATTGCCTTTCCTTTCCTCATTTCTATTTTCCTCATTCCCAAAATCACCTTCCTTGTTCTTTTTAATATATATATATAATTTTTCCTAAGGAAGGTTAGCACTTTAATTATCCCTTGAAAAACAATTTGATCTCATTTAATGTGGTAGGAAAGAATGAATCACTGATTTTGATTTCTGTGAAATTCTCCAGGGCTTCCCTAGTAGCTCAACTGGTAAAGAATCCACCTGCAAGGTGGGGACCCTGATTTCATTCCTGAGTCAGGAAGATCCTTTGGAGAAGAGATAGGCTACCCACTCCAGTATTCTTGGGCTTCCCTGGGGCCTCAGCTTGTAAAGAATCTGCCTGAAATGCAGGAGACCCGGGTTCGATCCTTGGGTTGGGAAGATCTCCTGGAGAAGGGAACGGCTACCCACTCCAGTATTCAGGCCTGAAGAATTCCATGGACTTTTTCAAAGCCATGTTTCATAGTCACTTTTTACTTACGTAAATTTATAATGAGTTTTTTAAATAGATAAGCAATGGGTTGTGTACAACTAGTGCTCTGATTTGAGAGTGAACAGCATGTGTGAAGATAAATTTCGTTGTATGTGATGTGACCACAAGATGATTTGTGTGGGTCTTCTGAAGCAGGATCCTAGGTCAGGAGATGACAGCTAGAATTGTACCTGATGCTTTGAAGAAGCTTAGGATATGCATTTTCCTTTTTTGGGGGGGTAAATTTTCTTTTAATTTTTATCACTTTATTAATAATCACACAGGTTAAAAAATTTTGTGCAAAACATTATAAGTCAAGAGGCTTATAATGCGTAAAGTAGCAACAACAGCTGATCTGCTACATGTTCCACTCTTGTGGAAAGTCTTAATCCCCAGTCATAACTGTTTTGACAGTTTAGCAGAGTTTTTTTCCTAATAATTAACTTCACTTTTAAAAATAATATGCTTATATTGTTGTTTCTTGATGTATCAATTCTAGATTCTATATTTTGATTTTCTTTTATGTTAGGTAGGCATTTAGCTCTCCTACATCATCACTCTTCCAAATCCCTTTCCTTATCCTTTCAATAGAGTTGTGTTAGTCAGTCATGTCTGACTCTTTGCAACCCCATGAATTTTAGCCTTCTATGCAGAGTTACATCTTAATAAAACAAATATCACTTACAGGAATGTAAATCTGAAAATATACTCCGATAGTCAAGTAGTATGTTATGACTACAATTCCTTCTCAACTTTTTGCTTCTCCTGTAGTTAATACTTACTTTATTCTTTTCCTGTAGTTAGCAATTGTCTAATATATTTCTTGATAGTTATCTCTAATTTTTCAAATGATAGATCTCTCACTAGAACCATGTGTGCATGCGTGCATGCCCTATGAACTATAGCCCACTAGCCTCCTCTGTCCATGGGATTCTCCAGGCAAGAATACTGGAGTGGGTTTTGGTGCCCTCCTCCAGCAGATCTTCTTGACCCAGGGATGGAACCAAGTCTCCTGTATATCCTTCAACGCAGGCAGATTCTTTTTACTGCTGAGCCATCATGAAAGCCCCATTAGGACCAATTCAGATGACCATTATATCTACTATAGCGGGAAAGAATCCCTTCAAAGAAATGCAGTAGCCCTCAGAGTCAACAAAAGGGTCTGAAATGCAGTATTTTGGTGCAACCTCAAAAATGACAGAATGGTCTCTGCTCGTTTTCAATGCAAACCATTCAATATCACAGTAATCCAAGTTTATGCCCCAGTCACTAATGCCAAAGAAGCTGAAGTTGAATGGTTCTATGAAGACTCACAAGACCTTCTAAAACTAGCACCAAAAAAGATGTCCTTTTCATCATATGGGATTAGAATACAAAACTAGGAAGTGAACAGATACGTGGATTAACAGGCAAGTTTTACCTTGGAGTACAAAATGAAGCATGGCAAAGGATAACAGAGTTTGCTAAGAGAATGCACTGGTCATAGCATACACCCTTTTCCAAAAACAGGAGAGGACTCTACACATGGACATCATCAGATGGTCAATACCAAAATCAGATTGATTATATTTTTTGCAGCCAAAGCTGAAGAAACTCTATACAGTCATCAAAAATAAGACTGGAGGCTGACTGTGGGTCAGATCATAAACTCCTTATTGCCAAATTCAGACAAACAAAAACCTTGGCATCCAGACCCATGAAATCATGGCAAATAGATGGGGAAACAGTGAGAGACTTTATTTTCTTGGGCTCCAAAGTCATTGCAGGTGATGACTGCAGCCATGAGGCGAAAAGATGCTTGTTCCTTGGAAGGAAAGCTATGACAAACTTCAAAAGCATATTAAAAAGTGGAGATATTACTTTATCAACAAAGGTCCATCTAATCAAAGCTATAGTTTTCCAGTAGTCATGTATGGCTGTGAGAGCTGGACTGTGAAGAAGGCTGAGCACTGAAGAATTGATGCTTTTGAACTGTGGTGTTGGAGATGACTCTTGTGAATCCCTTGGACTGTAAGGAGATCAAACCAGTCAATCCTAAAGGAAATCAGTCCTGAATACTCATTGAAAGGACTAATGCAGAAGGTGAAGCTCCAATACTTTGAACATTATATCTACTACAGTTGGCAAGAATTCCTTAGAAGAAATGGAGTAGCCTTCATTAGTCAACAGGACAACAGAGCTGAATAATTCCAAGTAGTATCATTCACTCTGGAATTGTGTAATATTGTGGTATTATAAGTATCAATAATTTTTACTAATTTCCTATTACATTTCCATAAGACTTTTAGAATCAACCTGTCAGTTTCTACAAGAAAAGGAACTAGCTAGAATTTTGTCTGGGATCGCTAAACCTATAGATTGCTTTGAGAAATCCTGTCTTGCTGACATCTTAATATTTAACTTTCAACTCTCATAACACGGTTTATCTCTCCATTATTTATATCCTTTTAAAATTTTATCAGTATTGGTTTGTAGTTTTCAGTGTAGCACTCTTACACATTGTTTGCCAGACATTTTTAATATTATCTAAATGATTTTTTTTTTGGTAAAATTTCACTTTTAATGGTTTGAAATACAATATGGGATACAATTGACTTTCTGGGCATCCTGAAACTCGCTAAATTCACTTATTAGTTATAAAAGCATTCTGTAGATTTTATTGAATTTTACATGTAGATGATCAATGCTGTCTGTGAACAAAGGCTTTTAATTTTTTATTTCCAATAGAAATGCCTTTTATTTTCCTCTCTAACCTTATTGCACTGTCTAGAACACCTAGTGTTGTTGACTAGAAATAGTGAGAGTGAAAATCCTTCTGCTGTTTTTAATCTCTGGAGGTGAAGCATTCAGTCTTTCTTCATGAAGTATATTGGTGATAAGTTATTGATAGGCAGCCTTTATCAGATTGAGGTAATGCCCTTCTATTCCTAGTGTGCCAGCACTTTTATGAAGAATGGATGTTGGATTTTATTAAATGCTTTCTCAGTGTTTACTGGAATGACGATGTGTTTTTCCTTTTTGTTCTTTAGTATTATAAAAATACATTGATTGGTTTTAAAATATTAAAACAACTTTATGCTCTTGGGCTAAACATCATTTGGTCATGATGAATTTGTACTTTTGAATATATTGTTGCTTTAATTTTCTAAAGTTTGCTTAAAATTTTTGCATATATTTTCATGGGAAATATGGTCTGTAGGTTTTTATTCCCTAGTAATTTTTCTTTCAGGTTTTAGGATCAGGGTAATGCTGGCCTCATAGAATGGTTAGAAAATATTACCTTCTCTTCAGTTTTGTAGAAAATTTTCTACAGAATTGGATTTTTCCTTAAATATATCTCCAAATTCATTATTTCACCAGTGAAGCAATCTGGATCTGGAATTACCTTTTTGAGAAAACTTTTAATTAGAAAATTAAATTTCCATAATAGATTCAGTACTGACAGCATTTATTCTTGGTGATTTTGGTACTTTGAGATAGTTAAGAAATGTTTCCATTTCATTTAAGTTTTTAAATTTACCTACATAAAGTTATTCAAAATATTACATTGTTATTCTTTTACTGTGTGTATAATTTATAGTCACCTTTTTCATTTCTGATATTGACAATTTATGTCTTATCTCCTTATTTTCTGATCACTCTGGCTGGGCATTTATGAATTTTATCTTAAAGTGTATTTCCTATAGGCAGCATAAATTGAGTCTTGCCTTATTTAATCAATATGATAATCTCTGACTTAACTGGTAATATTTATGCTTAATGTGATTATCAATATTGTTAGATTTAAATTTATCATCTTATGATTTGTTTTCTATTGTTTTATTTGTTCTCCTTTTCCTCATATTGTTAGTTCTCTAGATTTAATTGAATATTTTTCATGATTTTGTTTTACCCACTTTTTGGTTTATTAGTTATAATTTTATTTTCTCCTAGGCTTAGATTTCTTTTTAAATTAACTTATTTTTTAATTGAAGGATAATTGCTTTACAGAATTTTGTTGTTTTCTATCAAACCTCAACATGAATCAGCCATAAGTATATATATGTCCCCTCTCTCTTGAACCTCCCTCTCATAACTTTAAAAAGTTTTTGTTATTTTAGCACTTGATTTAGGGTTTATAGTACATCACAGTCTACTGTCAAGTGATAGTATACCAAAGTACGAGACTCTTAAAATGATATACTTTCAATTCTCCCCTTCTGACCTTTGTGTTATTCTTGTCACATATTTTAGTGTTATGTTTATTACAAACTTTACCATGCATTATTATTCTTTTTGTTTAAATGTTTAATTATCTTTAAAAGAGATTTAGGTAATAAGATTAAGTCTTCATGTTTTCCCAGGTAGTTAGCATTCCTGTATTCTTCAGTCCTTTACTAGAGCCACCTTTTCATTTAATATCATATCTCTCTACCTGAAAGAATTCCCTTAATGTTTTTTATTAGTGGGTCTCCTGGCTTGGTGGTAAAGAATCTGTCTGCCAGTGCAGGAGATACAGGAGATACAGGTTTGATCCCTGGGTATGGAAGATCCCTTGGAGGAGGGGATGGCAACCCACTCTGATATTCTTGCCTGAAAAATTCCATGGATAGAGGAACCTGGTGGGCTGCAGTCCATGGGGTCTCAAGGAGTTGGACATGACTGAACAACAGAGTATGCTTGCTGGTAATGTATTGCTTCAGATTTCACATATTTAAACATGTCATTTTGTTTTGCCTTCATTTTTGAGACATTTTCTTGCTGGACATGGTCTTCTAGCATCTAACACTGTCTGTTAAGAAATCTGACTATATTCTAATTCTTGTTAAATGTACCTCTGGAAGCTTTTAGGATCACATCTTTATCTCTTATTCCTGGAAAAATTATAGTGATGAACCTTGGTATCTATCTTCTTCTTGGCAGAATTTCCTGACCTTTCCACTTAAAGACTAGCAACTTTAGTTCTGGGAAATTTTGTATTTCCTTCACAATTTTCACTCTTCTAATATTTCTTGTTTTCCCTCTCCTACAAGTATTAATTCAATGTTAGCTTCCTTGATTGACTCTCTATGACTTATCATTTCCCCTCTTTAAAAACAAAAACAAAAACACTTGAGTGTGTGTGTGTGTGTGTGTATGTATTTGTAATTTATTTTCTTTTCTGGTCAATTTCTGGGCAATTTAATTTCTGATCAGTTTTATAAATTTTGTATTCATTTGTTTATTTATTTTTGCTGCTATTATTTTAATGTTCAAGAGTTTTTGCTGACTTTAAAATTTTCTTTTAAACATTTTTTTCTCATTTTTATTTTTTGCATCATGCTTTACTTTTTTCTATTTTAATCTAGTCATTTTATTTATGTTTAGAGCTTTTATTCTCTCATTGTCTATTTTGTCTGCATGGATGCTTTTTTACTGCTTGCTTATCCTATTCATTCTGGTGTCTTTCCTCAATTATTAGTGATCCTTGCTTGGCTGTCCTTTCATATTTGATAGTGAGACACTATGAATTGAAATGTTATCACTTGAATGTCTGAGGGGCATGCCTTCAGGCAAGGTGCTTTTTCGAGGGCCGACTTACTTGAGGACATCTAATTGTCCCTGTAGAAATATTTACTTATATATTTTACTTTAGGCAATTTCTTTTCTCCGGAAAATAATCTCTGTTTTCATCATGGGAAGAATAGTCTGGCTACAGATTTGGGAAAACCAAAGAGGGGTATGGGGGGCGCCCCCCATGATTCATATGCAGACTGCTTTTCGGTTTCATTTTTCATTTTGCCCTTTACTGTACCTGATGTGCAAACTCCTTTTTTATTTTTTCTGAGAACGAAGCTGCAGGATCCTATCTGAGATGGGCTGGTTTTGTATAAGTCAGCTGGTATGCAGGTGTTACCTAACCCCATATGGAGAGGAACATGGGAGGTTTGAGCTCCGCATACCGTTGTTAACCAATCTTGTATTGTAACTCTTAGCCTCTTCCATTTCTCTGTGGTACCCATGGTCCTGGTAGTACTTTCTTAGAAGCAAATCGGCTTGCTTCTTAGAGGTATCTCTGGCAGGTGCTTTTTTTAACGCACTGAATCAATTTCCACTTATCCATTCCAATGAAAATTCTTGTCTGCTATCTCTACACTTCTATTCTCATTATCCATGTGGGTTGATATGTGTATATATATATATATATATATAAATTTTAAAGAGTCATGTTCCAGCCTTCACTGGCAGTTAAATTAGTTTATTTTGAAAGATGGCACTAGAGTTGTATTAGTTTAAATTGCCCTAAATACTTCTGGCTATGTTTAAAAGAAACCCAGTCCAAGAAGAAGCAGAGAAAGAGATTTTCCTCATCATCTACTGCACGTTATGTTTTGAATAATGCATTTAAATCTTTGTATGTTAGGTAGCTTTATTTCCCTTTTAAAAGCAAAGAAACAAAGGCTTGTTAAGTTAGCAAACATTTTCCAAGCTACAGAGGAGACAACCACCTTTATAAGTGATGTAGTTTCAGATCATTGTCTATATACTATTGCTTCTCAACTCCTAGGGTGACAAGTTGGCCTAGTTTGTCTGGGACCATCGTGATTTAGGCACGCAAAATCCCATACGCCAATCCCAGGCAAAATTTTATGGTTCTGGTTGCCTGCTAAAATCACAACAGAGAATTTTTCTTAATTAAAAAAAAAAAAAAAAAAGCAGATTCCTGGGTCTCACCTTTCCAAGAATCTGATTTAATGACTCTGGGATGGGACCAGAACTACTTGATTCAAATATTCAAAACACTACCTTATATCATGCTGCCACTCAGAAGTTAGTAGCCTGAATTCTACTATCTTTTGATGTTATGAAAACCATTAAGTTCAAGAGTTATCAATATATGTAGCATGACAAAAGAGTAGCCTCTAGACAGGTGTTGTTAGCCAAACTGGCCTGCTGCCAACTGTACAGAGCGCTTTATTGGATTACAGCCACACCCATAACATTGTCTGTGGCAACTTTCTTGCTGTTGCTGTGGCTGCAGAGTTGAGTATTTCAAGACTATTGGGTCCATAAATCCTGAAGTATTTGCACTCTAGTCTTTTACACAAAATGATTTTCTGATTCCTGCTCAACCCTAACATGACTCAAAACCCAAACGAAACCAAACCAGACCCACCTTACTCTGAGTGCAACTGAACCCTCAGGAAAAGAATTCTTCCTTGACTCCTGCTAAGGTTGTAAGGTCCGAGGTCTAAAGGGAGTTGTGAAATGCCATTCAGATTTGATGTATGTATATACCCTGGGGATCATGTTAAAATGCAGATTCTTTTTCAGCAGCGTGGGGTGGGACCCAAACCCTGCACTTCTAACAGGCTTGAAGATGGCTCTAAGGTTCCTGCTCCAGGGACACAGTTGGAGAAACAAGATTGTAGGCTGCTGGCTGCTTATCATAGTAGAGAGTGAAGGCACCTAAGACCACAATGACAGCTGTTTGGCCATAGCAAAATCAGCTACTGCCCACTGACCATATCTATGGGCCAGGTAAGACAAATGAGGAAGAGCACCATAGTGTGGGAGAGAAGCAGGTCTTTACTGTCACTTTAGAACAGGGGCTTTCACAGTGAGTAGAGCCAGCATCACCATCAGGATGCAGCATCTTAGCTGGTCAGCTTTGTATCCAGTTCTGGGCTGGGAAATCCTGGGAAGGCACAAGTTGTTGTGCTAAAGTGGGATAAGTCAAATAACGGAAACTTCCCTATTTGCCAGGGACAGTGTCCCTCTGATACTCTGAAAGAGGGTAGTAGGAATAGGAGTGTCATGTAGACCTGAGGTACCACAGGTTTCTGACTAAATCAAAGAAAGTGCAACCCTACCCAGAGTAAAACAACACTTAAAAAAATATATATATGTATATTTAGCAGTGCTAGGTATTCATTGCTGCACACGGGCTTTCTCTAGTTGCAGAGAGAGGGGGATACTCTTGGTTTCAATGTCTGGGCTTCTTTTTGCAGTGGCTTTTCTTGTTGCAGAGCATGGGCTCTAGAGAAGGACGGCTTCAGTAGTTACTGCACAAGGGCTTGGTAGTTGCAGCTCTCGGGCTCCACAGTTCAGGCTCAGTAGTTGTGGCACATGAGTTTGTAACTCTTTGGCATGTGGGGTCTACCCAGACCAGAGATAGAAAGTGTTCTCTGCATTGCAAGGTGGATTCATAACCACTGGGCCACCAGGAAAGCCCCAAACAGTACTTTTCTAACCAAAAGAAAGGAAAACTCTGGATATGTAATTTTACACTTGGATCTATTTCTGTTGTTGTTGCTGATTTTATTTAAGTTGATGAGATTTCCCCTATCTTTATTTTAAAAATAAAATTACAAGTGTGTGTTTAGAGTAGAAAATTAGAAATAAAAAATAAGAATTGTAATCACATGAAGGGCTTCCCAGGTGGCACTAGTGGTAAGGAACCTGTCTGCCAATGCAGGAGACGTAAGAGATGTGGATTCACTACCTGGATTGGGAAGATCCCATGGAAAGGGGCATGGCAGTGCCCTCCACTATTTTTGCCTGGAGAATCTGATGGACAGAGGAGCCTGTCAGGATATAGTCCATAGGGTCACAAAGAGTCGGGCATGATTGAAGTTACTTAACACACACACAAACACACCCACACCCACACACACACAATCATATGAAATGCCAAAATAATGTATAAACATGTTGATTTCCCCAAGCTTTCACCCCAAACTGATCATTACATATTTTGAAAACAAATTCAGTAAATGAAAAATAGTATCTTATTATTTTAATTGACGTTATTTCAACATGGGAGCATTATATAGAAAAGTAATGTGTATCCATTTAGAAATGATCAAACAATTTAAAAGTATATGCCACAGAAATTTAGTTTCTTTAAATCCTAACAATTTGGTATATAAAGACTGATGCTATTCTATGCTATGCTAAGTCACTTCAGTCATGTCCAACTCTGTGCGACCCCATAGACGGCAGCCCACCAGGTTCCCCCGTCCCTGGGATTCTCCAGGCAAGAACAGTGGGGGAGGTTGCCATTTTCTTTTCCAATGCATGGAAGTGAAAGGTCAAAGTGAAGTCGCTCAGTTGTGTCCAACTCTTAGCGACCCCATGGACTGCAGCCAAACAGGCTCCTCCATCCATGGGATTTTCCAGCCAAGAGTANTTCCTGGGATTCTCCAGGCAAGAACAGTGGGGGAGGTTGCCATTTTCTTTTCCAATGCATGGAAGTGAAAGGTCAAAGTGAAGTCGCTCAGTTGTGTCCAACTCTTAGCGACCCCATGGACTGCAGCCAAACAGGCTCCTCCATCCATGGGATTTTCCAGCCAAGAGTACTAGAGTGGGTGCCATTGCCTTCTCCATAGGTTTAGCAATACCTATCTATATAACTAGACTCATTCTATAGCCTTCTTTGTTCAAGATAATAACTTTTTGGTCAGATAGACTTTGGATAACTGTGTCATTCATTGGCTGGATAAACTTGGAAAATTATGTAAATTCTGTCATCCTCTGTAAAATGCACTAATCATATGTTGATAGACATGTATGTTTTATATATACATGTGTGTATATATATATATATATATGCCTATGCCCCCAACTTCTCTTTTGCATTTCTAGTGTNGAGAAATATCAATAACCTCAGATATGCAGATGACACCACACTTATGGCAGAAAGCAAAGAAAAACTAAAGAGCCTCTTGATGAAAGTGAACGAGCAGAGTGAAAAAGTTGGCTTAAAGCTCAACATTCAGAAAACTAAGATCGTGGTATCCAGTCCTATCACTTTGTGACAAATAGATGGGAAAACAATGGAAACGGTGACAGATTTTATTTTGGGGGGGCTTCAAAATCACTGCAGATGATGGCTGCAGCCATGAAATTAAATGATGCTTGCTCCTTGGAAAAAAAGCTATGATCAACCTAGACAGCCTATTAAAAAGCAGAGACATTACTTTGCCAACAAAAATCTGTCTAGTCAAATCTATGGTTTTTCCAGTAGTTATGTATGGATGTGAGAGTGGGACTATGAAGAAAGCTAAGTACTGAAGAATTGATGCTTTTGAACTGTGGTGTTGGAGAAGACTCCTGAGAGTCCCTTGGACTGCAGTCAATCCTAAAGGAAATCAGTCCTGAATATTCACTGGAAGGACTGATGCTAAAGCTGAAACTCCAGTACTTTGGCCACTTGATGCAAAGAACTGACTCATTTGAAAAGACCCTGATTCTGGGAAAGACTGAAGGCAGGAGGAGAAGAGGACGACAGAGGATGAGATGATTGAATGGCATTATCAACTCGATGGACACGAGTCTGAGTAAGCTCCAGGAGTTGGTAATGGTCAGGGAAGCCTGGCAGGCTGCAGTCCATGGGGTTGCAAAGAGTCAGACAGGACTGAGTGACTGGACTGAACTGAACTGAATATATTCAGTATTGTGTTGGGGCTTCCCTGGTGGCTCAAGTGGTAAGAAGCTACCTGCCAATGCAAGAGACACAGGTTTGATCCTTGGTCCAGGAAGATCCCACATGCCTCAGAGCAACTAAGCCTGAGTGCCACAACTACTGAGCCTGTGCTCTAGAGCCTGGGAATAGCAGCTACTGAAGCCTGCGCACCCTAAGAGCCTGTGCTCAGCAACAGAAGAAGGCACTGAAATGAAAAGTCCACACTCCACGACAGAGAGAAGCCCATGTAGCAACAAAGACCTAGCACGGCCAATTAAATACACAAAATTTTACATGCATATAGAAATATATTTTTCATCAAACTCTTTGAGAGGTCTTCCTTTTGTTCACTACTGAATCCCTGACACCTGTACACAGTAGGACTCAGCAAATGTTAAAAGACTAGTGAGGATATTAAGAAAATGAAATTCACATAGATTGTTGACACAAGTATAAATGGTACAGCATCTCTGGAAAACCTTTTAGCAGTATACACACTCAATGACCTTCCATTCCACTCCTAGGTATGTACCCAACAAAAAGTCATACACACATACACCCAAAGACATAGAAGAATATTCTTTGGAGCATTATTCCTAACAGCCAAAAACTGGAAATAATCAAATGTCCAACAACAGAGTGGATAAATTGTGGTATATTTTTATAGTGGGATTCTATACAGCAATAAGAAAAAACTATTGACACAAGGACATGGGTCATTACTGTTGAAAAGAAGCCAGACAGAATATACACTATATGACTCTTATTTATATAACGTTTCTTAAAAAAAAAAAAAAAGACAAAGCTGATGAAAGGTAAGAGGTCAGGATACTGGTTACCTTGGGAGAGAGAGAGAGGGATAGTACCTGGCAGGTGAGAGAGCTCTTAATATTCTATTTTTTGATCTGGAAAACACAAGTATGATCACTTTATGAAAATTTATTGAGCTGTACATTTATGATTTGTGAATTTTTTAATAAAAAATATACAAAAAAAGGGAAAGCTACAGGAAAAAAGAAACATTATTAAGCTATCTTCCAAACAGCTAATGATTCCATTTATCTTTTGTTTTCCCCTCATTAGTCTGGTTGCACCATGAGGCTTATGGGAATCTCAGTTCCCCAACCAGGGATCAAACCCACGTCTGCTGCAGTGGAAGCAGAGCCCTCCAGGGAATTCCCTCCACTTATCTTTTAAACATCTTTTTGTTAATAGCCAAAAGCAAATTTATTTTCATTTAAAACATAACTCAAGATTAGGTGATTAGTTAAAGCCACATCTTCATTCATCTATAAACTGGAATCCAAGTGTTAAGAAAATCAACCTAAAGATCCTTTCTCACTACACAATACTGTTAATATCTAACTAGATACAAGGGCCTATTCAAATGAGAAAAATTTACTCATCTGTTACTGACAGACCTTTCCCCAATGGTTTCTATTTTCGAATGTCAGCATTCACGGTAAGTTTCTTTAGCCATGTTTTCCCCCTTAATCTGTGGAACCAAAATCAGTGTCATGTTCTAATATTGGCATCAACTGTCTGCCTGTTTTCCCTATAATCGAGAAGTGGGTTCACATGTAAACAGGACTGATCTCACAAATGCATAAACATACAAAGAGATCCTTTCCTTAAAATAAATCTGTGCTCCACACACAGCCAAACCCTTGCACAATAAATTAACTCTTCAGCAGCCTCGAAGCTAAAAAACTAAAGTGAAACCAATTAAGCTCTAATGGGATACCAATTTCTTATTTCTGAAAGAAGTCTTAATAGATCTCTGTAAGTTTATAATCTTTATCAACCATCCAGATAATCCTGTTAGACTTAGTCACAAATCTGCATATCTGAAAATGTGCTACAATCAAAAAAGCTTTGATTACTGCATTTACAGCTTTCACTGCCACAACCAACATGTGCTTTAAAAAACTGGGAAATTTCAATTGCTTCAAAATGGAAATAACAGCCTTAATTAGAAAAGATGGCACTTCTCTGTAAAAACACCAAATGGCAGATGACACTGGTACTGTGGGAGGGCCCGGAGGAGGCCCCCAGGGGCCCTGGAATGGGAGGCTTTGGCAGAGGCATCTGGGGCCGGGGTTGAGGCCAAGGCAGAGGTCGTGGACCTCGCAGAGGCAAGGCCAAGAGGACAAGTGGCTCCCCATTACCAAGCTGGGCTGCCTGGTCAAAGAAATGAAGATCAAGTCCTTGGAGGAGATCTATTTCTTCTCTCTGCTATCAAGGAATCTGAGATCACTCACTTTTTCCTGGGAGCATCCCTTAATTAAGCAGACCTGTGCTGACCAGCAGACCAGGTTCAAGGCATCTGTCACTGTCAGGAGTTACTACGGGGCATGTCAGTTTGGGCATCAAGTGCTCTACGGAGGTAGCCATCATCCTGGCCAAGCTCTCCATCATCCCTGTGTGATGAGATGGCTACTGGGGGAACAAGATTGGAGCCCCACATGGTCCCTTACAGGGTGACTGACTGCTGTGGCTCTGTGCTGGTACACCTCATCCCTGTACCCCTGTGCCCAAGAAGCTCCTGATGATGGCTGGCATTGACGACTGCTTCACCTCTGCCAGGGGCTGCACTGCCACCTTGGGCAACTTCACGAAGGTCGTTTCTGACACCATTTCCAAGACTCACAGTCACTCATCCCTGATCTCTGGAAAGAGACAGTATCCACTAAGTCTCTGTATCAGAATTCACTGACCATCTTGTAAAGAATCTCTGTGCAGAGGAACCAGGCTCCAGCTGTAGCTACCACATAATTTTATATGAGAAAAATAAAGTGAATGAAGCTAGAGGAAAAAAAAAAGATGACTGATAAATTGTTGTCTCCAAACTCTGCATGTCCTAATAGTCTGCATAGTTATCCTATTCACTTTGGCCACCAAAAGGAATAAAGAAGCAGTTGTTAAAGGTTGTCAGATACCATGTCTGGTGGACGGTCTGAGGATTTTATCTTGAGGGTTTCCTCAGAATTTATTGCCTTTTAATTCAGGTACACACAGACTGTGGAATGAGAAGAATCTCAGAGATCCTTTATCTTTTGATTTCCTATATTTAGAGCATTATTTTGCCTCAACAAAAACCTGCACACCCACTGTGTACACATAAGATGCTCAAAATGAGTTCAAGGACTTAACAGGCACCAAGAGCAGAGTATCTATTCTTGGTCTTTGTGCTGATAAAAGCAGTTCCATAAAATGAGATGTTGTTGTTTAGTCATTGAGTCATGTCCAACTCTTTGTGACCACTCCCCCCGGCCATGGACTGTAGCCCACCAGGCTCCTCTGTTCATGGGATTTCCCAGGAGAAGACTGGAGTGAGTTACCATTTCCTTCTCCGAGGGATCTTCCTGACCCAGGAATTGAACCCATGTCTTCTGCATTGGCAGAGAGATTCTCTACCACTAAGCCACCAGGAAAGCCCCAGTAAGTGGGTAAGACCTCACTCAGTATTTCATGCTAATATCGGGCAATCCATCAGCAGTATATGCATGCAATACAAATGTCTACACAAGACAGTTCTCCCAGCCAGGCTTTTTACAGCAGACAATACAGTAAGTTTACAGTACTAGACAAAATGTCACCATCTCAGAGTCAATATGATAGATGATTCCTCAATGAGTCTAAAGTAGGAACAAATTCTTTAGCCTGATATTCAAAGTGTCCCACAGTTCTGCCTCAATCTGCCTTTACTCTTGCTTTTACTTGTACATCCCGTACCTTCCAGACCAAGAGTTAGTAACTAAGGCCACTTCCCATCCCATTCCTGTACAAACCTTGCCCATGGTCTATTTCAGTAATGGCTATAGGCTAGCAATTTCTATGTTTTAAAAGAGTTGCTTAAAAAAAAAAAAGAGGAGAATATGTGACAGAATCCATTATGTGTTCCATAAAGCCTAAAATATCTACTATTAAGCTCTTGACAGAAAAAGTTTGCCTATTGCTGGCTTATTCCAGTATCAGGCCCTGGCATGATTTTCTTTATTCCATTTCTTCCTCTCTGTATTTACCAATCCAAGATGGACCCGCCCATCAAAATGCAACTAAGTAATATTCAGTTAAGCCTTTCTTGCTACTTTCAATGAGATGCACTCTTCCTCTTTTAAATCCATATCCTCTATCTCCCTTAGCACACCATACCCCTTCTAGTTTCCAAACTCCCAAATGACAACACATGGTCTGACAAAGCTATTGCATTAACCAAAATTATTTTACTGCTTCCTCTTGCCTGTTCAAATGCAACTTTACAGAGCCACTAGGGTGCTCTACTTAGAATACAATCGTAACAATGTCATTCCCTCACCCTTTCTGTTGCTCTCCATTAGCTATGGAATAAAATCCAAGCATAAACCTGTTCCCTGCCTGGTTCTCTAGTCTCATCTATCCTTCTTCACCTAGCACTTTATACTTTAAATAACATATTTATTTTCAATCCCTCCCCGCAAACCTGGTCCAGACTGAGCTTTCCCATCTCTTACCCCTTCTTTACTTGGGTCACACACTTTGTTGTTAGAAGTAAAAAAAACTTGATATATCATCTCTGGAGAGTAATTTGGCAACATCTATCAAAATTATACAAATTGTACCCTTTGTCCAAGCAGTTCTACTTTTAGGAATCTAGTTGGCAGATTTATGAAATGGCATTTTCTGCAAAGCTATGCAGCACAGTTTCTAACAGCAAAAGATTGGCATGTGAAATGTTCATCAATAGTGGACTTGTAGGAAAAAAAGTACTATGCATCCATACAATGAAACACAATGCAGAATGAGGAAGTTCTTTTATCTATGTTATTATATGGCCTACAAGAACATATCTGCAAGGCTACAGTAGAAACTAGTAATGCTAGCTGCCTCCAAGGAAGGTAAGTGTTGGCTGGAGCACAGAGGTGAAGGAGACAGTTCACTAAATAACCTTTGTACCTTTTAATTGTTGAATTATGTAAGTATACTACCAGACCAAAAACTGATTGTTTTAAAACAGTTGTTGGAGAAGCCTTTTCTGAAACACACCCACGTACACGAACATACGTTAGGTCAGATGCCTATTGGTGATAGTTCTTATCATGCTATTATTACTGCTTACCATTAATAATGAAACATCAATCTGTTCCTCCCTCCACCACTGAACAACTTTTAAACTTCTCTGGCATCTTAGAATTCTCTTATATCTGCCAGCATCCTGTACTAGGGGCTTAATAAATGTTCCCCTGGTCAGGGAACTAGATCCCACATGTCACCGCTAAATAAACAAAATATCTTTTTTTAAAAAGTTCACCTTCTAGTATAATTAGCTTGGTTCACAGTAGAATACAGATGTTAGTAACAGTGAAGTTGCTCAGTCGCGTCCGACTCTTTGCGACCCCGTGGACTGCAGCCCACCAGGCTCCTCCATCCATGGGACTCTCCTGGCAAGAATATTGGAGTGGGTTGCCATTTTGGCCCCTCAAATAAATGATTTATTGAACTTAATTAGCAGAATAAAGAGAACCAAGGGACTCAAGAAAAAGATAATCAACAACTGATTCTAGGATTTCAAATTACTATTTAAAAACCATGGCTTTAATGGAAACTCTCCTTATTTACCTAATCATTCCTTAGAGTACAACAGCCACAAAATTAGCATGGACTATTTAGAGACCTATAGGACGCTCAGAACAAGTCAAGCATTGGTATCCACGACTAGTTATGTGCTCAGTGGCTCAGAGGCACGTCTGGCATCCCATCTCCTCCCCAATAAGTTCACTACCTCCATCAATTGACCCAGAATCTTTGCTTCAGTATTTCCCAATACAACTCTCCCCAACAGCATCAGTTATAAGAGGAAAAGATGGACAATCACTGTCCAAACTTAATTAAAACCCAGTTGTCAAAGCTTTCACTACAAGAGCAATCAACAAAAATCCATGTTAGGACATACAGGGCAAGACAAACTGGAAGATCTTTGAAAACAGGGACTGAATTTTATCCACCTGGGAACCCCCTCAGCACCTAGAACCATCCCTGCGGCTAACGGCTCCACAATATAGTTGTTAAATGAACAGCTTCACTTAAGACTATAAAGGAGATTTTCACTTGATCTGTATTGTTTAAATATCTAAAATATATTCATGCATTACAAAATCACTGATGTAATAACAAACAGTGTCCAGAACATGCTTTTACAATTCCTCAATTGATTCTCATCTTGTCAGGTAGATAGGGATGGTATGGCTGTCCCCTTTTCACAGATGATAAAAGCCATTCAAAATCCAAATATGAATTGTCCAAGGTTGCACTGCTTTTGAGCTGAAGGTAAAAGGAAGCACTGGGATGATACCCATGTTTTCACTTATTACACATCTAACCAAAAAGAAAAGAATGTCCCCTCACAGATTCAACTCCCAAAAACCTACACTCTTGCATTCTACCTGTGTGATAGTGACCAAATCACCTGACTCCTGAACTTTATATGAAATAAGAGGATGAGAATACTACTACTCACT
Organism: Neotragus pygmaeus; assembly: GCA_006410875.1. NCBI lineage: Eukaryota > Metazoa > Chordata > Mammalia > Artiodactyla > Bovidae > Neotragus > Neotragus pygmaeus. The sequence goes on along the minus strand of SJYV01041103.1, from coordinate 389,512 downwards.
GATTGCCATAAAAATCAGATGTGTGAAAACTATTCTGACATTTAAGTGGTAGTTGCTATTATTTCTGTTAATGATATGTAAATAAGAAATGACTGTGTTGATTTCCAACAGAAGACAGACTATATATTATGAAAGAGAATATGCCTTTCAGGAGAAACAAGACAACCAAAATGATTTTACTCAAATACACTGTTTCCTTAACAACTAATTCTAAAACAAAGTAAAACACCCAACAAGCAAATGGAACTCTCATAGATCACTAGTAAAAATCCAAAATGGTACAGTGCAGCCACTTCAAAAAATACTTTGGGCGTTTCTTAAGAAGTTAAACATGAAATTACCTAGAACCTAGCGAACCCACTCCTAAGTATTTACCCAAGAGAAATGAAGACGTGTGTGCAAAAGACATAAATGTTTATAGAGTTTCATTCATATCATCAAAACAGATAACAACCCAAATGTAGACAGACTGATTTAAAAAATTACAGTACATCCATACAGTGGAATGCTACTCAGCAATAAAAGGGAACCACAGATATATACAACATGGATGATTTTCAAAACAATTATAGTAAGTGAAAGATATCAGATACAAAGGCTATATATCGTACAGTTTCATTCATATGACATGGAAAAGGCAAAAAACTAGAGAGAAAGATAGAAACCACTAGAGGGGCAAAAACTAGTATAGTAGTTAGCAGGGGCTGCTAAATAAAGGGAAAGAAGCATGAGGTAACTACTGAGGATGATGGAAATAGTCTATATCTTGGTTGGTGTGATAATCACAATTGCATATATTTGTCAAAACTCACAGAACTGTACCCTTAAAAAAAGGGTACTACTGATAAACTACTTTAAAAAGTCCACTACTGATGAACATTTCACATGCCAATCTTCTGCTGTTAGAAACAGTGCTGCATAGCTTTGCAGAAAATGCCATTTCATAAATCTGCCAACTAGATTCCTAGAAGTAGAAACGCTTGGAAAAAAGGGTACAATTTGTATAATTTTGATAGGTGTTGCCAAATTACTCTCCAGAGATGATATATCAAGTTTTTTTACTTCTAACAACTGTACCTGTACCCTTTAAAAAGAATAAAGTTTACTATATGTAAATTCTACCTCAAAAACATGACTAAAAGAGAAAGAAAAACTAAACTACTCCACTTACACATCTGGGAGAAAAAGGAATAGTTAATTATCACAATATTTATGCTCAATTTGGTTCAGTATTTGCTTAAGAAATTTTAGTTAAACCACCTAACAACTGCTTGGTTAAACTCTCTGAGGAGGCTTTACAGGGATACCCTGTTTTCAGAGAAACCATTCTCTCTCTTTAATCATTAGTTTCATTATTTTGACAGTGCTCACTCCAGTAGTCACTACTACTTAACTTTCATTCATTACCACCTACTTCCTTCCAGTGCTCTCCCCATTCCAAAACTCCAAAAAAGGCAACCTACAGTTCTCTACAAATATATCTGAGAAATGAGCACCTTTAAATTCCGTACTTGGAATTTCAAAGTTAAACCACTCAGTAGCAAATCACTCTGCCTTTTTCACAAGAAAAAAATATTTAAAATTTAACTATGCACCGAAACCAACCAGTCATACATATATATATATATATATACACACACACACACAAATACTGTCAAAAGATGGGAAGTGAAAAGCAAAGGAATAAAGGAAAGATATACCCATTTGAATGCAGAGTTCCAAAGAATAGCAAGGAGAGATAAGAAAGCCTTCCTCAGCAATGCAAAGAAATAGAGGAAAAAAACAGAATGGGAAAGACTAGAGATCTCTTCAAGAAAATTAGAGATACCAAGAGAACATTTCATGCAAAGATGGGCTCGATAAAGGACAGAAATGGTATGGGCCTAACAGAAGAAAATATTAAGAAGAGGTGGCAAGAATACACAGAAGAACTGTACAAAAAAGATGTTCACAACCCAGATAATCACTATGGTGTGATCACTCACCTAGAGCCAGACATCCTGCAATGTGAAGTCAAGTGGGCCTTAGAAAGCATCACTTCAAACAAAGCGAGTGGAGGTGATGGAATTCCAGTGGAGCTATTTCAAATCCTGAAAGATGATGCTATGAAAGTGCTGCACTCAATATGCTAGCAAATTTGGAAAACTCAGCAGTGGCCACAGGACAGGAAAAGGTCAGTTTTCATTCCAATCCCAAAGAAAGGCAATGCCAAAGAATGCTCAAACTACCACACAATTGCACTCATCTCACATGCTAGTAAAGTAATGCTCAAAATTCTCCAAGCCAGGCCTCAGTAATACATGAAACATGAACTTCCAGATGTTCAGGGTGGTTTTAGAAAAGGCAGAGGAACCAGAGATCAAATTGCCAACATCTGCTGGATCATCGAAAAAGCAAGAGAGTTCCAGAAACACATCTATTTCTGCTTTATTGACTACGCTAAAGCCTTTGACTGTGTGGATCACAATAAACTGTGGAACATTATGAGAGAGATGGGAATACCAAACCACCTGACCTGTCTCTTGAGAAACCTGTATGCAGGTCAGGAAACAACAGTGAGAACTGGACATGGAACAACAGACTGGTTCCAAATAGGAAAAGGAGTACATCAAGGCTGTATAGAGTACAGCATGAGAAACGCTGGGCTGGAAGAAGCATAAGCTGGAATCAAGATTGCCAGAAGAAATATCAATAACCTCAGATACTCAGATGACACCACCCTTATGGCAGGCAGAAAGTGAAGAAGAACTAAAGAGCCTCTTGATGAAAGTGAAAGAGGGTGAAAAAGTTGGCTTAAAGCTCAACATTCAGAAAACAAAGATCATGGCATTCGGTCCCATCACTTCATGGCAGATAGATAGGGAAACAGTGTCAGACTTTATTTTTGGGGGCTCCAAAAATCACAGCAGATTGTGATTGCAGCCATGAAATTAAAAGAAGCTTACTCCTTGGAAGGAAAGTTATGACCAACCTAGATAGTATATTCAAAAGCAGAGACATTACTTTGCCAACAAAGGTCCGTCTAGTCAAGGCTATCGTTTTTCCTGTGGTCATGTATGGATGTGAGAGTTGGACTATAAAGAAAGCTGAGTGCCAAAGAACTGATGGTTTTGAACTGTGATGTTGGAGAAGACTCTTGAGAGTCCCTTGAACCGCAAGGAAATCCAACCATTCCATCCTAAAGGAGATCAGTCCTGGGTGTTCATTGAAAGGACTGATGTTGAGGCTGAAATTCCAATACTCTGGTCACCTGATGTGAAGAGCTGACTCATTTGAAAAGACCCTGATGCTGGGAAAGATTGAGGGCAGGAAAAGCGGGTGACAGAGGATGAGATGGTTGGACGGCATTACTGACTCAATGGACATGGGTTTGGGTGGACTCCAGGAGTTGGTGATGGACAGGGAGGACTGGTGTGCTGTGGTTCATGGGGTCACAAAGAGTTGCACACAACTGAGCGACTGAACTGAATTGATATATCAAATTTCTGTAAGTTGAGTTACATCTATTTTTTTTTAGTATGTTTGTTACACTTAATTTTTATTTTATTTTTAAAAAAATTTATTTTAACTGGAGGCTAATTTACAATATTGTAGTGGTTTTTGCCATACATTGACATTAATCAGCCATGGGTATACATGTGTTCCTCATCTTGGACCCTCCTCCCAACTCCCTCCCCATCCCATCCCTCTGGGTCATCCCAGTGCACCAGCCCTGAGCACCCTGTCTCATGCATCGAACTTGGACTGGCGATCTGTTTCACATATGATAATACACGTTTCAATGCTCTTAAATCACTGAGAAGTTATCTCAAAGTAACTTCTGAGTACAATATACTGACCACATACCCCCAGACTAAAGCCAAAAAGCTATAATCAAATAAGTTTATAAACTAAATTTCATAGTAACATGGGTTAGCAAACTTGGAGCTATTTTCAGTATATTCTAGGTTTGAACAAATAAATATATTATGGATTATGTGAGTTGGGTTTATAATCCCTAGGTAAGAGAAGGGGCTTAAAAATACAGGAAAAATAAGATAAAGGCTAAATAAACTTTGTGGTATTGGAGGTGTTAGTCTGAATACACAATTCTGAAACCAAGTTCCCTTATCAAGTTTATGAGCAATCTCTCTATCCAAAATTTGATTCCCTCTCTTGTACACTCTGACCTCAAGCCTGTGCTGACTGAACACTAATCAACAAGAGTCAGATGACTAAAACTGCTATTACTGACAACGTCATTAAGCAACTAAAATTGCTTATGAACATCATCATTAATGTACAAACTCAGGTTGCTTTCTCCAGCACAAGATGAGTGGTCCCAGAGCCATGGACCACTTTGGCTGGAGAATCGTAAACCAGAGACATCCTGACTTCCCAAAACTACAAATAAGAAATGTCACAGTAATGCCTCTTTGTTCTTCCTCTAAAACATAACCCTAACTCAAAGACCAGGTGGGTTTGAAATCCTTACTTTGCTGTAAACTCCCATTGTCAGAGTTTCAGTACTGCAGGCATAGGAGCCCTTTGCTCAGTTTCAGTTTTTATTATATTTAGATAAAAACAGAAATAAACTTAGATATATGTGTATATATATGTATGTGTATATGTGTGTATATATGTGTGTGTGTGTATATATACACATAGATTTCTTAGCTCTGCCCATTGAAGGGATCTGAAAGCAATGACAACCCATAGCAATGAGCATACATAGCAACTAGATCTTGATTTCTAAATCATCTTCTCCACTGACAGAAATTAGGAAACACCTTAGAGAAATAGCTGATTCCAAAGTTCAGGTAGGAAGATAAGCCTGGAACATCTTTTTTGTGGCAAAAAGGAACTGGTTCAAGAATGTTAGGAACTTGTCAAAAGCTAGCTTGAATGGGTTCCCACTGCCAAATCTCGGACAATGTGAAAACCACAAAAAATAATGACAGTAACAGATTATGACCTACTGCATAAAATAAGAATCCATATTAATACATGCAAATAAAGGTAAGAAAATGCTCTCCAGCAGAATATTAACCAATAAGCAAAGAATAAAACTGATAAGCTGAAAAGAACAAAACTGATACGTAAAAAATAAAAACTGATAGCACAGTTCTGTAATATGAAAGCACAACTATCATAGTAATAACTGACTCAGGCAAACATCATCAACAGATGCTACAACTACTGGATAAAAGTTTGATGAAATCAAGGTATTTACATGGACTCAGTATCTCCCATCAGAGAAGGCAATGGCAACCCACTCCAGACCCTTGCCTGGAAAATCCCATGGGCAGAGGAGCCTGGTAGGCTGCAGTCCATGGGGTTGCTAGGAGTCGGACACGACTGAGCGATTTCATTTTCACTTTTCACTTTCATGCATTGGAGAAGGAAATGGCAACCCACTCCAGTGCTCTTGCCTGGAGAATCCCAGGGACGGGGGAGCCTGGTGGGCTGCCGTCTCTGGGGTCGCACAGAGTCGGACACGACTGAAGTGACTTAGCAGCAGCAGTACCTCCCATAACATTACTAATTAAAAAGGAAAACATTAAACTCTATAGTGGAGAAACCTGACAGACATCATCTTAAATAAGTGATCAAAGTTATCATCATCAGTACTGAACAAATAGATATCAAATGCTTCCTGGTATGATGCAATGGGAAGGATATAACATTACTCTGCAATATTCCCCTCAAAAGGCATAATCTGAATCTATTCATAAGGAAGGCAAATTCAAATTGAGAGACACTCTAAGAAATAAACGGCCTATACCATTCAAAAAAGATCATGAAAGGTAAGTCTGAAGAGTTCTTTCAAACTGAAGAAGACTGGAGATTAAACAAATATTTTATGCAGATCCTGGATTAGATCCTAGATTAGAAAAATTTTTCCCTACAAAAAACATTGAAACAAATGGCAAAATTTGAATAAAGTCAGTATATTAGATAATAATATTATAACCAATCTGTATTTCCTGATTTTGGAAAGAACATCGTTGTGATTACATAAGAGAATGTCTTAGTTTACTGAAAATATACATTATCATATCTAGGGTAAAGAAGTATCATATTCGTAACTTGCTCTAGTTTCAAAAATTAATATGCATATATAAAAAGAATATAGGGACCTCCCTGGTGGTCCAGTGGTTAAGAACCCAGCTTCCAATGCAGGGGATGGTCCTGGTGAGCTGCCCCTAAGGCACAACTGCTGGGGGGGGGGGGGTTGCCCACAAGTAAAGAGAAGCCCTTAAGGAGGAGCTTATGAAAACTTGAGCTCCTAAGCTCCTAGCAGCTAGTGAATGAATGCCAGAGGAGCTAAGACCATCATCTCCTCTTCCCCACCTCAGAACCTGCCTCTTCTAAGCCACTGCTACTTTTAATTTAGGCCTTTAAGACTTGCTTTCTGCCAGCTTCTGCCCTGTAAGGTTGATGTGACTTCTCAAAATTAAGGACAAAGAACTACTGCCACATTTTTGGTGGAAAAAAATATCACTAGTGTTTTAACTTCTACGGGGGATGGGAGAGGGAGAGGACAGTGGTAAGGAGATAGTAAACCAGCTAAAAACTATGTGAAATAGAGGAAATGGTGATTTTGATTAGTGAACCTCTAGGGATATAAGGTAACAATGAATAAATCTGTGCTATCTGAATGTCTGTTCTCATGTGGCTTCAAAAAATTAAAAGCAGGCAGGACCTCTGCATTGAGATGGTTAAGTTAACAAAGGAATAAGGGAAACATCTGTATGAGAGGAAAAGGTCAAAGCAGTGTGTCAAGGGAACTCTGCTATGCCTGGTATTAACATTTCACTTGAGTTGCTGGAGAGGTCAGATTACATATTTGTCGCCATCAGCTAATTTAATTGAAAGGTCTAGCCAACTCCAAAGCTATCAATCAGACAGAAGGATACCTAGCTCCGAGTACCTCTGAGTTTTACTTTGATTTCTGCATTTAATTACAGGAATACAAAATAGAGGGCCAGAACCATATTTTAAAGAGCCACATTCCAAAGTAAAGGTTTACTGTACAATCCATATATTATATTTGATGATCCATATTTGATAGCTCCTCACAGGGCCATGCAAAATTAGCATGGATGTTTCTTGGGCTTTTGATGTTCACAGCCATCATGTGCTTCACTGCTAAAATCAGGAAACATATGGGATGAATTGGTAAAGGCTGCTGGGAATTCCTGCTGCCTTTTTGTTTTCTGTTTTTAATTCATGGCTAAGGCCAATTCAGAATACCTCTAAACAAGACCAAGATCTAATACAGCACTTTTTAAACCATATCCATTCCCAGGATATTTTTAAATAAGAAAAGATGTTAAAGAAAGGTGTTGAAGAAAAATGATGGGAAATCAAGTATCTTCAGGGAACACCAGGATCCTTGGGAACATATGTCTAAAAACCTATAGTTTAGCTAGTGAAGAGAAGCAGCCACATGGTAGAGTGAAAAATGTGGGTTTTGGACTCAGATCTCAGTGAATTCAGTTATCAGGACTGAACTAAGTGTGAATAGTGTGTCTGCTACTGGTTAACTGTGTGACCTAGGGGAATTTATTTAACTTCTCTGAGACTTACTTTCTCATCTGTAAAACAGAGATACTAACTCCCTCTCAAGGATGTTTTCAGAATTACATGACATACATGAAAGGGGGTTCCCAGGTGGCCTGTGGTAAAGACTGGCCTGCCATGCAGGCGACATAGGTGGCTTGGGTTTGATCCTGTGTTGGGAAAATCACCTGAAGGAGGAAATGGCAACCCGCTCTAGTATTCCTGCCATAGAAAATTCCGTGGCAGAGGAGTCTGGTGGGCTACAGTTCTTGGGTTCAAAAAGAGTTGGACACAACTGAGTACAACATACATGACAAGTGCCCAGCAGAAAATCTGGCAAAGACTTTTTTCTTAAAAGAATTCAACTGGACTTATAGTCAGATTCAGTTGACATATCTGCTATAGACTCATTTTACAGGTTTAATTTATGATACCCCAACTGCTATAATTTCAGATAGCCTCAAGGCCTTGGAGAGGCCTGAGACAAAAACCAGAGACAGAGGCAAAAGTTACTTAACCAATAATAAAACCCAGAGACAGACTCTGTCACATGTAAATATACTAGCTCATACTGCACATGGGGCCAGTCAATACAGCACCAGAAAGACCCCTCCTCTTTGTAATTTTACTAAAGCAGAAACGATAACTAGGGGAGAGATTCTCCCTCAGCCTTTAAATTTTCAGGTATCTTAAGTAAATCTTTACAATTGAATGATCACTTTCTATGAAGTTCAAAACAATACTCTAAAATTGAGAATTGAGGCTAAAACCAGCACGTAAGAAATCTTACTTCCTCATCTTTCCTCCTGCTTTCCTTACCCTGGAGGAAGTATGAACTCAGGGAATTAACTCATCTTTATCCTAGTGCTACATGCATCCACTGTACTCTTATTTAAACCACCCTTCCGGTCTAAAAGCTTTCAGCAGCTACCTTAATGTTAAGAAGTCAGGCTCTGTAGTCACAAAAGATCTAGATTTTAAACTGTTCATTTATTAGCTCTATAGATTTCCAGGTGGCACCAGTGGTAAAGAACCCACCTGCCAATGCAGGTAGATGTAAGGGACGCGGGTGTGATCTCTGGGTAAGGAAGATCCCCTGGAGGAGGAAACGGCAACTCACTCCAGTATTCTTGCCTAGAGAATCCCAGGGACAGAGGAGCTTGGCAGGCTAGTTCACAGGGCTGCCCAGAGTCGGACATGACTGAATAGACTTAGCATGCACAGGTGAGATCTGAGTCAGTTTCTTAGTTTGTAAAAGAGGATATATAAATAAAAGTAAACGATTAAAAGGCAAAAGGTGGCCCAAAATAAACATTCAATATTAGTCATCATTATTATTAGGCAAGAGTTAACCTCAGTTATAGATCAAATAAACAAACAATTGAGTCTCAGAGGTAGAGTAACTTCCCAGTAGAATGGAACCTCAAACCCAAAGTCTGCCTCCAAATTCTGCTTTTTCCATTACGCCAAACAACCTATCTCATGTATGAAAGTGAAAGTCGGTCAGTTGTATCCAACTCTTTGGGACCCCACAGCCTATACATTCCATGGAATTCTCCAGGCCCGAATTCTGGAGTGGGGAGGCTTCTCCAAGGCATCTTCCCAACCCAGGGATTGAACCCAGGTCTCCCACATTGCAGGCAGATTCTTTACCAGCTGAGCCACAAGGGAAACGCCAGAATACTGGAGTGGGTAGCCTATCCCTTCTCCAGCATATCTTCCCGACCCAGGAATCAAACAGGGGACTGCAGCACTGCAGGCGAATTCTTTACCAACTGAGCTCTCAGGGAAGCCCTATCTCATGTCGATCCCTGTCGTTTTAAACAAGCTACTAACTGCAAAGTACTAGTCTTTATTGTGTAGTCACAGGTTATGGATGTTTTTAATCTTATTCCATTTTTTCTTTTTCATATCCTAATAGTTTAGGAGGAAAACTGACTGAACACACCAGTGTGCCATAGCAGGTGATGATCAGGGGGAAAGACGAGACCCAGTTTCTCCTTGTCAGTATCCTTATCTGGAATAGCCTCTCCCCTCTCCAAGTACATTTGCTGCTTTTACATCTGCTATGATCTAGGCTCGAATAAGTACCCTAGGCCTAGTGAGAGTACCTCTAAGCCTGCAGAACAAATGGAATACAAACTTTCCAAACCAGAAGGAGCGAGTCATGCATGTAGGGAGAATTTCCTTCAGAAGAACAAGGGACACAGCTAGACAGAGACAACACTCATAGGAAGGGGGCAGGATAATTAAATTCCATATCCTCAGATGGAAAGAGAGCCAGCTGATGGGAGTCTACGTCAGTCAGCTTCCCAGGGTGGGAAAGAATGGAGACTGGACCTAGAGGAGCCAACAGAAGGGACCTGATTCTACCTCAGAGAAGTCTCCTTGGTGCACTCTCACATCTCTTCTTTCATCCTAAGCTAAGGGCCAGATAAGGAAAGAGTTACTGAATGGGACAGTTCTCACCCCTTTTGAAGAGTAATGCTTATCTACCATAAAATACTTATGGGTGAGTTTTTCACTAAGGAATATGGTCATTTATCATCCTACTTGTAACTGTTCAGAAATCTTTTAAGTTCAAGAATGTACGTATTTTTCTCCACATTTGTGGATTTTGTACTTACCTACTAGGCAAATTAAATCACAATAATGCAGATACTATCACAACCCTGAAGGAACTTAATACTTAGGAGTTTGCACTCATATCTTAAGAAGACAGAATGAGTGCCACCAGAGAGGAAAGAGCTGTTGTGCTGTGAAAAGTTCTAGGACAGGTTTCATTGCCATCCAGCCCCTGGCAGGCATAACTTCAGCCAGAACTCACTGTTATCTATTAACAAGGTTTCCCACAGGTCCAGATCTGGAGAACCACTCATCAAGCCCTCAATAGCCCCCAGTTTCCAGTCTATACCCTCAGCCAATAAGGTTCATGCTTCATCCTCCTGGAAAAAGTCCCTCTCCTTCCAAATGTCACCTCCTTACCTGAACATTACTTGGACCCTCAAAGAACAATTACAATGTGCCTACTCTGCATTCCCCAAAGTCTTTGAGAACTTAAAGCACTTTATCATTATCCAAGTATTTGTGCAGGACCTCTACTAGATAGGGGCTTCCCTGGTGGCTCAGATGGTAAAGAATCTGCCTGCAATGTGGGAGACCTGGGTTCAATCCCTGGGTTGGGAAGATCCCCTGGAGAAGGGAAAGGCTACCCACTCCAGTATACTGGCCTGGAGAATTCCATGAACTATACAGTCCATGGAGTCGCAAAGAGTCGGACACGACTGAGCGACTTTCACTTCACTTCTACTAGATTGTGAGATTCCAAGTCATCTGTATCCTTAGCCACTAACAGCACTCAAAATAGTATGTCAGGCCCAGTTTAAGTATTCTACATATCTTAACACATACATTCTACTAATATGTACATCACAGTAAGTCATCACAGTAAAACTGAAAAAGAGATGACAGGAACTCTCTTCTCAGTTTTACAAGTGAGGAAAATTAAGTGCACAGAAAGGTTAAGTAGTGCTGAAAGCTAGTAAGGACTGGACCTCAGGATTTCAATCTAGGCACAACTTCAGAACTGAATTTCAACAGACATCATGGGTTGAGGGGAAGGTTGGACTACAAGATCAATGGTCTCCATCACATGGAGCACAGTTACTATTCACACACTGGGGTGTGGAAAGCCAAACACTGGAACTTCTACTTATATTTGTTTCAGTTCATCCTTTTGTAAAACATCTATTTTTGCACGTTATAAAATGTACATAATAGACAGTACAGTCAACACTGTAACAGTAACTTAAACACACATAATGTGTGTGCATACTCAACCATATTTACTGATACAAAGAACATTAAAATCATTTGAGGCCACTATTCTAGACTATTTCCCCCAGGGACTCAGTTCCTCCATTCTCTCTGCCTAGCACTTTAGTTAAAAAACATTAGCCAATCAAGACTATAGGTGAACTTCAGAGAGGTAAGAGTTTGGTCTTTATATTTGGAAGCCCTACATCAGCTCGAGGACCGGCTGCTTAGCAGATGGTCCATGTTGAATCTAACTGTATCATGAGAACCTCATTTTAAAAAATTCTCTTCAGGAAAAAAAAAAGGCTCTCAACATTTTAATGCAACTTATAAATACTTCCAGATTAAAAAAAAAAAATACTAAGCACATTGCCTAGAAATGTTATATAGAATTCTCTTAGGATGACTATAAACAAACAAAAAACAAACCTTAGTTACATAATAGAACCAAAAAATTGTACTTTAGAGCTTAAACAGAAAACTGCATAAAAGAGATCTGGGCATTAAAAAAAAAATCTAAGTTCATATTAAAGGTCCTTTCCCTATACAGAGATAGTGTAACTTTGTCAGACCTAAAGGTCACCTCTGCTAGTCTCTGCTGAGTTAAACTCCAAGAGGAATAGATTAAACTTTCCAAAGCAGCAACTGCAGGCTGACTATGAAGAGGCATTAGCTGGGTCCACCTACCTACTCCGCATTTCTTCAATTCAACATTTAATGGGCATCAAACAAAGAAAAGAGGCTGTGTAAAGCCCCCCTTTTATGGGTGGAGGAACTTGGGCTCTGAGGCTAAATCCACAAGGTTCCTCCTGTCCTCAGCTTCATCCTCTGCACAATGGGCATACACAAATACTTAAGTCTTATCTATGTTACCAGGATTAAACGAGAGAAAACATGCAAAGTGGATTTATCTGTTTCTTCACTGAACATGTCTCTCTCCCTTCCCCCAACTAAAACTCAAAGCTTGAGTCTGGTTTATCTAGTTTGCTGCTATATTCCCAGGGCCAAAATGGTTCTTTTTATTTAATAAATGATTTAATAAACACTAAATGAATAGAATGCAAAATGCCTGTTGCTCAAAAAATGTTCGCTATTATGGCTATTACTGCTAACAAGAAACAATGAACATTTTATTGTTAAGAGACCCACACCTCCTCCAAAGATCTCACATTTCTAAGAGGTACAGTTGATAAATGCTGAAAAGGAGAAATGAAGGTAAGAAAAATAACTGGATCATAAAGCAAGACTAACCTAAAATAAAATTAAAATCTCAAATAAATACACAGTCAGAGCTGAATTTCGAGCTTTCTCGAGTGAGGTTCACTCTGGATAAGGTTTAACAGCGATTACAATAATGACAGTTTTCACGCCTATGTGTGCCAGAGTCCGTATCAAGCCTATTTGGCCTCACAAAACCCTGAACCGGGGTGGGGAAGGGCTGGAGATGTTCTTCTCGCCTTCATTTTGCAGAAGGGGGAACTGAGGCTCATAGAGACCCAAGGTCACCGCCTGTAAGCGGAGGAGCCGCAATGTGAACCCCGGCAGTCAGACCCCTGAGCCTGCACTCAACAGGCCCCTCAGAGGGGCCATCCTCGCCTCTTCCACCATCCGCCACACACCCTTCGAAATTGGATGTGTGTAATATTTCTCCAGGGCCGGACTTAGTGGCCCCGGCGCCAGGAGAACAAAACAATCCTTGTCCGCCGGCAAGTTAGATGGACGCCGGCCCGGCCGGGGCTCCGAGGCCGCGGTGCCCAGAGATTCGCACACGCCACGAGCTCCGAGCTCTCGAGCGGTGCAGGAGGAGCCTGGGCGGCCCTGGGAGCCCGGGAAGGCCCGGCCTGCCGGGTGACCTTGGATTTGCCGCCCTTCTTGGGGCCTCAGTTTACCCAGCCTGGCCTCGCGCCGGGGGCCTCCCGGGAGCTCGCGCCTGTGGAGCTGCAGGCCTTCACACGCCCCCCTCAGCCGTCCGCTTTCCCGCCCCGCTTACGCTGGAAGGCGGCCGCTCCAGGGACGCCCACCATCGCCCAACGCCGCTGCCGCGCACCTCCGCCTCCACTCGCGGCCCGGGTCCCCCGCAGGCTCCGCTGCGGGACCTGTAGCCGCCAAGCTCGCCGACCCCAGAGGCTCTGATGCCGCCGCCGCCGCCGCCGTTAGGCCGCGCGCCGNACCAGGCTCCTCCGTCCATGGGAGTTTCCAGGCAAGAGTACTGGAGTGGGATGCCATTGCCTTCTCTGAATTCTCTCTCTAGCACAAGTCAAAATAAGTTTTTATACTTGCAAGAAAGAAAAAGGAAAAATGTGACAAAAATTGGTTGAAATGCAGTTGAAAAGTCAGGAACCACGACAGACCATATAATCATGTGGCCTATAGCCACAGGTCATCCTCCCTGGTCGTTTGTGACATGTACCAAAGTCACTGATAAGCACCCGCAAGGATAAGGGTCTTTCTTTACTAAGAGTAGCAGTGTGGCATGCACGGCATCTTAACCCAAAGTAACTGACTTGAGGATGCTTGAGATTTATTTCTCAACAAATATTTATTAAACACCTTATTATGCGCCAGGCAGTGAGCTAAGTATCATTGTGAGGAGCAGATTGAAATGGACTGGCCCAAGACTGCTCCATGACTCTGAGAACAAGAGCAAGTTTACAGTCTAACTTGGAAAGGTTGCAAGTTCCAAAAATTCTCTCCATTTCTTAGCATTTTCCCTTTCTCTTTCCTCTGCAGATTTCCTACAATATCACCCCTCATAGTGCTCCAGACACACCTCCTTTCCTCTCTTTATGTTACAGGAAGATTCACAAAGCTTCCTTCATAGGAGTGGGCTTAAGTTCAAGCCTCATCTCTACCAATCGTGAGACCTCATGCTAGTCGCTTCATCCAAGGTTCAAGTCACTATATGTACGGGGCGGATAACGGTGGGATTGACAGAGGGTGAGGAGTGAGGCAGAATGTATGTTATGACATCATGCGCTCAGACACTCAGTCATGTCTGACTCTTGGCGACCCCATAGACTATAGCCTGCCAGGCTCATCTGTTGATGGAATTTTCCAGGGAAGAACATGGGAGTAGGTTGCCATTTCCTACTCTACATGACATCACAGTTCTCAATAAATATTATTATTAAAAGGTTAAAAAATGTACTGAAAAGTCAAGACCATTTTGTACCTTAATTGAAATGTATTGCTACTGTTCAAAATTCTTAAAAAATAAAAACAAACAAAAAGCTCATTACATTTTCTAATTCTAAATAGTTTCTGCTCATCAATCTGGCAAACTTTTCCTGAAATGTGTCAACTAATCTCTAATCTCTGCACTTCCTGAACAATGCTTTTTGTTTCTCTTTTTCCTCTCTCTCTCCACATTTTACCACTAATGAGCAAGTCTTCTTTTCTGGGTGCCACAAAGGACAGGAATTTAGGAGAATGGTTTTCAATCCAAAAGAAAAACTGCATTGACAAGATAACAGAGGGTTTCAAAGTATTAGAATCACCAAGTCTTCATCCAGAGGACTTCATTTTCCTTTAAAAATGGGGAGCCTCTGCCAGTTTTTGCAAAGGAAGTCAACTCTTGCTATAAAGTGAGAAAAGTCAAAAGGCCCAAGTTCTAATGCCTCAGAGAGTCACTAACTGATGTGTCTGTGTAACAGATACTGGGTTTTGCTTGTTTTTGCTTTCCTACATCCACCCATCACCCATTACAAAGGCCTTGTAAGAGGTAGAGTCTATACCTACACCCAGGGACACAGACTTCTAATGTCGCTCCACCAATCAGATGCTCTCCACATAGATTTCAATCTAGAGCTAGTGACCCAGAGAACTGGACACGGAGCATCCAATCTGATGGTAGAGGCAAAATAACAGCAGCAACATCCTGTTCTAGGGAGAAAACACAGAGATGTGAACAGTGTCGGCAGACGCACTGCACGAGGGGTAGTCGTCAGCATGAACATCTTCAGTGCACCCGTTCTAGGATAGGGTTTTTGCTTGTAGCTTTGATTGCTGCAATTATTTATGTTTTCAGCAGCTTTCCCAGGATTTCTGCCTCTTGTTCAGGTCGTCTCAAAAAGTTCTTTTCTCTTTGAGTCAGCCCAATTTCTTTTTCTTTTGATGGTTTAGTTGCTAAGTCATGTCCCAACTCTTGCGACCCCACAGACTATAGCCTGCCAGACTCCTCCGTCTGTGGGATTTCCCAGGCAATAACACTGGAGTGGGTTGCCATTTCCTCCTCCTCCAGGGGAATCTTCCTAAGGCAGGAATCAAACCCAGGTCTCCTGCATTGCAGACAGATTCTTAACCGATTGTCTTTTGCTTGTAACTAAAAGCCTGGGCCTAGTACCAAGCCCTGTGCCTCAGTTTCCTCACTCTTCGAACCACAGAGCGGCACTTCAGGATCTCTCTGGTTCCTTCCAGTTCTACCAATTTTATAAGCTGCCATCACAGAATATCAAATAAGCCAACTGAGAACCAAATTCTGTAAGGAAGGAAAGGAAAGGCTTCAAGGGGGAACAATCGACCTCTCATAAAAGGACTGGCCAAAGTGAGTAAGCAAATCCTTTCGCTTACCCAGAACCACCTCCCAGGCTCTGTTTCCTCATTCATGTGTGAGCACATGCACACAACTTTTCACAAACCCGCTGAAATGGCTCCACCTGCCCCAGGGGTGATTCCGAGTGTGAGCTACATAATAAATACATGAACCGTGTCCTAAGGGCCAGCTGGGGAATTCTAACTGGAAGCAGTCTTTTGAGAAGCTTTATCTGTTGCAAGTGAGTAGTGTATCTTATCGGATTTCTCCCTCTAATCACAGGAAGATTCCACACCTTATCAAGTTGTTATCAAATCAGTCTGACCAGGGCACAACGTCCTGATTGAAAAGAATGTGCACTCTCACATGAGCATGAAAAGCAGGCTAACTCTCAGCCCAGGCAGAACACTGGGCCTGGAGATCCAGAACGCCCAAGTCCAGTACACACTGCCTCACAGACCCACGTGATCGCTGGGCACATCTCAGAGTTAACACCAACTTCTTTGCCACTTACCCTGAAATGATTGGGTTAGAACAAGGTTTAGTTGCTATGTCTGATTCTTGTGATCCCATGTAGCCCTCGAGGCTCCTCTGTCCCTGGGATTTCCCAGCCAAGAGTACTGGAAAGTGAAGTTGCTCAGTCGTGTCCAACTCTTTGCGACCCCATGGACTGTAGCCTACCAGGCTCCTCTGTCCGTGGGATTTCCAGGCAATAGTACTGGAGTGGATTGCCATTTCCTTCTCCAGGGGATCTTCCTGACCCAGGGATTGAACCTGGGTCTCCCTCAATGCNCCGCCCCGTCCCCCGGGCACGCCCCCGCCGCGCGTTCTCGCCCGCCAGACCAACGCACGCGGAAGCCTGGCCCCTAGACCGACTCGTACTAAACCCCGCCTCCTGACCTGCTCCGCCCCTTCCGCGCGAACCTACTACCCTATCCCGGCGCACCCTGCTTCTCAGTCCCGGCCCCCTTGACGCGCGCCCATCACATGCAAGTTCCACTCTTCAGGCTTTGGGATTCCAGCTGTGGCCAAGGCAACTGCCAGAACCCAGAGGCGGAGCCCTAGGGGGCGGAGCTTAGGGGGGAAGGGCACAATGCCTCACCTGAGTTCGTCTGGTTAAGGTCCTTTCGCCTTTGCGCCTGTCTTTAGGCAACTCACTTCTCCCGACAGTGTTCCAAGTATTTAAAATGTCATGATCATAATGTTAATAACTGTTAGCTGTCATTATTATTACCGAGCTATATTCATACACTCCATCCCGTTAATCCTTACAATGAGCAAGAGAAGTATTATTATTATTCCCCCTTTGGTATACATGCGGATAGGGCTTTCCCACCAACCAGGTTGCTCACTGGGTTCAGTTAACAAATAGCAGAGATGGGATTGGAAGCTAGGAACTTGTGACTTCAGACCCAGTACTTTGAACTACTCTGAAGTATTCTGCCTCCCAAAGTCTCTAAATTAAAACAAGAGATTAAAATTTCCAAACTTCTCTATGTACAAAGATACCAAAAGCAAAGTTCTTTAACTAAACTTGTCTTTTGCAAGCAAAAGACTGAGATAGAATAGTTGGCAATATACTCAACAAAAAATCAATATTCAAAATAAATAAAGAGCTCCTTAAAACCAATAAGAAAAGTAAGATAATTTAATAGAAAAATGGACAAACAATAAATAGACTATGCACAGAAAAGAAAATCTGAATAGCTAATAAACATTTTTAAAAGATGCTCAGTCTTTCTAATAATCAGGACAACACCAAACAATGAGTTGCTACATTTCATGCAGTAGATTGTAAATTCCACTGTGGGTCTCCATCCCAAAGAAATACTAGTTTATGTGCACAAAAAGTTGTGTAGTAAAGAAGGTTATTCAAAAGATCTTCAAAAAGTGGAATTGACTTGAATGTCCAAAGTGGAAAACTAGTAAAACAAACTATGGAAAATAATATACAACATTTAAAAAGTAGGTAGATCTACTTATAATAAAAAGTTGCCAAGACATACTTGTTAACTGAAAAAGCAAATTCAAGTTCCATATAGTTATTCTTTTGCTTTACTTCCAAGTTTTGAATAATTGGATAATTTTTCTTAACACCTACATACGATGTACACTCTAAAATTGTGCTAAATCTAAGCCCACATGCCAGAGCCAGACAAAGTGAATATAAATTATAGCTCCATATTACCAGATATATAGACCTGGACAAGTCATCCTACATTTCTAAGCCTAAGCAAGTAGTTCACAATAGTACCTAGCTAGAAACATGGTTGCATGAAAAGTACAGTGCCTGGTACATTTTTAAAATGTTACACTTATTATTATATGCACTTTCTTTTTTGTGTGTTAATCTCTTTCCCCTCCCAGTACCAAACCTCTAACCTTCATGCCTGGAAGTTGTTAACACAAAGTAGGTGCTCAAAAAAAGTCTTGCTAATGCATTCTATTACCAATTGAATCCTGCCATATACTGCCTTGCCTTGTCTTGGCACTTAGCTATTTGGAATATAATAATTGAGCAACCTTTGAAGTATTTTTATGACATAGATATTTAAGAAATTTTTGCTGAATTAAAGGAAAATTCAGCAAAAGGAAGAAAGGAAAGGAGTAGGGACAATAATTAACCTGCCTAAGACCACATACTATGAAGTGGTTGCCTGATCAAAGAGGCTAAATTTTCTGCCACAATATCACACTCGAGCTGATAAGTATGAATTAATTTATTAAACATGTAGTGAGAAACTAGCCCATAACTCAGTGGTTCTCAAAGTGGGCTACTGTCAAAATCATTCGGAAATGAGAAACTGATTTAGAAACACATACTCACAGGCCCTGCTGATCAGGAAAGCGCCCAGGTCTGGAACCACAAGAGCTCCCCTCCAGAGGTAAAAGGAAAGGAAAGGGCCTTCCGCTTCTTTCCAAGTCTACCCACTCCAGTATTCTTGGGCTTCCCTTGTGGCTCAGCGGGTAAAGAATCCACCTGCAATGCGGGAGACTTGGGTTCAACCCCTGGGTTGGGAAGATCCCCTGGAAAAGAGAAAGGCTACCCACTCCAGTATTCTGGCCTGGAGAATTCCATGAACTGTACACTCCACGGGGTCACAAAGAGCCAGACACAACTGAGCAGCTTTCAACTCTTCCCAAAGTCTTCTCTGTCGTTGCCAAGTCAAATCTTCTTACTTCTATGAGAGCATCTCCATTGCTCTCAGGCTGTCGAACAGGATGTGACTCCCATTGTGTACCAGGTCTCTAGCCTCACCTCACCTCTCAGAGCCCGCTTCCTCCCTCCACTACCAGCCCACACTTCACTCCTATACATCCGTTAGGTATCAGCTCATCTGGTACTTCCTCAGAAAACCCTCCAGAACTGTGAGACCTCCTAGTGTCCACTCCTGTAGGACTATGCAGCTCTTATTCACAGCACAGAACCCATTTGTCATCTTGCATTTATTTTCCCCATTCTTGGATTACTATCCATCTTCTTCTATAGACCTCAAGCTCCATAAAAATTTCCTTTTTCTTGTTTTCCACTATGTCTCCAGCATCTGGGACAGAGATGGCCCACCGTAAATACCTGTTAAATAAATAAGGGTACTATTAAAGTGGAGGTGCAGAGTACATCATGAGAAACGCTGGGCTGGAAGAAGCACAAGCTGAAATCAAGATTGCCGGGAGAAATATCAATAACCTCAGATGTGCAGATGACAACACCCTTATGGTAGAAAGTGAAGAGGAGCTAAAAAGCTTCTTGATGAAAGTGAAAGTGGAGAGTGAAAAAGTTGGCTTAAAGCTCAACATTCAGAAAACGAAGATCATGGCATCTGGTCCCATCACTTCACAGAGAATAGATGGGGAAACAGTGGAAACTGTGTCACACCTTATTTTTCTGGGCTCCAAAATCACGGCAGATGGTGATAGCAGCCATGAAATTAAAAGACGCTTACTCCTTGGAAGAAAAGTTATGACCAACCTAGATAGCATATTTAAAAGAAGAGACATAACTGCCAACAAAGGTCCGTCTAGTCAAGGCTATGGTTTTTCCAGTGGTTATGTATGGATGTGAGAGTTGGACTGGGAAGAAAGCTGAGTGCTAAAGAATTGATGCTTTTGAACTGTGGTGTTGGAGAAGACTCTTGAGAGTCCCTNCCAAAATCACGGCAGATGGTGATAGCAGCCATGAAATTAAAAGACGCTTACTCCTTGGAAGAAAAGTTATGACCAACCTAGATAGCATATTTAAAAGAAGAGACATAACTGCCAACAAAGGTCCGTCTAGTCAAGGCTATGGTTTTTCCAGTGGTTATGTATGGATGTGAGAGTTGGACTGGGAAGAAAGCTGAGTGCTAAAGAATTGATGCTTTTGAACTGTGGTGTTGGAGAAGACTCTTGAGAGTCCCTCAGACTGCAAGGAGATCCAACCAGTCTATTCTGAAGGAGATCAGCCCTGGGATTCCTTTGGAAGGAATGATGCTAAAGCTGAAACTCCAGTACTTTGGCCACCTCATGGGAAGAGTTGACTCATTGGAAAAGACTCTGATGCTGGGAGGGATTGGGGGCAGGAGGAGAAGGGAACGACCGAGGATGAGATGGCTGGAAGGCATCACTGACTTGATGGAAGTGAGTCTGAGTGAACTCCGGGAGTTGGTGATGGACAGGGAGGCCTGGCGTGCTGCGGCGATTCATGGAGTTGCAAAGAGTCGGACACGACTGAGTGACTGAACTGAACTGAACTGAGGCACAGGCATCTGTGAGAGTACAAAGAGTCTTTCTAGTCAGCCCCCTTGACACCCTTCCCCAACACATGCCCTTGGGAGTCATACAAGCATCGTCAGGAAAGGAGAGAATCAATGCATTCACTAAATAAATATTTATAAAACAGAAGACATCTGGAAAATTCCCAACCACTTGAAAACTAAAATATATAGTACTTCTAAATGACCAGTGGATCAAAGAAGAAGTCACGGGAAAATTAGTAAGTATTTACAATGCAAAAATCCTCAACAAGATATTAACAAATTTTATTCTACAATATACAAAAGGGATAATATATCATGGTCAAAGTGGAATTATCCTGGAAATTCAAAGCTGATTTAAAAACTTTTGTTTACACAAAAACTTGTGCATGGTTGTCAATAGCAGCTTTATTCAAAATTACTAAAAACTGGAAATCTAAGTGTTCCTCACTTAGTGAATGGATAAACTATGGTACAAACATCATTCAAGCAAACATTATTTACCATTAAAAAGGGACACATTTCTGGAAGGCACAACAGCGTGAATGAGGGTAGTGGAGGGATGGACTGAGTGTTCAGGGTTAGTAGATGCAAACTGTTATATATAGAATGGATAAACAAAGTCCTACTGTATAGTACAGGCAACTATATTCAATATTCTGTGATAAACCATAATGGAAAGGAATATTAAAAAATTGTATAGCGACTTCCCTAGTGGTCCAGTGATCCATGCTTCGACTGCAGGGATCACGGATTCCATCCCTGGTTGGGCAACTAAGATCCTGTGTGCTGCAAAAAAAAGGATTGAAGATCTAAGATTCCATGTGCTGAAACAAAGGCTTGGCACAGCCAAATAAATAAATGTTAAAAAATAAAAGTGAAACCATTGAAATGCAAGGTACATACACAGCAATATACACAAATCTCAAGCACACACGTTGAATTGTTTCAGGCTTAACACCCTGTAACCACTACTTATATCAAGATAAAGTTCATTTCTACCACCCTAGAAGGCTCTGTAATGTCCCTTTTCAGTTAATACTGCATCCAGAGATTATCACTATTCTATCACTTTAGCTAAACGATTGTTTCTTAACAGCTTTCAGTTCAGTTCAGTTCAGTCGCTCAGTCGTGTCCGACTCTGCGACCCCATGAATCGCAGCACGCCAGGCCTCCCTGTTCATTATCTCTCAGAGTTCACTCAGACTCACGTCCATCAAGTCCGTGATACCATCCAGCCATCTCATCCTCGGTCTTCCCCTTCTCCTCCTGCCCCCAATCGCTCCCAGAATCAAAGTCTTTTCCAATGAGTCAACTCTTCCCATGAGGTGGCCAAAGTACTGGAGCTTCAGCTTCAGCGTCATTCCTTCCAAAGAAATCCCAGGGCTGATCTCCTTCAGAATGGACTGGTTGGATCTCCTTGCAGTCTGAGGGACTCTCAAGAGCCTTCTCTAACAGCACAGTTCAAAAGCATCAATTCTTCGGCACTCAGCCTTCTTCACAGTCCAACTCTCACATCCATACATGACCACTGGAAAAACCATAGCCTTGACTAGACGGACNCCCCAGACAGCCATTTTGCTTTTTTGCATTTCTTTTCCATGGGCATGGTCTTAATCCCTGTCTCCTGTACAATGTCACGAACCTCAATCCATAGTTCATCAGGCACTCTATCTATCAGATCTAGGCCCTTAAATCTATTTCTCACTTCCACTGTATAATCATAAGGGATTTGATTTAGGTCATACCTGAATGGTCTAGTGGTTTTCCCTACTTTCTTCAATTTGAGTCTGAATTTGGCAATAAGGTGTTCATGATCGAGCCACAGTCATCTCCTGGTCTTGTTTTTGCTGATTGTGTAGAGCTTCTCCATCTTTGGCTGCAGATAATATAATCAATCTGATTTCAGAATTGACCATCTGGTGAGGTCCATGTGTAGAGTCTTCTCTTGTGTTGTTGGAAGAGGGTGTTTGCTATGACCAGTGCATGTTCTTGGCAAAACTCTATTAGCCTTTGCCCTGGTTCATTCTGTACTCCAGGGCCAAATGGCAAATTACTCCAGGTGTTTCTTGACTTCCTACTTTTGCATTCCAGTCTCCTATAATGAAAAGGACATCTTTTTTTTGGGGTGTTAGTTCTAAAAGGTCTTGTAGGTCTTCATAGAACCATTCAACTTCAGCTTCTTCAGCATTAGTGGTTGGGGCATAGGCTTGGATTATCGTGATATTGAATGGTTTACCTTGGAAATGAACAGAGATCATTCTGTCATTTTTGAGATTACATCCAAGTACTGCATTTTGGACTCTTTTGTTGACCATGATGGCTACTCTATTTATTCTAAGGGATTCCTGCTCACAGTAGTAGATATTATGGTAGACTCAGTAGACCTAAGGAATTGCTGGGGACCCTGACTGTTTCTTGTCCAAACCAAATGAATTATTTTTGTTTAACTGGTGACAAGGAAGATGAAGATGGGTGGCAGAGAGAAATGTTCGATGCCTGCCATCTGCCCTGACCATGCCCTTCCACTAACATAGGATAAACACAAGGCCTGGCCAGATGACAGTCAATGAGGGGAAGCAGTTTAAAGGTATATGATCCTTGTTGGGTAAACAGGAGTCTGAAATGCTCATGGTGCTTTAGAAAGCCTAGCTATACACCAGAGAAATACCTGGGAGTTTTCTAATAAGCAAAGTTTTTTCTCCATTGGAGGCTGAAGAGCCCAAGAGCTCTCTGAGGGAGAGACAACAAAGCAAGTTATATCATTAAAATTCACTACTGTTTATGATTGAGGAGGAAGTGAGCAAACTCAAGATGAGGACTTTGAATACTACATAACATGGTCAGGAAGAAAAGGAAAATCACTCAATTCTCAACACTGAGAATTATATTTTTCTCACCATTTCACTGTACAGTCTTCTCAGACCATGCTGTTAATGCGTTTTGCATCCAGCCTTTTTTCACTATTATCTTTTTTTTCTATCTGTATTTTTTCATGTCACTACCAGCAGTTTTTCGTGTCACTAGAAACTACTCATTAACATTCTTTGATGGTCTCATAATACTCTTCTTGTGGTAGAATCCAATTTTTTCAAAGACAAATTATGCCTTATTGAACACCACTGTGCATTAGCTTTTCCTCTTTTTTGATTCTTAAAGTAGGTTTTTCAGAGTGGAAGTATTGGATCAAATAATAGCAGGATTTTCAATTTTAACAAATCATTTTTTCCACCTGTAGGGTTTGAGCATGCTCATCTAACAATGGGTATTACAGTTATTTTACAGCATTTCCAAATTTGTAGATGAAACTGTGGACGATCGCTAATGGCCAATATCCATTCCTGAGAGTGAGTAAATCCCCAAGACTCAGAAGTGCCCAATAGAAGTAGATGCTACTCCAAACCAGTGCACCTCCTGCCTGACAGGCAATGTGAGAAAGGCTTGCTCCTGTCAACGTCCACAACCAATCACCATTCAATTGACATCACCAGTAAACGCCCATGAGTCCATGCCTTCCTCTTTATACTTGCTTCCACTGTCCAGGGTGGACAGTGGAAAAAAATTTTTTTTAAGTTTTTATTATTTACTTTTGGTTGTGCTAGGGGCAATGGCATCCCACTCCAGTACTCTTGCCTGGAAAATCCCATGGATGGAGGAGCCTGGTGGGCTACAGTCCATAGGGTTGCACAGAGCCGGACATGACTGAGCGACTTCGCTTTCACTTTTCACTTTCACGCACTGGAGAAGGAAATGGCAACCCACTCCAGTGTTCTTGCCTGGAGAATCCCAGGGACGGGGGAGCCTGGTGGGCTGCCATCTCTGGGGTCGCACAGAGTTGGACACGACTGAAGCGATTTAGCAGCAGCAGCAGCAGTTCTTCATTGCTGTGCATGGACTTCTCATTGCCGTGCTTCTCTTGTGGCTTAGGGGCTCCAGAGCTCAGTCAGGCTCAATAGTTGTGTTTCCGGGGCTTAACTGCCCTGCTGCATGTGGCATCTTCCTGAACCTTGGCTTGAACCCACGTTTCCTGCACTGGTGGGTGGATTCTTAATCGTTTAACCACCAGAAAGTCCTCTCATCACTTCTTTATTTATTTTGGTCTCTTTTTAGACATTTTATTATGAACTGCATCATACCTATAGAAATGCACACTGCATTAGCATGGTTTCTAGCCCAGAGCCTGTGTTTCCTTCTTTCGTACACTGAACATTGACTGTGCCAAGCATTGTCCTGAGCACTGGGGTTACTGCAGTGAAGAAGACAGAGAAGGTGAGAAGGAGTCAGATTCAAGGTATATTTTGAAGGCAGAGCCAACAGTATTTGCTGATGGCTTCTTTGTGTGTGTGCGATTAGTCAGTCATCATGTTCAACTCTTTTGCGATCCCATGGACTATAGCCCACCAGATTCCTCTGTCCATGGGATTTCTCAGGCAAGAATACTGGAGTGGGTTGCCATTTCCTTCTCAGGGGTTTTTCCCAACCCAGGGATCATTTCGGTGTCTCCTGCATCACAGGAGGATTCTTTACCACTTGCACCACCTGGGAAGCCAGGGCTCCTTTGTAGGGTGATGGAAAGAGAGGGATCAAGGTTGATCTGAAGGTTTGGGCTGGGACAGCTGAAAGGATGGGGCAGCTGTTGCCTAACCTGGAGACAGCTATAAATTGAACAGACACATCCTGGAGACAAGGATGAGTTCAGTTTTAGGGATGTTGATTTGGAGATGACAATTGACAGTCACATCAAGATTTATCAGGCTGGCCCAGAAGTTCGTTTGGGTTTTTCAGTAAGCTTGGATGGAAACCCAAACGAACTTTTGGGCCAATCCAATACATTTCCAAATAGGAAAAGGAGTACGTCAAGGTTGTATATTGTCACCCTGGTTATTTAACTTATATGCAGAGTACATCATGAGAAACACTGGGCTGGAAGAAGCACAAGCTGGAATCAAGATTGCTGGGAGAAATATCAATAACCTCAGCTATGCAGATGACACCACCCTATGGCAGAAGGTGAAGAGGAACTAAAAAGCCTCTTGATGAAAGTGAAGGAGGAGAGTGAAAAAGTTGGCTTAGAGCTCAACATTTAGAAAACAAAGATCATGGCATCTGGTCCCATCACTTCATGGCAAATAGATGGGGAAACAGTGGAAACAGTGTCAGACTTTATTTTGGGGGTCTCCAAAATCACAGGAGATGGTGATTGCAGCCATGAAATTAAAAGACGCTTACTCCTTGGAAGGAAAATTATGACCAACCTAGATAGCATATTTAAAAGCAGAGTCATTACTTTGCCAACAAAGGTCTAGTCAAGGCTATGTTTTTTCCAGTGGTCATGTATTGATGTGAGTGTTGGACAATGAAGAAAGCTGAGCGCTGAAGAATTGATACTTTTGAACTATGGTGTTGGATAAGACTCTTGAGAGTCCCTTAGACTACAAGGAGATCCAACCAGTCCATCCTAAAGGAGATCAGTCCTGGGTGTTCATTGAAAGGACTGATGTTGAAGCTGAAACTCCAATACTTTGGCCACCTCATGCGAAGAGCTGACTCACTGGAAAAGACCCTAATGCTGGGAAGGATTGGGGGCAGACGACGAGATGGCTGGATGGCATCACCGACTCAATGGACATGGTTTTGGGTAGACTTCACGAGTTGGTGATGGACAGGGAGGCCTGGCGTGCTGCGGTTCATGGGGTCGCAAAGAGTTGGACAGGACTGAGTGACTGAACTGAACTGAATACATTTCTTGCTATGGTTGTTAAACCCCAGGGCCCACCTGGTTTGAAATAGTCTGAATGTGACCTATTTACGCCTTTCAGTCTCTGGTGCAGCTGAGCCGTGGCAAGGAGAGGTTGCTAATCTTCCCCTCCCCCTGCACTCCAGGCCTCCCATCTGGCACACCTTCCTCAGGTGTCAGCTGCCCTGGAAACTGCTCATCCGAGGCTCTGATCTGTTGTGTGACCTTAAACCACCTCTGGATGATGGTGAGGATGAAAACCCGGAACCTCTCCCTCCCTCATCGACATCCGGGCTCGTGGAGGCTCCTGCTGGTGGCCGGCACAGAGCTGGGTGCAGCTGTTTGCTTTACCACAAAGACAATTTGCGCCCACCCCCTCGGTGCTCCAGGGCACAGCTCCACACCTGTTCTCCACCCTCTAGCCCAGGTGCTGAGAACAATAGAACACCCACTCACCAAGGTCATTACCTTGATGGGGGCAGGGAGAAAGACTGCAGAAGAGAGAGCCCTCTTGGGAAAAGGGAGAAAAGCTCAGGGGAGTTCCAGGGCCTGAATCAACACAGTCTAACCTACCTTTCTTTGCTAATCGGGATGTTTAATATCTGTGCTGCCCAAGACAACAGCCACCAGAACACGAGGCTAGTGAGACTGAGGAACTAAAGTTCCAATTTAATTTAATTGTTGTTCAGTCGCTCTGCTGCTGCTGCTAAGTTGCTTCAGTCGTGTCCGACTCTGGGCGACCCCATGGACAGCAGCCCACCAGGCTCCACCATCCCTGGGATTCTCTCAGTCGTGTCCAACTCTGCGACCTCACGAACTGCAGCACGTCAGTCTTCCCTGTCCTTTACAATCTCCCAAAGTTTGTTCAAAGTTATGGCCATTGAATCTGAGATGCCATCCAACCATCTCATCCTCTGTTGTCTCCTTCTCCTCTGGCCTTCAATTTACCTGTAATTGTAATTTAATTGTGTTAAGTTGCTCAGTCCTGTCTGACTCTTTGGGACCCCATGGACTGTAGCCCATTAGGCTCCTCTATCCTTGGCATTCTCCAGGCAAGAATACTGGAGTGGGTTGCCATTCTCTTCTCCAAGGGATCTTCCTGACCCAAGGATTGAACCAGCATCTCTTATGTCTCCCGCATTGCAGGTAGATTCTTTATGGCTTTTTTAATTTTAAATAGCCACACACGCCTAGTGGCTGTCTTATGGAATGGCACCAGTTTTAACAGTTGACTCTGGAAGACATGAAGGTGCTACTCTGTTTAAGTAGTAACAGTTGGGACTTCCCTGGTGGTCTATTGGTTAAGAATCCACCCTATAGTACAGGAGATGTAGGTTTGATCCCTGGTTGGGTAACTAAGACCCTATGCACCACAGAGCCTGTGCACTCAGGAGCCCATGTGCCACAACTAGAGTGTCCATGCATCCTAACACAGGCAGCACCTAAAACTCGATGCAGCCAAATAAATAAATATTAAAAAATATTAATAACTGTCATCTGTTGAGCACATACTTTATGCCAGGTACACTACATGCGTTCCCTTATTTACTCCTCTGCTGTTTAGTTGCTCAGTTGTGTCTGACTCTTTTGCAACTCCATGAACTATAGCCTGCCAGGTTCCTCTGTCATGGGATACTGGAGTGAGCTGCCATTTCTTTCTCTTCCTGACCCAGGGATTGAAACTGCCTCTTCTGCTCCTCTGCATGGCAGGCAGATTCTTTACCACCGAGCCACCTGGGAAGCCCCTATTTACTCCCCACAACCACTCAATAGGAAAGGCGTTATTGTACCCATTTTACAGATGAGGAAACTAAGGATCTGAGTGGCCAAGGTCCCAGAATGAGAAAGTGCTAAAGACTGAAAGGGAACACCCAAAGTCACCTCTCAAAACCCCTCACAAATAAAATAAACCCAAGGACCCTGCTGGCTTTGCAGTTGTCTAGCCTCTACAAATGAATGGGGTGTGCAAATTGCTACAGGAATGCAAATCAGCCTATGGTTTGGGGGACAAAAGCTCAGACCCTCTGGTCACACCCTGACTCTAGGCTGCGGGTGGGTGGGGATGGAGGCTGAGTGACAAGGAGGGACCTGGGAGGAAGGAGTACTGGATGGGGGTGGGGCGGGCCAGCTGGTGTCGGGACTCAGGACATCAGCTGGCTGGCGGGCTGGCGGGCTCAGACAATACGCTGGGGGCCTAGTCAGAACCCTCCTCCCTGCACCCTGCCAGCTGCCGTGGGCACCTTCTCTGTCTCCAAAGCGGCCTGTGGGGAGCAGGAGAGCCTGGGAGGCTGGTGGAGGATGCTAGGGAGGTCTATCTCCAGTGACCTAGGCTGGGTAGAGGCGGGGTGGAGGCCAGGGGAGGTTAAGATCTTCTATGGAGTTCTCCTGGATGCCAGACTTTGTGCTGTGGGATTTGCATATGTCCTTCCGTTGGCTCCTCCCAAAGTCCCCCTGGTAATAATAATAATAATGATTATTATTAACAATAGCAGCCCAGTGGTTCATGCTGAGCCCTCCTGGCTGGGTTGAAGGCGTTATCTCAGTTAATCCTCAGGACTGCTTTGGGAACCAAGGACTTCATTATCACCCTTTTCCAAAGGAGGAACAGGAGGCTGCGAGTGGTTAAGTGACTTGCTCAACCTTGCAAATTTAAACAAAAACGCCCCTTCTTCACTTCCATCTCCCACCCTTTCCACTTAAAACTTTTTTAGAGTTTTGCAGGTTATAGCTGCTTGCTGTATTGTGCTGTTTATACCTTTTAACTGTTGAACAGACCAAAGTCAGATTGTTACTTTGACACTTGAGACTTTTATGAAGTTTATAAATTCTATTGTATATTATATAATAGCATCCCTAAGTAAAGTTTTTGGAAATACAACCATGCTTATTGTTTACATATTGTTTATGACTGATTGGTACCACAGGAGGCAGGCTATGTTTTACTATCTGTCCATTGACATATGAAAAGTTTGCTTACCCTATCCTCCCCTTAACCCTATAGATAACTCCAGAGGGAGGTTTGGTCTCCTGAGGGTCTTTCTTCCTCTGACATCCCCTGACCCTTGACAGCTATTGACCCTAGTATGTCACTTTCCATTCTGCCAGCAGGAGTGTGATACGGTGTTCATACATTCATTTCACAAGTATGTTGAAACACCTTCTCTGTGCTAAGCACTGGTCCTCGCATGAGGTACAAAACAGATGCGGTTCTTATCTGCAGATATCAATCACACAGCACGTCTCTAAATACAAATAGTACAGAGTGCTGTGGACAAGGTGCATGAAAGTTGAAGAGCATTTGACAGCTGAGCCAAGTTAATCTGCCCATCAGGGAGAACTTCCTGGAGGAGGTGATGGTAACATTTGAGGCCTAAAAAATTAGTGGTTCCTGATGTTAGGATATCTCCTTTTTGACTCATCTCTGTCTGTCCTTCATTTCATTTCCTTCCCCTCTCCTTGAAGCCTATAGGTCTTTACTCAAATGAGAACCCTGTCTTAGGCAGTGAGACACAGATAAAGGAGAGGCATTCTCCTCTCCATTGTAAGTTGAGGCAATGAGTGAGAGGCAGCATGCTGGAGGAGGAAGGTGGATAAAAGGGCAGTCACTCTTTTAAAAATTATTATATGATAAATGTGTAATAATTAAAACAGTTTATTAATTCTGCAGTTGATTCACTTATAAACATTCACCAAATATTAATTGAGCATTTACTGGGCATCAGGCACTGTTCTAGGCCCTGGGAATACTGCAGTGAACCAGACAGATCAAAATCCCTGCCCAGTGGATCTTCTCACATTCTATTACAGGGGGCAGTAAGCAACGAATTTGGTCTGTTAAGTGGTGATCACCACCATGCAGAAAAATAAAACAGAGCAAGTGGCAGACAGACAATCTGAAATAAGGAGGTGAAGGAAGGCCCCTCCTGAGAAGGTGACAGGTGACAGTTTAAGCAGAGGGCTGAGCAGTCTGTGTTGGTATCTGGGGGAAGTATTCATTACCGGAACACTAAGCATGAAATTTGAATCAATGGCATTCTCAAGTCATGAAATTCTAAGTAATAGAATTCTGAGACCATGGAATGCTAATCAATACTTTTCTGGTGCCATAAAATTCCAGTCAATAAAATTCTGTGGTTGTGAAATTCTAACTCATAGAACTCTGAATCTGTGAAATTCTTATCAATTGGGAAACCTCCCTGCAAAACCAGCTACAGAGGAGGCGTGGCAAAACCTTAGTGATCAGTGGGAGTAACCAGGTGAAGGGAGGAAGAATGCTGGGGGGAGGGGACGCACAGCATGTACCAAGGTCCTGTGCCAGGAAGGTGGAAAAGCTAGGATCTGGAACTTGCCCCTCACCCAGGCACTCAATTGAAAAGACAATCTATTGCAAAAGGAGCCATTTCTCCACCTTTGAGTCAAAACACCTGAGTTTCATCTGCAGCAAGGCTGGTAAAAATAACAAGCCCAGAGGTACACCTCTGGATGAGCCAGGCCCCAATTCCACATCTACCTTTATTTTCTTGGGCTCCAAAATCACTGCATACAGTAGCTGAAGCCATGAAGTTAAAAGATGCTTGCTCCTTGGAAGAAAAGTTCTGACAAACCTAGACAATGTATTAAAAAGTGCTATTTTGTAAATAGCACTTTACAAAAGTCCTATAGTCAAAACTATGGCTTTTCCAGTAGTCACGTATGGATGTGAGAGTTGGACCATAAAAAAGGCTGAGCGCCAAAGCATCAATTGCTTTTGAACTGTGGTGCTGGAGAAGACTCTTAAAGAGTTCCTTGGACAGCAATGAGATCCAACCAGTCAATCTTAAAGGAAATCAACCCTGAATATTCATTGTAAGGATTGATGCTGAAATTGAAGCTCTGATACTCTGGCCACCTGATACGAAGAGCAACTCATTGGAGAAGATCCTGACACTGGGAAAGACTGAGGGCAGGAGGAGGGGGCAACAGAGGATGAGATGGTTGGATAGCATCACTGAATCAATGGACATGAGTTTGAGCAAACTCCGGGAGATAGTGAAGGACAGGGAAGCCTGGCATGCTGCAGTTNAAAGACTGAGGGCAGGAGGAGGGGGCAACAGAGGATGAGATGGTTGGATAGCATCACTGAATCAATGGACATGAGTTTGAGCAAACTCCGGGAGATAGTGAAGGACAGGGAAGCCTGGCATGCTGCAGTTCATGGGGTCACAAAGAGTCGGACATGACTTAGAGACTGAGTGACAAGACAACAACACCTGCAATCAGTCCTGTGGCCTCTGTAGCCTTCTCCCTACTGCATTGAATGAGAGAACTCTGGAGTGATTTGTATCTGACTTCAGTCCTGCCCTTCCATCTTGTGAGTATTAGCCACAATAGGGTATCATCCAAGACCCCTTCTTCTCCCCATCCCCATATTTATTATTCATTGCTCCATCAGTATTATTATTAGTGATAGCAATGGATGCCATTGACCATGCCAGTCTTGAAACCAAGTTATCTATAATCATTGCTACTGTAAGTCCCTAAACTGTTTGTTATTGCAAAATGAGTAAGAAAAGAATGTCTAGAAGTTTTATGGCAATTTGACATTGCTCTGACATTCGAGCATGTGATTATTTTTCAAATGATTCATTTTCATTGTATTTTATAAAATGTCAGTCCATGGATGGATTGGAAACAGTAAGCTGGTCCCTTATCACAGATAGGAAAAGCTCTGCTTTATTCACATTAGCCATTCAAAACTCACAACAACCCTTGTGCAGCTGGTATTTTTTTTCTTTTTGCTGTGCCATGTGGCTCATAGGGATCTTATTTTCCTGACCAGGGATAGAACCTGTGCCCCCTGCAGTGGATGTGTGGAGTCCTAACTACTGGAGCGAGAGTGCTCAGTCACTGTCACGTCCAACTCTTCTGCAACCCCATGGACTGTAGCCCGTCAGACTCCTCTGTCCATGGGATTCTGCAGGCAAGAATACTGGAGTGGGCTGTCATTTCCTCCTTCAGGGGGTCTTCCCAACCCAGGGACTGAACTTCTGT
The DNA here is from genome assembly GCA_006410875.1 of Neotragus pygmaeus. Classification (NCBI taxonomy): domain Eukaryota; kingdom Metazoa; phylum Chordata; class Mammalia; order Artiodactyla; family Bovidae; genus Neotragus; species Neotragus pygmaeus. Next base: position 357,120 of record SJYV01041103.1, on the reverse strand, counting down.
GTCTCTTGGATTGGCAGGCAGATTCTTTACTACTGAGCCACCTGGGGAGCCCCTAAGAAGCCCCTAACCACTGGATTGCCAGGGAATTCCCAGTTTGTACTTATATTATTCTCATTTTATAGTTGAAGAAACTGAGGCTCAGAGAAGTGGCATGCACACAGTGCCCAGAGCCACACAGCAAGTGGCAGGGAGGGTATTCCAGGAAAGCTGAACTCTTGGGAATATCTCCCTCCTCCCTCCTGGCCTCCACTTCTTTAGCCCCACTGCCATCAGGCTCTTCACCATAACCTGGTCACTGTCACCTCCTGGGCACCTACCTGTTTCCCTCCCTGACTCCTTAGTGTTGGTTGCAGCACCAAGACCTGCCCTGGTGACATTCCTGCTGCAGCTACCGTTTGATGCCTTCCCTCCCCAACATCTTCTGGGATGATAGGAATGGTCTATATAGTTAGTAGCCACATGTGGAGATGGGGCACCTGAAACGTGGCAAATGCAACACTGGAACTGAATTGTTAGTTTTATTTAATTATAAACAAGTATGTGTGGCTTATATAGGCTTCCCTGGTGGCTCAGATGGTAAAGAGCCTGCCTACCCACAATGCAGGAGACCTGGGTTCAATCCCTGGGTCAGGAAAATCCCCTGGAGAAGGAAATAGCAACCCACTCCAATATTCTTGCCTGGAAAATCCCATAGGCAGAGGAACCTGGTGGGCTACAGTCCATGGGGTTGCACAGCGTCGGACACAACTGAGTGACTGGATAGTGCAGATCTTGAGAGAAAAAGTCCAAACCTCACACAGCATTTAAGGTCTTCGGTTTTGGATAAGAAAATTGCTGATGGTCTTTTGGTCTAGCAGTCACAAAGTGAGGCCGTTTGAGTCTGACAAATCTGTGTCCAGTAGCTATGTGGCACTGGGCATTTATTTAACCTCTCTGTGCCTCTAAGTCCTCATCTGTGAAATGTGACTAAGTTCCTACCTCTAGGCTTAATTAGATTCCACTTGCAGTCTTTAGCATACTGCTTCCCTCTGCACCAGTCCACCAAGCTGCATGGCTCCATGCTTCTTTGGTCCTGTCCTCTCTGTCTTTTCTCCCTCCCTGCATCTGGGCAAACTGAGGCTCTGAGTGGGTTTAACTTTCCCAATGTCCCCCAGGAAGCATCAGGGAGGGTAAGATTTAGGTCACCAGGCCTCTTTAGACTTTACCACCTAACATCTGTGTGATCTCAGGCAAGGTACCTACCTGCTCTGAGCTTGGTTTTTACTTCTTCAAAATGAAAACAGTTCAACCTTACCTCATAGCGTTCCTTTTTTTTTTTTTTTTTCTTTTCTCAGTAGCATTCTTGAGAGAATTAAATGATTAAGTGAGACAAAGTGTGCTTAGTACATAGATAACTTCTCAAGGTCAGCTATTATTGTTGTTTTCTCCTTATTTTAATATTTACTTATTTAGACTGTATTAATAATTATTCATAATCTTTCTAGCCTAGCACTCTTTCCCCTGCTTTCAAAGAATGGTTTCTTGGGACTTCCCTGGAGATCTGGTGGTTAAGACTGTGCACTCCCACTGCAGAGGAGGTGGGTTCGATCTCTGTGACTAAGAGCTCACATGCCACATGGGGTGGCCAAAAAAAAGAAAAAGTGGTTTGTGGCCTAAAAAGTGAAAGTTGCCCAGTTGTATCCAACTCCTTGTGACACCATGGACTATAGTCCAGCAGGCTCCTCTGTCCAGGGGATTCTCCAGGCAAGAATACTGGAGTGGGTGACCATTCCTTTCTCCAGGGGACCTTCCAACCCAGGGACTGAACTCAGCTCTACTTGCATTGCTTTACCATCTGAGCCACCGAGTCTAAGACATAAACTGGCCTTGGAGTCTAAACTGATTACTGCAGGAGGAGCTGATGAGGGGGCGAGGGACAGGCGTAGAAGCTGGGAATCTGGAGGCGACAATGACCCAGGGCCACTTCTTGTGTGTGTGTGTGTGGGAGGAGGGAAGTCTTGGCTCTTTTTGGGCCCCAGATGGATATCTGTTGCTGAGCAGGAGCCTACCTTGCTTAGGGCTGGCTGGGCCTGGGAAGAGGCTTTAGGGGTCAAGAAGACCAAGACGAAGGTCCCACAGCTGCAGAAGTATCTTCAACCTGGAAAGGTGCCACTGAGGATCAGAGATGGCCTAGAAATTATGGCTCTGAGAATTATGCCCAAGCACCTATGGCAGGTCCAGAGTCCAAGTTGAAGGAGAAGGCTCTCCCTGCATTCTGCCCAGAACTGTGAGCAAGGCGAGGCCACTTCATTCCCTGGGAGACAGAGGGTACCAAGAATGTGCACTGGTTTAGTGTCCTAATGTGTTCTGAGTTCGAATCCTGTGTCTTCCACTTAGGATTGGGGCAGTTGGGACTTTACAGCCACATAGACCAGACACTATTATTAGCTGCGTGACTTTGGGCAAATCTTCTGACTTATCTGAGACTCCACTTCCAAATAAGTGAGCAGGAAGTACACTTACTCAAGGTGATTGTGAGGATTCAGAGCTTAGAGTGATGCTTAGCACAGGACTGTGCGGTGCTGTTTAGTTGCTCAGTTGTGTCTGACTCTTTGTGACCCCTGTAGCCCTCCAGGCTCCTCTGTCCATGAGGATTCTCCAGGGAAGAATGCTAGAGTGGGTTGCCATGCCTCTCTCAGGGGATTGAACCCAGGTCTCCTGCTTTGCAGGTAGATTATTTACTGTCTGAGCTACCAGAGAAGACCAAAAATACCAGAATGGGTTGTCTATCCCTTCTCTAGGGGATCTTCCCAACCCAGGAATCGAACCGGGCTCTCCTGCATTGTGGCTGGATTCTTTACCAGCTGAGCTACCCGGGAAGCCTAGCACAGGACTAGTGCTCTTTAAATATTAGCTACAGTTATGGAGGTACTCAAACTTTCTGATCTACAGGGCCCTATTCCAGTGAACACTTGGGATTAGGATCAGGTCACATACAAAGCAGGGGCTGAGAGTTTCAATCTGGGGCCAGGTCCCAGCTCTGCCATATGTGACTATGGGCAGGTCCCTGGACCCTCTGCACCTTCACTTTCTTTTCTGTACAATGGGGAGAACTTTAAAGTTTGGAAGTGCCTGGCCCTCAGTAAAGGGCTAGTGAGCCTCCATTTCCTTCACGCAGATCCTTGTTCCCAGCTTTTGCAGGGAGATGTACTGGTTTTCTGGCCAGATTCCTTTCTTTGCAGGAACATCCGCACAACTGTTACTTCCTTAATTCTAGAAGTGGGATTGCTAGTCCTTCATTTTCCTAGGTAACAGAACTGGGGCTCAGAGAGGTGAAGCGGTGTTTGTTCATTGCTGTACAGACCTAACTACTGGATTATGGATTTGAGCCAACCTGTCCTCCTTCTTTTAACTTTGGAAATGTTTTCTTTCTTTTTTTCTTTTTCTTTCTTTCCTTTTTACTTCCTACCCCTCCCTTTTTTTCAATATAGAAAAGCATATAAGATTATTTGCACTTAAATAAAAAAGCCCACTTCAGATACCCAATGTGCTGTGCTCAGTCGCTTTAGTCTTGTTCAACTCTTTGCAACCCTATAGACTTAGCCCACCAGGCTCCTCTGTCCACGGGATTCTCCAGGCGAGAATATTGGAGTGAGTTGCCATACTCTTCTCCAGGAGATCTTCTCGACCCAGGGATGGAATCTGTGTCTGTTGTGTCTCCTTTAGGCAAATTCTTTACTCACTGAGCTACCTGGGAAGCTCCAGACATCCGTTAAGATGGCTGTTGTTAAATAACAGAGAACAACAAGGGCTGGTGAGGATGTGGAATTCAAACCTTTGTGCACTTACTACTGGTGGGAATGGAAAATGGTGCAGCTGCTACAGAAAATGGCATGGTAATTTCTTGAAAAATCAAACATAGAATTACCAATGATACAGCAATTTCACTTCTGGGTATATACTTAAAAGTACTGAAAACAAGATCTCAAACAGTATTTGTACACCCATGTTCATAGCAGCATCATTCAGTATAGTGAAAAAGTGGAAGCAAGCTGAGTGTCCATTGATGGATGAATGTATAAACACAATGTGGTCTATAAATACAATGGAGTGCATCACCGACTCAATGGACATGAGTTTGAACAAGCTCCGGGAGTATGTGATGGACGGGGAAGCCTGGCATGCTGCAGTCCGTGGGTCATAGTCAAGACATGACTGAGCAACTGAACTGAACTGACTATTCAGCCTTGGAAAGGAAGGAAATTCTAGCACATGCCACAACATGGATGAATCTTGAAGACATTATGTAAAGTGAAATAAGCCACAAAAGGGCGAATATGGTATGATATCACTTATATGAGGTCCCTAAGGTAGTCAAATTCATAGAGACGGAAAGTAGAATAGTGGTTGCTAGGGGATGGGGGAGGGAAGAACGGGAATTTATTATTTAACAGGTATGAAGTTTCAGTTTGGAAAGATGAAAAAGTTCTGGAGATGGATAGTGGTGCTGGTTGCATAACAATGTGAATGAACTGGAGTAGAGAAGCAGAACTACAGAACAGACATGTGGACACAGCAGGGGAAGGGGAGGTCGGGACATATTGAGAGATTAGGATTGACATATATACACTGCCATGCGTACAACAGATAACTAGTGGGAACCCCATGTACAGCACAGGAAGCTCAGCTTGGTGCTCTGTGGTGATGTAGGTGGGTGGGATGGGAGGTGGGGGGAATGGGAGAAAGGTCCAAGAGGGAGGGGATATGTGTATACGTATAACTGATGCACTTCATTGTACAGCAGAAAATAACACAACATTGTAAAGCAATTATTCTCAAAAAAAGAAAAAAGAGCCATACACCTCTACACTTGAAAATTATTAAACTGGTAAATTTCATGTTTTATATATTTTACTTGAATTTTTTTTAAAGAATAAGTTTTGACCAGTAGACAGTTTTAAAAAAAACAACAAATGATTTTTGGAAACGAAAAGATCATATGGGTACCTATTTCCCCAAATGATCAAATACTACCGTTTTAAACAAGTTTTTTCAAAATTTTTATTTTATTTTCATTTTTTACAGAAGTGATAAAACAGTAGAGCTTCCATGCCATTGCATTCCTCTGCTCCTCTATCCTACTGCCCTTCCTGCCCTCCACAGGGGAGTTTGGTTTTCATAAATGCCTTGAGTTTGGGTTTCCATGAACACTGTACGTTGTTTGTAATTGTACTCTTTTTTATGAGTTGTCCTAAAATCATACACAATATTATTTGTGAATTTTAAAAGTGTTACCTAATTTGTCATATTGTTCCCCACATCTTGTTGCAACTTGAATTTTTCACCTTATGTTTTTCAAGATCCATCCATGTCTAGTTCATTTTTTTTACCTGTAGTAATTTTGTCATATAAACAGACCACATTTTATTTGTCTATTGTCAACTTCTCCAGAAAGACCACCAGGAAAATCTATTGCTCTTAGGTAAAGCTGAGTTAATGAAATCTGTTGCAGCAAGGGCAAACAGTGGGTTTTCCTTGAGGCTCAGCAGTAGAGAATATGCCCGCCAATGCAGGAGACTCAGGTTCGATCCCTGGGTTGGAAGATCTCCTGGAGAAGGAAATGGTAACCCACCACAGTATTCTGGAAAATCCCATGGTCAGAGGGGCCTGGCGGGCTACAGTCTACGGTGTTGCAAAGGAGCCGAACATGACTTAGTGACTAAACAACAATAAGCGGGAGCAGTATCTCCAGAGTCTTAGCAGTGCCTCAGACAAAGGGTGATCAGGGAAGGATACTTATGGGGTTATTTATAGCTTGTGGGATTTTAGTTTTCTGACCGGGGATTGAATCTCAGCCCTCAGAAGTGAGAGCAAGGAGTCCTAACCATTGGACCCCCAGGGAATTCCCAAGTAGAAGTCTTTTAAAGCGGAAAACTGGCTGCAATTGCGCAGTTTGTGGCAAAACAGCTTGGAGTTGGTGGACACTTGAGAAGAGGTTCTTGAAACTTCGACAAATGAACTGACATCTGATAAGAGAGGTGTTTGCCAAGGTGAGCAAACTGTTTGCCCAAACAAACTGGTTAGCAAGAATTTCCTGAGGCAAATAGCAAAGTTATTTACTGGTTTACAGTCTTATCTTTCTGGGCAAGAATTTCCTGGAACAAATGGTCAAGTCCTGTTGACATAGGGGGGCCTCAGTTCTCAGACCCAATAACTGAGTAACAGTGAGGAAATGGCCTAGGTTCTTATACAGTAAGTCTCCTGCCTAAGAACAAGTTCCTTTCAGAAAGCACATTCATGAGTCCAATTTGTCAGTCCAACAAAGTTAGCCTAGGTACCCAACTAACACCATTGGTTATATAGTACTACTCTGTAATAGGTTTATAATACTTTTTACACAAATAATACACAACAAACCAAAACACACACACAAATAAACATTTTAAATCTTACAGTACAGTACCTTGAAAAGTACAGTAGTACAGAACAACAGCTGGCATATAGAGGCTGGCATCAAGTGAGCAGGCAAGAAGAATAACTGACAGGAGGATGGAGAGGAGATGGGAGATGTTAGAATTGAAGGGTCATCAACAAGAGGAGACAGAGGGCAAACTGCAGTTTCACTCACGCCTGACGTTGATGCAAAGCGCATTCGTGTCTTTGAAAGTTCGAAACGTGAAGGTTCATATGTAGGGGACTTACCAGAACCTATTGATGGGTGTTTGGGTCATTGCCAGTGTTCAGCTATTACACATGGTGTTGCAATGACATCTTGAGCATAGGGGTGAGAGTTTCTCTGGAGTCCTTACCTAGAAGAGGAATTGCTAGGTAGCCAGATACGAGCGTTTGCAACTTTCCTGGAGTCTGTGTTCTTTCTAACCCACCTCCCTGACTCCAGAAGAGGAAAATCTCCCTCCGAGACCACCAGAGCAGAAGGCAGGAACTGCCAGGGCTTTGCCCACACTGGCTGCCTGCCCACCTGCCTGCCTGCCCTCCCTTGTTCTAGCAGATTAACAGTGACCTGTGACCCTGACAGGCTGGCCACACTCCCGGCCAATTCCAGCCTGTCGAAAGGAGTCCCCAGGGGTAGTCAGGGCTCGGGGATATGTTGGCCAGATGGGCCTGGGAGGTCTTGGGTTGGGTTTATCCCAGGAGGCAGAGCAGGTGGGCAGCCCCCAGCACCCCACCCCCATTTCCCCCATCATGCATCTCTGGATTGGAGCTGGAGCCAGATGGTGGGGATGGGGCAGCCTTGTAGCTTCTAGTCTGACAAAGGATCCTCTATACTCCCCCCAGCCTCCCCCCTGGCCCTGACCAGCTTGGCTAGTCTAGTCTCTGGCTGCCCAGTTATCCTCAGCCTTGGCCTGCCTTGCCNATTGGAGCTGGAGCCAGATGGTGGGGATGGGGCAGCCTTGTAGCTTCTAGTCTGACAAAGGATCCTCTATACTCCCCCCAGCCTCCCCCCTGGCCCTGACCAGCTTGGCTAGTCTAGTCTCTGGCTGCCCAGTTATCCTCAGCCTTGGCCTGCCTTGCCCTGCATAGCTTTTCTGCTGAAAGTGTCCCTCCCCCCGGTGCTATTTGTGGAGGAAGTTTCCCAAGCAGTGTTCCTGGAGAGACTTGAACTTGGAAACCCACTTACCATCCATCCGAGGGTGGGGAGATGTGACTGAGCATGGTTCTGTTTTTATAACAGGTCATCAATTCAAATACACTAAGAAGATCAAATGCAACGGGCCATGTAGGGATTGTGGCAAACCAGCCCTCACTGATGGTCCCTCTGATTACTGCAGATGGGGAAGCTGGAGCCTACAGAGGAGCGTGCTTGCAGGAGAGTCTCATGGATAGAAGAATAAGCTTGGGAGTCAGGCCTATCTGAATTAATCCAGATCTACTACTGAGAGTGAGTCCTTGGGCAGATCACCTAAACTCTCATTCCTCATCTGAAATGGGGCTAATTAAATCTTTATCATAGAGAACAGTCCTGAGGGAGAGGGAAGACAGAGCAAGGAAAGCATCTGTACAGAGTTGGCCCTCAATCCATATGAACTAAATCTTACTATTGTCCCTGGAAACGAGTAAGAGGGTGAAGGTGCTGCTAGAGACAAGAAAGTCTCAGGGTGGGCAGAGGAGGATCCCAGAGCATCTGTAGGTGATTGATTCAGTCCTGGAGTCCTCCCCAAGGATGCCCCCAATTACAATTGTGCAACCTTTTTCTTGGCTGTGACTCAGTTTCTTTATCTGTAAAATGGGGTAAATGAGAACTGCTATCTCGTAGGAGGCTATGAGGATGAAATAAGCTATCACCTGGAGGGTTTATGAACCATATTCAGTAAGTATTTACTATTATTAGGAGGTTAGGAGTCACCCCTGCTGCCTCCTCACCCAGGCTTGGTTTCGGAGGGTCTCCAAGTCAGATCTTGGGTGTAGCTGAGGGAGGGAAGGGAACAAGGGTGCCCTGGATGGTCAAGAGCCCTGGGTTTCCTCTGGATGCACAACTATTTGGCTGGGAGACTCTAGGCCTCTGGGGAGTGGATGGTTTGGCCTCTGCTGTTTCTCAGGAGTCTGTGGTTCCAGAATAGCCTCTGATGTGGGCAAGAGCATGAAGGGAGAAGGCAGCGGGGAGGGAGGTGAGCAGAGCTGAGGCACGGAGCTGCAGTCAGGCTGGCCCTCCTGCGGTCCTGCCTCCAGGAATCCATCTCCCCGCACAGGGTCTGGGCATGTTTCAACTGGCTCCTTGATGCCAAGTGAAGTCTATTAATATCAAAGTAATGAGGTAATTACTGTGATTTGGAAAAATTACTAGTGAGTGCTTTTGAGGGAATTTCAGACCAGAGAGGAGGGTGAATGAAACATCTGTGTGGTGAGGAAGGAAGGGTTATTCTGGACACAGCACAAGGATGGGTGAGCTCTGAGCCCAGGGGGGCTCCTTCCACTGCTTGGGACTCTTCCTGGAATGGGTGAGGAAGAGCTGTATGTATACGTATTTCTCAGGAAGGGCAGAGTTGTGTGTGTGTGTGTGTGTTGGGGAGGGGGCTGGGTGAAGAACAAATGGGGGAACCAGAGGCCAATCCCTTTTTCATACCCTAGTCTGTAACCTCTGACCCTCATTGAATGATCTCCACCCACAAGTCACCCCAGTTCTGGGACCACTGGCAGAAGAAGGGTTGCGTGGGAGACTCCTGAATCAGAGAAGCTGAGAAGAGCTAAGAAGTCAAGGTTATCCAAGAATAATTCTTGGATCACAGCATCATTGTCATCTGGGAACTTGCTAAAAATGCAGATGAGTCTAAGGCAGACACACTGAATCAAAACTCTGGGTTTATTAATGGCTGAATGGGGCTCAGCGATTGGTGTTTTAACAAGCCCCTAATAGAGGCCTGAAATGATAGACAGGGCTAGGCTTAGGAACTGAGGATGGAGACTGCTTTGAGAGGCTTTGAGGAAGCTGAACCATAGGAATTGACGCCAGAGTGGATGTGGAAGATAGCAATGGTAGGATAGTAGCAGTAACAATATATTGATAATAATAATACTAGCAACTGAACATGTGCGTTTACTCTGTCTGACACTGTGTTAAGAATTTCTAACTGTTATCTTCATTTAACCCTCACAAAAACCCTAACAGGTATCTACTGTTATAACCCCAATTTTTGGAGAGGAAACTGAAGAACAGAGAGGCCGAATGAATGTGCAAGGTCATACAGTGGGTCAGTGATAGAAAGAGTCTTCAGATGCCGGCTTTTTGTTTCCTCTCTTATGGCATCCTGCTTTGGTAAATCTGAGGAGGTGTTTGGTGGTCAAAGTGAGCAGTAAAAGGAGAGGTAACTTTAAGGGAGGCTAACTCTGTTTTTTAATTTTTGTTTTTGCTTCTTTCCCCACAGCTTGAGGAATCTTAGTTCCCCAACCAAAGATCAAAGCCAGGCCACCAGAAGGGAAAGCACCGAGTCCTGACCGCTGGATCACCAGGGAATTCCTGACACTGTTTTGTTTTTAAATTTACTGAGCACTTACTTTGTGCATTTGCTGTGCATTGTACACTTTAATTGTCACCTTGATCCTCTAGGTACTGCAACTATCCCCACTGTATAGATGATACAACTGAGGCTCAGAGAGACAGGATCACCTGCCCAAGGTCATAAACTGAGGGGAGCAACATAAATTTAATGCAAGGCAACAGGTATTTGGAACCCTGACTTTTAATCCAGATAGTCTTCATGGGTGCTTTCCTGGCTTCTGCCAGTCTGGGAGATCCACCCATGTGTCCCCAAGCACCTAGTATAGATCTAGGCACAGAGTATGCACCAAGTGAATGTCCATTGAGTGACGTCAGAAGAAGGGATTGAAATTTATGGATTTCTCCCATGTGCAAGGCACCTTACACAGGGCCCATTTAATTCTCTCAGAGCCCTCCAACCTTTTGTTTTATTATCTCCATTTTATAGACAAGGAAAGTAGACTCAAAGAGAAAGCTATTAGAGGTCATATGATGTTAGTGGGCCCTTCCCAGGTGGCACCAGTGGTAAAGAACTGGACTGCCAATGCAGGATACATTAAGAGACGTGAGTTCCATCCCTGGGTCAGTTAGATCCCCTGGAGGAGGGCATGGCAACCCACTCCAGTATTCTTGCCTGGAGAATCCCATGGGCAGAGGAGCCTATAGTCCATAGGGTCGCAAAGAGTGGGACACGGCTGAAGCGACTTAACACGCACATTCGATGTTAATGGAAGAGCCAGGGTTGAGGCCAAGTTAGTCTGACACCCAAATGGGTTCTCTTTCCACTGCGGAGGGGGCGGGGGTTAGGGTCTGTGACTGGGGGTTGAGAGTGTGCAGATGGGTTGAATTCAACACATGGTGACTGGTGTAATATGGTTACAATAATAATTATCACCATCTGTGAAGTGAATTTGTAATTCTGATCTGCGGAAGAGAAGAAAATGCTTCAGAAGTGGCAGTCTCAAGGCTGCCTGCTTCCCATCCTCTTCTAGATTTCCATCTTTCTTGTGCCAGAGCTGGATGGCCAGCCTGCCCAGGACTCTGCAGCCCTGGCTCTCTGCTGCCCTCTGCTGGCACCTGACAGATGTGGCACTAGGCTGTGGAATCCACATGACCCCCAACATCAGCCTGTCTCCTGCTTATTGACAGTGTTCTTTGTGAGTGACCCATACTGGGCTCTGGAAACAGGGCTAGTGAGGCTCTCTAGGGCCTCCCTCCTGAAATACCCTCCTTGTTTCTAACCCACCCTCCCCATATTGTCCATATTCTATTTGGTGGCCAGAGAGTTATTTTAAAAACATGAATCAGTCAGCAATTTAGTGGATTAGATAACTCTGAATAACTCTATTTCTTTTTTTTTTTTTTCTGAACAACTCTTTTGCTAAAAAAAATCTAAAAGTGCTGGGTAAAACCTAAAAATACACAATGAGCAGCTAAGAATGAAAGGGGTGGAGCAAAAACTATTTTCATACACAAGTATTTCTGCAACATCTGAGTCATGGTGAAAATAAATCAACTCATAAAAATCAACTCATGAAGGATTGTTACATGTAAATCTCAAACATTTTTGGAAAGAGTTATTGTATCATCCATTTTTGACCTTTTCTATCATATTGGAGAACATGAGTCAAGTATGACAATAGAATCTTTGGTTCTGAAAATTGTAAATTTTTAATTGTAGTTAAACTGAAACTATATAGATACACAGTTTGACTGAGACACAATTTGCATGCGTGCTAAGTCACTTCAGTCATGTCCAACTCTTTGGGACCCCATGGACTGTAGCCCGCCAAGCTCCTCTGTCCATGAGATTCTCCAGGCAAGAATATAGGAATGGATTGCCATGCCCTTCTCCAGGGGATTTTCCCCACCCAGGGATCAAATCTATGTCTCATACATCTCCTGCATTGACGGGTGGGTTCTTTACCACTAGTACCACCTGGGAAGCCCAAGATACAATTCATCTACCATAAAGTTCACTCATGTATAACTCAACCATTTTTATTTATATTTACAGAGTTGTGTGACTATCACCATACTCTAAATGGATTTTCATGACATTTTTATCACCTAAAGTATTACTTAGCTATAAAAAGGAATGAAGCTGGATCATTTGTAGAGACATGGATGGACCTAGAGTCTGTCATACCAAGTGAGGTAAGTCAGAAAGAGAAAAACAGATACCATATATTAGCACATTATACATGGGATCTACCAATATAGTACAGATGACCCAATTTGCAGAGCAGGAATGGAGACACAGACTAGAGGACAGACATGGACACGAGCATGGGGAGTGGGTGGGATGAACTGGGAGATGTGAATTGATGTGTGCACTGCCGTGTGCAAGATAGCTAGTGGGAGGCTGCTGTATAGCACAGGGAGCTCAGTTCAGTGCTCTGTGGTGACCGAGATGGGTGGGATTGGGCAGGGGTGGGCAGGGGGCGAGGTCCAAGAGGGAGGGGATGTATGCATACATATCGCTGATTCACTTCATTGCACAGCAGAAACTGACAGAACATTGTAAAGCAACTATACCCCAATTAAAGAAAGAAAGAACCCTTTCACCCCGTGATAGACTCTCTTCATCCTCCCAATCCGAGCCTAGGCAGCTGCCCATCTATTTTCAGTCTCTAAAAATTTGCCTAGTGATATAGATTTGCCTATTCCTTCTGGAATCATTCAGTATGTGGTCTTTTGTGACTGGCCTCTTTCACTTGGGTTTCCCTGATAGCTCAGTTGGTAAAGAGTCTGCCTGCATTGCAATGCAGGGTCTTTGATTTGATTCCTGGGTCAGGAAGATCCCCTGGAGAAGGGATAGGCTACTCACTCCAGTATTCTTGGGCTTCGCTTATGACTCAGGTTGTAAAGAAACCACCTGCAATATGGGAAACCTGGGTTTGATCCCTGGGTCAGGAAGATCCCCTGGAGAAGGGAAAGGCTCCCCACTCCAGTATTCTGGCCTGGAGAATTCCACGGACTGTATAGTCCATGGGGTCGCAAAGAATCGGACAGGACTGAGAGACTTTCACTTAGTACAATGTTTTTGAGGTTCTTTCTTGTTGTAGCCTGTATCAATATCTTGTTCTTCTTTAATCACATTGTTTATCCACTCATCAGTTGGTTTCATGTCTCTCAGGCATATACCTAAGAATAGACTTGCTGGATCATATGATAACAATGCTTCATAACATTTAAGGAACTGACTAACTAAAACTGAAACTGTTATTATTTTTTTATATTTACTTACTTAATTTACTTTTGGCTGCACTTGGTCTTCGTTGTTGCCAGTGGGCTTTCTCTCTTTGCAGCAAGCGCAGGCTACTCTCTAGCTGTGGTGTGTGGGCATCTCACCGCAGTAGCTTTTCTGGTTGCAGAGCATGGACTCTAGGGTCCATTGGCTTCAGTACTTGCAGCGTGTGGGCTCAGTAGTTGTGGTGCACGGGCTTAGTTGCCCCTCGGCATGTGGGATCTTCCTAGAGGGGTCGAACCCATATTCCCTGCGTTGGCAGGCATGCTCTTAACCAATGGACAACCAGGGAAGTCCCTGGAATTATTTTGTTAAACAACTTCTTAATTTTTAAAAAATATATTTTTCCTTTTTCTGTCTTGTGATCTGAGGGTGCAGTTTCTAGACCTTCACACATATTTGTTGGATACATTGACTGTTTTGTTTGATCTTGACATAAGCTAGAGGTTTTCTTGATTTTTATTTTTTAATAATTTTATTTGCTTGTTTTTGGCTCTCTTGAGTTATCTTGGCTGTGCCTGGGCTTTCTCTAGTTGAGGCAAGCAGCGGCTACTCTAGTTGCAGTGTGTGGGCTTTTCATCGCAGTGACTTTTCTTGTTTCAGAGTACCGTCTCTAGGGCCCACGGGCTTCAGCAGGTTCAGTGTGGTGACTCAGTACTTGTGGCTCCTGGGCTGTATAGCATAGGCTCCATAGTTGTGGCACGTGGGCTCAGTTGCTCTGAGGTGTGTGGGATCTGGATCAGGGATTGAGCCCGTGCCTCCTGCGTTGGGAGATGGATTCTTCATCACTGAGCCACCAGGGAAGCTCCCTTGTTTTTGTTTTTTGTTTGTTTTCTTTTTCGACCCTGCCTCATGGCATGATCTTAATTCCCTGAACAAGGATTAAACCTGTGCCCCCTATATTGGGAGCATAGAATTAACGACTGGACCACCAGGGAAGTCTGTGTTTTGTTTTGTTTTTTTAATTAAAAAATATTTTGTTTTTATTGCCTAATGTCTTTTTTCTGTTCCAGGATCCCATCCAGGATGCCACATTTCCTTTAGATGACCTGTCTCCTTAGGCTCCTCTTAGCTCTGACAGTTTCTCAGTTCAGTGCAGATCAGTCGCTCAGTCGTGTCCGACTCTTTGCGACCCCATGGACTGCAGCACGCCAGGCCTCCCTGTCCATCTCCAACTCCCAGAGTTTACCCAAACTCATGTCCATTGAGTCAGTGATGCTATCCAGCCACCTCATCATCTGTCATCCCCTTCTCCTCCTGTCTTTAATCTTTCCCATCATCAGGGTCTTTTCAAATGAGCCAGTTCTTCCCATCAGGCGGCCAAAGTATTGGCATTTCAGCTTTAGCATCAGTCCTTCCAGTGAATATTCAGGACTGATTTTCTTTAGGATGGACTGGTTGGATCTCCTTGTAGTCCAGGGAACTCTCAAGAGTCTTCTCCAACACCACAGTTCAAAAGCATCAATTCCTTGCCGCTCAGCTTTCTTTATAGTCCAACTCTCACATCTATACATGACCACTGGAAAAACCATAGCTTTGACTAGATGGACCTTTGTTGGCAAAGCAATGTCTCTGCTTTTTAATATGCTGTCTAGGTTGGTCATCACTTTTCTTCCAAGGAGCAAGCATCTTTTAATTTTATGGCTGCTGTCACCGTCTGCAGTGATTTTGGAGCCCCCCCCAAATAAAGTCTGTTACTGTTTCCACTGTTTCCCCATTTATCTGCCATGAAGTGATGCGACCAGATGTCATGATCTTAGGTTTCTGAATGTTGGTTTTAAGCCAACTTTTTTACTCTCCTCTTTCACTTTCATCAAGAGGCTCTTTAGTTCCTCTTGGCTTTCTGTTATAAGGGTGATATCATCTGCATATCTGAGGTTATTGATATTTCTACTGGCGACCTCATGTGAAGAGTTGACTCATTGGAAAAGACCCTGATGTTGGGAGGGATTGAGGGCAGGAGGAGAANATGGTTTCACAGGTGAATTCTACCATTTAGTGAAGAGCTAACACCTGTCCTTCCCAAACTATTGCATAGGAAGGACTGCTTCCTCCCTCATTTTACAAAGCTACCATCATCTTGATACCAAAATGAGACAAATATATCACACAAAAAACTGTAGGCCAATATCACTGATGAACACAGATGTAAAAATTCTCAACAAAGTATCAGCAAAAAATTAGCAAAATACATTACAAGGATCACACACCATGATCAAGTGGGATTTATACCAGGGATGCAAGAATGTTTTAGTATCTACAAATCAGCCAATGTGATACACCACATTAACAAACTGAAAAATAAAAATCCTACAACCATCTCAATGGACGCAGAAAAAGCTTTTGATGAAATTCAACATCAATTTGTGATCAAAAACAACTCTCTGGAAACTGGGCATAGAGGGAACATACCTCAACAAAGGCCATTTACAACAGACCCACAGCTAACACCATATTCAATGGTGAAAGCCTGAAAGCACTTCCTTGTAAAATCAAGGGAAAAAGACAAGGATGCTCATTCTTTCCACTTTTATTCAACACAGTTTGGAAGTCCTAGTCACAGCAATCAAAGAAAAAGAAATTAAAGAAATCCAAATTGGAAAGGAAGATTAAAACTGTCACTGTTCACAGATGACATGATACACACAGAAAATCCTACAGACAACTACCAAAAAACTATTAGAACTCATCAATAAATTCAGTAAAGTTACAGGGTGCAAAATTAATATACAGAAATCTGCCACATTTCTTTACAGTAATTTTGAAATACTAGAAAGAGAAATTCATGAAACAATCTTATTTACCACTGCATTAAAAAAAAAAAAACAACAACTATATATCTTGGAATAAACCTACCTAAGGAGGCAAAAGACCTATACTCCAAAAGACTAAAAGACACTGATCAAAGAAATTGAAGGTAACACACAGATTGATAGATACACTATGATCTTGGGTTGTAAGAATCAATACTGTTGGAATGACTATACTACCCAAAGCACTCTATAGATTTAATGCAATCCGTATCAAAATACCAATGGTATTTTTCAGAGAATCAGAAAAAAAATAATTTCAAAATTTGTATGGAAACACAAAGGATCCAAAAATGCCAAAATAAACTTGAGAAAGAACAGACCTGGAGGAATCATGCCCCCTGACCTTAGACTGTACTACAAAACTGCAGTCATCAGAACAGTATGGAACTAGCACAAAACCAGATACATTGATTAATGGAACAGGATAGAGGACCCAAAAATAAATCCATGCACTTTCGGTTAAACTATGACAAAAGGGACAAAAATACACAATGAAGAAAAGAAAACCTCTTCAATAAGTGGTGCTGAGAAAACTGGACAGCTATTTTCCTTATATAAAATAAGGAAATTAGAACATTCTCTAACACAATACAAAAAAATAAACTCAAAATGGATTAAAGACTTAAATGCAAGACCAGAAACCATAAAACTCCTAGAGGAAATATAAGCAGAACACTCTTTGACATAAACGGTAGCAGTATTTTTTTAAGATCTGTCTCCTAAGGCAAGGGAAGCAAAAGTAAACAAATTGGACCTAATTAAACTTAAAAGCTTTTGCACAGCAAAGGGAACCATTGACAAAATGCAAAAACAGCCTACTGAATGGGAGAAAATATTTGCAAATTATGACTGATAAGAGACTAATATTCAACATACATAAATAGCTCATATAATTCAACATTAAAAAAAAAACCCCAAACAACCCAATTTTTTTAAATGGGCAAAAGAACTGAATACGCAGGTTTTCAAAGAAGACATACAAATAGACAACAGGCATATGAAAAGATGTTCAACATCACTGATCATCAGGGAAATGAAAATCAAAACCACATGAGATGTTACTTCACACCTGTCAGTATGGCTATCATCAAAAAGCACACAAGTAACAAATGACAGCGAGAGCATGGAGCAAAGGGAACCCTAGTACGTTGCTGGCAGGGACGTAAATTGGTACAGCCACTGTAGAGCACAGTATGGGGGTTCTTTAAAAAACTAGAAACAGAACTATTATATAACCCAACAATTCCACTTCGGGGTACATATCCATAAAAACTAAAAACACTAATTAGAAAAGATACATACACCCCAATGTTTATAACAGTATTATTTACAATTCCCAAGATACAAACTGAAACAAACTAAGTGTCTATCAATGGACATATGAATGTGTCTTTATATACATGAATGCATAAAGATGTGGTGTGTGTATGTACATATATATATATATACACACACACACATACATACAATAGAATACTACTCAGTCATAAAAAAAGAAAGAAATTTTGCCATTTGCAGCAACACAGATGGACTTGGTGGACATTATGCTATGTGAAATAAGTCAAGAGAAAGACCACATGATATCACTTATATGTGGAAACTGAAATATATACAAACTAGTGAATATAACAAAAAAGAAGCAGACTCACAAATACAGAGAACAAACTAGTGGTTACCAGTTGGGGGGAGTTCCGGGGATAGACAATACTGGTATTGGGGAGTGGAAGGTACAAACTGCTGGATGTAAGGTAGGCTCAAGGATGTATTGTACAACATGGGGAATACAGGCAATATTCTGTAGCAACTCTAAATGGAAAGTAACCATTATAAACTGGATAAAAAATTCTTAAGGTAAAAATTTTTAAGGAACAGACTTTAAAAAATGAGAATCTACTTGGTTACAATGTTACATTCAAGAGCCTAGAATTCATTTTCCCCTTACCTCCATTGCTTCCTGAGCAATCTCAGGCATATGTGACTGAGGGACCAGTTGGACAAGCCCTGTAATTAATTCTGCAGTACTGCCTTGGGTTTCAGGTCCCTGTTTTCTTGGATTCTGCAAAGAAAAAAGAAAATTTCAATTAAAAACAAAATTACAGGACAGGGGCCAAAGGGTGGAGGGAATGGAGACTGACTGCTAATGGGTTTTAGGTTTATTTTTGAGGTGATAAAATGTTCTAGACCTAGAGGGTGGTGATGGCTACACAACCTTGTATACATAACAAAACCCAGTGAACTGTCAATTTAAAAAGGCAAATTTCATCATATGTGAATTTTACCTCAAAAATAAACACTATAAGATTTTTTAAAATTAAAAAGCTGCTGTGAGGGAGATGGGAAGGAGGTTGATGATGAGGGGACACATGTGTGTCTGTAGCTGATCATGTCAACGTATAGCAAAAACCACCACAATATTGTAATTATCCTCCAATTAAAATAAATAAATTAACTTTAAAAACTGCTCTTATTAAGAATTCTCTTAATCTACATCTCTGATTTGGAACTTACAGTTTTGGATCTCAAAACTACTGCAAGGAAAGGCAAAGTACATGCATGCTTGATGAGAACGACAGTTATCCTGTGTTGCCCTTTTGTCCAATACAAGGGCCTAACCACATTCACATAACACTAGTAATATTAGTGTTAATGTTAGCCACACCTCCAGATACCCATTCTTCAGGCTTTTTCACAGTAGAAATCCATTGTATACAAAGCAAAATGGTATATATAAATGTGAATGTCTACCTACTTAAAGAGACTAAAATGCTTCCTTGTAACTTGGAAGAATCTATTTCCATTTCAAGCATATATGGTTCATTTAAGTGAAACCAATACAACTAGTGCCCTTATTTTATTTTGCTAACGCCCTTACCCCCATGTGTGTGTGTGTGTATTTATGTATCAGAAAATAGGCCATTTTGAACTATATATATATACATATATATAATTTCAATTAAAAACAAAAGGTATAAAGGACAGGATCAAAAATAATCTGATCAACAAGCTTAAACTGCAAATGAAAAAGAACTATGAAGCTACATGCTGGTATGAGCACCTGTAACAGGAAAATGTGGTATAATCAGGAATGCTTCCTTAGGGCTGTGATAACAGCTCAGAATTAGTAGGAATTACTATGTAAAGAGGAGAGGGAAGCATATTGTAGGCAGAGAAATTTCAAGTGCACAGACAGGCAGGAAGGAATGTAGTAAGAGGGAGTGAAAGACAGGCCATCATAACTAGGGTAAAGAAGACAAATATAACTCTAGATGTTGCAGGGGTGATTGGTGGGAGTCAAAAGTTGCATGACCTTACAGGTCTATTAGGAGTTCGGTCTCTATCCTCAAAGCTATTTCAACCAAAAGATTTGAAGCTGGCAGAAAGCATAATATTTGCTTTTTGAAGATTATCACTGTAACTTTAGTGGAGAGAAATGATTAAAAGAAAGCAGGAAATGATGTAAGCTGAACAACTAGGAAGCTTGAAAAATTCAGAGTAGTATGATTTAAGATAGAGACAGTAGAGACAGAAGACAACAAAAACACATTACTTTAAAATATCATGATTGAGATCATTTAATAGCTATTCCTATATTTATCCTACTCACAAGGATTTAGATTTTTTATAAGTAAAAATATAAAATAATCAAATATTTACAATGAATCTTTCACTATTTTAACTTACCTTTCATTACGCTGAGAAAAGTTGTTTAACCACTAGATGGCAGCAAAGAAAATAATTTCAACTTTGATCTATTTCTGCTTGCTAATTTCAAACTTAGAAAATAGTATGTTTTGCTTAAATTCTTGCTCTTTGACAATAAAATATTTAACACAGATGGCACTGGTGACTTTGATGCATTCTTTGATCCTGAGTTACAGCCAAGCAGAGTGATGCTAACATATGACATGCATGATGAAACAACACCTCAAGTAATGTGTGCTACATAACAAAGAAATGAGGGGAAAAGGTATTTCACTCCTTTTATAAAGTCTTAATGATAGATTTTAAGACTTTTCCCATACCAAAGTTCTAACAATTTCTTCTATCAGACTTCCAAATTTGGATGGGCTTTTCAAAGAGTTCAAAATAACACAGGCCATTCTGGGAGTCACTAATCCTTTTGGGAATTGTTTCTCCTCCTCCTTTCAGAAAAAATTTTTTTTTTAATTCAGGGGTTTCAAAGAACTCTTGAAACTATGGACATCAGTTTATAGACTTCTACAATATAGTAATTTGAAAAATATACCATCAAAATTAAAAGTATACTTAGCACTTAAGCCTGTTACTCAAAGCAACAGGAAATTGTTTTAGATACTGTTTTCCCAGGACTGGAAAATTCCACAGAGGTTAAATATGTTATGCTATGAGCTTCAAAATACATTTCTGCTATGTTTGGGGCATTAATAATATTAATGTTAATGTTAACTGTATTTTAATAATAGTAATAACATTCTAACATTTATGTAGTACTCATTATACATTTTGCATTGTTCCTAACAGCATGACATGTAATATCTCAGTCTGCTTAACAATTCGAATTATTATCATTATCAAAATATTTCAAACAAGAAAACTAAAGCACATGGATTTCCCTGGTGGTCCAGTGGTTAAAACTCCACACTTCCAAAGCAAGGGGCATGGGTTCAATCCCTGGTTGGGGAACTGGCTCAACCCCTGGTCAGGGAACTAAGATGCTGCATGACCAGTGGTGTGGTCAAGAAAAAAAAGAAAAAGCATAGAGAGGTTAAGTCACCCAAATCACACAGCTAATAAGTCTCCAGGGGCCATGCTTTTCAGCATTTCATATAACTACCACTCATTTTCACTTGTTAGTTCCAAATTATCTTGTGTATTACAGTAATTCTCTCAGGAATTTAATACCATCTCAGGCTGTGACCTGATACTTCAGTGCTAACCATACTCATTTTTATCTCTTTTTCCTCCCAATACAGTATAGGCNGCCCACTTGACTTCACATTGCAGGATGTCTGGCTCCAGGTGAGTGATCACACCATTGTGATTATCTGGGTCGTGAACATCTATTTGTATAGCTCTTCTTTGTGTTCTTGCCACCTCTTCTTAATATCTTATGTTTCTGTTAGATCCATACTGTTTCTGTTCTTTATTGTGCTCACTTTTGCGTGAAATATTCCCATGGTATCTCTAATTTTCTTGAAGAGATCTCTAGACTTTCCCATTGTCATTTCCCTCTATTTCTTTGCATTGATAGCTGAGGAAGGGTTTCTTATCTCTCCTTGCTGTTCTTTGGAACTGCATTCAAATGGGTATATCTTTTCTTTCTTCCTTTGTCTTTAGTTCTCTTCTATTTACAGCAATTTGTAAGGCTTCCTCAGACAACCATTTTTGCCTTTTTGCATTTCTTTTCCTTGGGAATCATCTTGATCCCCGCCTCTTGACAATTTCTCAGACTTTCCTTATTTTTGATGACCTTAACAGTTTTGAGAACTGGTCAGCTATTTTGTAGAATGTCTCTCCATAGGGATTTGTCTGATGTTTTTCTCATGATTCAATTTGGGTTGCTGGTTTTTGAAAGGAAGCCCCAAAGACAGACTATCTACAGAAAAAAGTATTTGATTGACAACTGACTTCTCAATAGCTTCAGTAGAAGCCAGAAGACAGGGACAGAGTATCCTTAATGCTGGGGGGAAAATCTGCCAACCTATATATCTACTCAATGAGGCTCTCTTTCAATAAAAGCATAAAATAAAAATATTTTCAGGTAAAGGAAAACAGAGAGTTTACCGTTAGCATACTCTCTCTCTCACTAAGGGAAATTCTCAAAGATTTTCTTTGGAATCAGAAAAAAGGAAAATAATCCCAAAAGAAAATTCTGATGCAAAAAAGAGTGAAGAGCAAAGAAAATGGTGAACATGTAGGTACTGCTGAATAGACACTGACTGTATAAAGTCACCCTGGTTTGTGGGATTAAGAAAGAACGAGCATTAAAACACTAGACAAACACAGCAAATAATTCAAAAGAGATTAACTGAAGATCAGAGACTGGAGTGAATAAAATTAGAGGATATAACTTCTAAATAATAGAAAGAGAAATGTCCATTTGTAAGATGTTTAAAAAATAGGGAATTCCCTGGTGATTCAGTGGTTAGGACTTGGCGCTTTCATTGCCAGGGCCTGGATTCAATCCCCGGTCAGGTAACCAAGATCCAACAAGCTAGGAGCACAGGCACAAAAAGAAAAAAAGTAAAACAATAGATTTTTTAGAATTCATACATATACATTAACACTGTAACAAAATATAAGGGCATGATTATAGCAAATCATTTTCGGATGTGGGGATGTGATAAGGGAGGGGGTGTTTATCACAGGTGGTTTGATCATGTTCTATTCTTTAAACTGGGTGCTATTTACATGATTATTTTCTTATTAAAAAAAATTTTTTTTTTGAATTTTCAAAATTTTCATTGCTGTGCTTTTTTCTCTAGTTGTAATGAGCCCAGGCTCCTCTCTCTAATTGTTGCAGTGGCTTCTCTTTACAGAGCACAGGTTCTAGGGTGTGGGGACTTCAGTAGCTGTGTATGTGGGCTCAGAAGTTGCGGCTCCTGGGCTTGAGGGCACAGGCTCAATAGTTGTGGTGCAGGGGCCCAGTTGCTCTGCAGCATGTGGGATCTTCCTGGACCAGGGGTCAAACCAGAGTCTCCTACATCTTCCTGCATTGGCAGGTGGATTCTTTACCACTGAGCCACCTGGGAAGTCCTTGTTTTCTTATTCTTTACACATTAGCTAGATGTCTCCATTATTTTAAATATTTAATTAATTATTAGTTTATTTATTTTTAGTTTTTAGCCACAATGTCTGACTTGGGGGATTTTAATTCCCTGACCAGGGATTGAATCCAGGCCTTTGGCAGTGAGAGAGCAGAGTCCTAATCACTGGACCACCAAGGAATTCCCCTAAATATTTTAATTTTTTATAAATGTGTATGTATATATTTTAGTTTGGTTGATGGGCTCTTTGTTGCTGTGCTCAGGGACTTCTCTTGTTGCAGAGTCCAGGCTCTAGAGTGCAGGGGCTCAGTAGTTGTAGCACGCAGGCATAGTTGCCCTGCAGCATGTGAGATCTTAGTTCCCCCACCAGGGATCAAACCTGGGTCCCCTGCATTGGAAGGCAGATTCTTAACCACTGGACCACTGGGGAAGTCCCTCCCTAAATGTTTTAAGTACTTAATAAAAATAAAGGGTAACTCCATAAAGCAAACCATGTTAGTTCTCTACTAAAACCCTCCAGTGACAGCTTGGAATAACTCTGGATGCCTTCCTTGCCTCATGGGATCTGTACTATCTGGCTCCTGTGACCTCTCTGGACTTTCTCCCTTGGCCATTAAACTACAACCACCCAAAGGAGCCAAGGTCTCTCATACCTCAGGGCCTTTGCACAGGCTGCTTCCTCTCAGCATTATTGGCTCCTTGTTAACTTTTACATCTTAGTTTGAATATACCTCTTCCCTTGACCACTCTCCAATAGGTCCTCCTTGCTGTTTTCCATTATTGCACCCTGTTAGTTTTTTTCAGGCACCCATCAGTTTTGGGAGTTATTTGACTTGTTTTCTTGCTTAATAAGGGCTTCCCAGGTGGCGCTAGTGGTAAAGAACCTGCCTGCCAATGCAGGAGACTTAAGAAACCCAGGTTTGATTGCTGGGTCTAGAAGATCCCTTGGAGGAGGGCATGGCAATCCACTCCAGTATTCTTGCCTGGAGAATCCCCATGGACGGAGAAGCTTGGTGGGCTACCGTCTATGGGGTTGCAAACAGTCAGACACGACCAAAGTGACTTAGCAGGCACGCATGTTTGCTTAATAAAGATTCCCCCACTAGACTGTAGATTCCGTTATGGCAGGACTATATACATCTTGTTCATGGTCTATGACCAGCACCTCACTGGCTCAGAGTGAGATTTAATAAATATTTTTTAAGTGAATAAATTCAAAAGCCAGTGCCTGGCTCAGAGTAGAGATTTAATAATATTTTTGAATGAGTGAATAAATGAACTGATTAGGAGCCAGAATCTTAGCCATTGAACTACCAGGGAAGCCCCACATCAAGATTTTTGGATGCTAACATTTCTTTATTCTAAATTCCACAAGCCTACAATTTGAATTCCCTAAACATTCTGAGAGTCTGATTTTAACTTGGGTCTTAGAGTAGCCCGGAAATGGCTAAAACTTTGGAATTAGAAATAACTTAGTTCCTATCCAGGCTCTCTCATTTATTAGCTGTATGATCTTGGACAAACTGCTCCCTGTCTCTGAGCCTTGACCTGTAGAACGGAGATGACAGTGCCTGCCTCACAAGGTGCAAGAAGATTAAGATGTGGTGTGTAAGGGGAGCACTTGGTTTGACTTCTATCCCACAGGATACCACAGTTTTAGATTTTGGAAATCTCCCACCCTCTTTGGATTCCAGAGATCCAAATATCTCCCTGGGTGCAGTATGGTGTCACAGTGAGCTCTGGTGCCAAATTTGCTGGGCTTAGTACTTCCTGTCGCTGAACCTCAGTTTCCTCATCTGCCTAATGGGGATAATAACAGGACCTATGATTTTCTTGAAGGTTAAATGAGATGATCCACAGAAAGCATGCTGGTCGTGTAAACTCTCATTATTACAGCCTTCACTGGGTCTGGGAGGCCAGGAGTGTAGGAATCTCTGCTATTTGCCTAGGAGCCGAAGCACAGAGGCCTCCTTGTCTGGATGAGGGCCTGAGGTTCTTGGTCCAAAAGCCTGAGCCTGTAGGACCTTCTATGGGAATTCGAGACTGGTGAACTGATCTGCTCTTCTCTCCTTCTTTTCCCCGTCCCTCTCTCTTATCTCTTGGGAGTGAACTGGTTTCCCTTGGGAGCTCTGTCCTGGGGTTTGGTGAGGAGCCAGTCCTGCCTGTATGTGTCTGGAAGGTCGATATCTGAACCACAGCAGAGTGGCAGCAGCTGACATAGTGGAGGGGTAGTGTATTCCTCCAGCAATAGCACTGCTGCGAGTGGACTGACGAGGGCACAGCTGATTGGCATTGTCCATACTGCGTGATCATGGAGACACACACACTCTCTCTCTCTCTCTCTCTCACAGATACACAGAAAAAATACACGTACACATCTATACACACATGCATATACCTGCACACACACACCACTGTTTTCTCTGTCTTTACATCCTTCTTCCTTCTCTGCTAGCCTCCTTTTATTCTACACACATCACCCCTCTCCTTCCTCCTTTCTCTTTATAACCATAGAAAACAGTCCCCCAGGGGAGAAACTCTTTCTCACCAAGTTTGTCTGGGGCTCATTGAGTCTTTTTTAAGCAGGGCAGTACGTGGGGTGACTTTTAAGGATCTGGCTTTAGGATTTGGTCCTGGGAAAGGAATCTCATCTCCCCTCTGGTTTCTTGCCTCCTGCCTGATTCCACTTCCCTCCCCCATAACCCTGCCCCCTTCAGAATGAAGCTTTCAAAAGCCACATAAAATGCTGTTCTCTTTTACCATTGTTTAGCCTCAATTTTCTCAGGTTCCTCTACAATCTTGAAGCACAACCATATTTTAAAAATATCAATGCACACACACACACACACACACACACACACACGTATGATTCCACAGGAATGTGGGATCTTAGTTCCATGATCATAAATATGTGTGTATATATAGTGGTAAATTTCTTTCTATCTTCCTCCCATTCTTCCTTCCTTCTTTTCTCACTTTGTCTCTTTCTTCTATATATTAGGTTGGCCAAAAAGTTCATTTGGGTTTTATCCGATATTTATCGAGTATC
Organism: Neotragus pygmaeus; assembly: GCA_006410875.1. Classification (NCBI taxonomy): domain Eukaryota; kingdom Metazoa; phylum Chordata; class Mammalia; order Artiodactyla; family Bovidae; genus Neotragus; species Neotragus pygmaeus. The sequence goes on along the minus strand of SJYV01041103.1, from coordinate 331,289 downwards.
GGGTATATGTCATACCCTAGGTTTTTTTTTTGTTTTACTTGTCTCTATGGTGTTTTGATACTTATCACTCTAAATTAAAGCTTTTTGACTGATGCCTGCTTTCTAAGATTATTATGACTTTTTGTTTTGTTTTGTTTTTTTGTTTTGTTTTTTGGCTGCCCCTCGAGGAATGTGGGATCTTAGTTCCATCATCAAGGATTGAACCTGTGTTCCCTGCTGTGGGAGCATGGAGTCTTCACTACAGGACCACCAGGGAAGTCCAATAACTCATATTTTTAAATGCTAATTATGTAGTACAGGAATTATGTTAAGTGGTTTATGAATATTATTTTATGTATTCCTCATAATAATCCAAGGTAATTTTAATATTTCTATATCATAGATTATGAAATGGAAGCTTATATGTTAAAAAAGTCACTCAGGATCACAGAGCTGGAAAGTGGCAGTGTTATATGTCAATTATATCTCAATAAAGATAGGAAGAAAAGGCACAGTAGGGATTTGAACACAGAAAATCAGATTCCAAAGCTCCTGCTCTTAAGCACCATGAGTTCCTCCCCTCCACACAGTGGACTGTATGTCCTTCGAGGTGAGACACTGGCTAACTTGTTTACAACTACTTATTTATACAACGACCACTGTGTCTGGCATACAGTGGATAGTCAAAAGGCATTATTGATTGAACGAATGAACTGTGAAATCATCCTTTGGTGCTATGTGGGTTGCAGAAAGGAGTAGGGGGGTTACAAGCTTGGAAGCCAGACAGACCCAAGGTTTGCATAAAGAACTGTTCTTACTAGCGCTGTGCCTCAATTTCCTCACCTATAAAATGGGGATAATATACAGACTGAGCAGAATTCATGCAAAGTTTAAATAACAATGTATATTAATCAGCCAGCTCATGTACCTATGTATAACAAACTGAAGAAATGACACCTATTTTTATATGTACATGTGCATATAATGCATCTGCATTATGCATGTAGCCTTAGTAGGTTGTCAGTAGTATATAGCCACTCCCCTATTGTTGGATACTTGGGTTCATCCCTGCTGCTGCTGCTGCTAAGTTGCTTCAGCTGTGTCCTACTGTGCGGCCCCATAGACGGCAGCCCACCAGGCTCCCCCGTCCCTGGGATTCTCCAGGCAAGAACACTGGAGTGGGTTGACATTTCCTTCTCCAGTGCATGAAAGTGAAAAGTGAAAGTGAAGTCGCTCAGTCGTGCCGGACTCTAGTGACCCCATGGACGGCAGCCCACCAGGCTCCTCCGTCCATGGGATTTTCAAGGCAAGAGGAGTACTGGAGTGGGGTGCCATTGCCTTCTCCCTAGTTATTCACAAATAGATGTGTGATGAGGACAACTTGTACACGTGCCTGTTTTCTTTCTTTCTTTATTGGAGTAATCATATAATTGCTTTACAATATTGTGTTAGTTTCTGCTGTGCGATAGAATGAACCAGTGATAAGTGTATGTATATATATATATATATATCTCCTTTTCCTCTTGAACCTCCCTCCCCCCCCCCCCCCCCCCCCCACTCCCATCACCAGCCCCACCCCCACCGCCACCCCCATCACCACCACCACCCGCACCCCCACCACCTCCACCACCACCAC